>BCIT01000009.1:457972-723452 GCA_001600035.1 Holtermanniella nyarrowii
AATACCACTTAAGGCTCAGAACAACTAGACACCGCATGCGAAGCCTCGTCGAACTCTCCTACCCTCACGTATCGATTCACTCATCTCTCTGTCCTCYTCATGTCCTGTCCCAACTCCACTCTCTCTCGTTTACTCTCTCGTCCATTCAAGCAGCTCGACCTGGTGTCAGCTCTCGGTCTCGCCATGGGTTCAGTCATCTGTTCCTAAGTGCCCTTTCGTCTTATGGCCACGTGATGTCAAAGTTTTAATCGAGTTGTTGTCGCGGGCTGGTGGTTAAACGCTGCGGCGCCCCACTCTTGACGATTTCTTGGTCCCCTTCTTTGATTCTGCTTGAATCATCATTGTTGTTCCGTGTGAGCGGTGTACACATCCTGCACCCTGTGTGAGCTATCTGTTTCCGGAGTGCCTTTGGCTCCCAGCGTGTGGGATTCTACCTTGCTTCACTTTTTGCCACTCATACGCTTCGAGACTGTCACAAAACCCTCGTTTCGATTCCGCTTGGAAAATTGTGTTTTTGATTTTTTTCCCAGACACGGAACATTCTTGCGATTGTTGCAGCTGAGTCAAAGATAGTAATTGGCATTGCTCGGCAGGCTTCACGAGCTGGTGTAGCTATATGAAGCCTGATTGATGTGTATACAAATACCTGCGAAATCTCTGCGGCCCGCTCATCCCGGATCGCTATCTCTCGTAAAACCGACCGCACATTTCACAACAAAGCAAAAGAAAGAAGCAAGAGTGAGGCGTTTCTACAAGCCGTGGCCAAGTTAGTAAGGAGATGAGCATTTGCTGAAGCAGCACACTGGCCTCCTGTTGAACCATCATTGCGAGTGACAGGTAGGTGAACGACAGACCGAGTTTCGGTTGCTGATCAGGCAAACCGCATGGTATCCTCCTCCCCCGAAACCGCGGAAACACCCTACGTCGGGAATGTCAGGACCACATTTGCGCTCCATGCGATGAGCTGGAACGACTTATATCAAGCATTCTATCTGCAAACCTGCCTTGTGTCTATTCGACTTCGGTGAGGAAATAGGACGCCGGCACAGATCTAGTTGACCAACAAGTTATGCGCAGTCATCATTACAGCGACAGTGAACGACGATGGAGCTCGCGTTTTGGTACTCGACCTTGGTTTCGGAGGTGAGCGCGAAGAATATACTAGATTTTCAAACTGACTTACAGTGACTTTGCTGCAGGTCCGTCCAAGCTCTTCGCACAAGGAACGGGCTGTTCAACCGGGTCGCCATACCAGTCGCAGATTAGCCCATGCACAAGTCCATCATAATCCTCTTGACCTGATCCTGTCAATGCTGAATCAGGCTAATGCCGAATGTCACTACTACTTGCCCACAGCTCTTCGGATTCCAGAAGCTGCTGCCGACTCGCGAGGACAAGAGGCACCAAGGGCTTCTCGAAATCATCAAGTCAGACTCCTGCTGACTTCGGCTACAGTTTGCGGATGACTTGATCGAGACTTGAGACTCCAAGCCTGCCTCAGCAGCAAGGTAGGATTCTACATAGATTACCATATCGGATGTATCAGTGCGACCGTCTATCAGCCGATCGGGTCTTCGAGACCTCCATGTGTGCGGACAGTCGGGCTTAGGTTTCAGAAGACATGATACATCTGCGACTTCTAAGCGGACGATTACAATACGAAAGTGCGACAAACTATGCAAAGGTAAGGATGATGTTGCTGATATGCAACGTCAGCGATCTGCTTGTGCCTGGTGAAGCGTGTACGCACGAGTGTTGAGACGACGAAAAGCAGTGTTCTAGTCAGACTCTATGCAAGTCAGCAGTCTGCGATCCGACTGAGCATCAGCAAACACTGACCTTCGTCTTCAAGTTGCGCGCGATAACGAGCAATCTCGAAGCGTTCCCTCAGAGCTTCATCCATATAACTCAAAGCAAGCTGAAGCTCAAGTTCAGCTTGTCCTCTATTCTCCTTTTCATATTCCAGCTGTTGATTCAGACGCGCAACGATCTCTGCTTGCGAAGAGGTGGCGGAAGAGTCAGATTCGGAAGTTGATTCAAGCAGCGCATCGATTTCGGCTGCTGCTGCTTCGCGGACGGTTCGAATCTCGGCTGATGCTGCGTCCTTGTTAGCTTTGATCGAGATTGCGGCTGCTTGGGTAGCTGCTTCGACTTCGGCTGCTGCTGCGTCGCGTATGGCTTTGATCGAAATTGCCGCTGCTTGGTTGGCTGCTTCGACCTCTGCTTTTGCCTCTAGACGTTGCGCTTCGAGCTGGTCCTTGAGCTGGGAGACTTGAGTCTTCGTCAATGAAAGACAAAGCTCCGCCACCAGCTTGTCCTCGCTCATAAGCTTGTGACCCCGCTGAGCGTAAAGACACTCGCGCCAGAGCTTGCGGCGGGCGCGAACATCGGGATCGATGTATTTGGTGTACATCTTGTTGTAGCTCATGGACTCGATATCGGTGATATGCTGAGTGACTTGGTCGTAAATCTCCTTCTGTTGTCATGTCAGCTCGAGTTGATCTACACCGAATGAGCGCACCTCTTCCAACTTCCCAACCTTGGACAGCAGATAGCGACTTGCTCCCAGCCCGATCAGATCTGACAGATTATCCTCTTGCAAAGCGTAAACGACGAGACGCTGTACTTGTGGAAGATCTTCGGGCGCAGGGAAACTGCAGGTGGAGAACAGGCCAAGAACAATGTCTAGGACGTGGCAGTTGCGAGTGGTTTCCAGGATCATCAACCAGTATTCAAAGATGAAGAAGCGGCCGACGAAGGCCTCAGCTTCGGTACGGTCCATTGGCTTTTGTTGTGTGGGAGGAAGAGAGGAAGGGAGGAGAAGAGAGGAAGCGTGTGATTCTGGTTCAGCCATAGCGTTGCTTGACACGCGAGATTGAAGATACAGTGGTGACATTTAGAAATAGGTGGCGAAGAAGCCCCGCTCCGCCCGTCTTCATATATATATATGGGCTTTTTGTCCACGTCAGCCAGACCATAGCTGTGACACCGTTTGAGCTTAATCTATGCAAAGCCACCGTTTAGTGTTCAAGTCCGAGCTTAAAATATTCTCGCGGAGGATTGAATGGTGCGGGTGCAGAAGTCGAGGATCAAGCCATCAGCCACCCCGCCAGGCCAGGCCAGGAATGCCGTCTATACGCAGAAGATATTAGCCGACACTCGTCTTTGACTCATTGGGTGGAGCCGAGACTCAAGAGGCTTCGTTAGTAGTGTATTGCTAGGCATTGCTAGTATGTGATGCATGCGAGTGTTCGATTCTCTCGAGCCGTTCGCCCCTTTGCCTATGGGCACCAGACCTACCATTACGCACGTAGCACCTTGGCATGATACTCGATATGCTCCTTCCCATACGTCGAGATCTACACATCAGAACCTGTCTCATCCTCTCAAAGAACTCACAAAGTAATAAGAATGATCATACCCCTCCCTCAATCTGACATCCACCTCCCCCTCCCTCCCAACATTCCTCGAAGCCTCAACCAGATTCTCAGGCAAGATCTGTTTCTCCTTATAGAACTGATCAGTCGTACCTGCATCCACGAGGATATGAAGCTTTGCAGCTGACTTTTCTAGCTTGGAGAGGAGGGAGGTTGCATCGTGGGAAGTGCCGCTCGAGGGGTCTGAGAGATAGTTTTTGAATGCTTTTTGACCCCATGGACATTGGGTTGGGTTGCTGAAACTTTAGTATGGATGGGTGCGGGGAAGCAGACGTACCTGATGGGTGCGAAAGCTGAAGCAGATTTGTAAAGATCGAGATGTTTTAGGTATAGCGTCAGAGCTCCGTGGCCTGACAAACGTAAGCTGTGACTTGTAAGTCAAAGCAACGTACCTCCCATGGAGTGCCCAAACAAAGACGCCTTTGAAAAGTCCTGATTATCAGCGCGTGCATGTTTGTCCTCCGACACCCACAATT
The DNA here is from genome assembly GCA_001600035.1 of Holtermanniella nyarrowii. Lineage (NCBI taxonomy): Eukaryota > Fungi > Basidiomycota > Tremellomycetes > Holtermanniales > Holtermanniella > Holtermanniella nyarrowii. The sequence goes on from BCIT01000009.1 coordinate 461,886, forward strand.
GGCAAACCAGCATCCTTGAGCGTCTTGGGGAGCTCCTCAACGATGAAAGCCTCCATACGATAATGCTTGGCCCATTTCTCGTTGGTAGCATTCAAGTAAAAGCCAGCACCCGTCCCAAGGTCCCAATCTTTGTCTTCACCCTCTACACCGGCGCCACGAGGCGAAGTATCGGGAAAGACGATGGCGACGTTGTTGACTTCTGCATGGCCCAGGAAACCGCCTTTTTGAGCTCCAGTGTCTTTGTATCAGCTTTGTGCTATGGGTGGCTCACCTTCGGTACAAGTCAGGCCTGCGAGGTAGTAAAGTACCGGTACAGCGGATCCAGACTTTGCGCTGGAGGGCAGGAAGACGTTGACGTTTGTCTTGAGGCCGCCCAATTCCTTCGAGAGGAACGAATACTTTGTTAAGGTGCCTCCGAAAGACTTGTTGCTTGATTCTTGTTTGAATTCGTTGCTTGACATGGTCAATGAAGATGTCGAGACGCGGTGGCCTGCATGCAGTGGAGCTGACTGCCAGCTGCAGCTGGGCCAGCAGGTGGAGGTACACAGCGGGAGGGTCTCGGAATGCCGATGCGAGGAATGTAGTCGTCTCCTTTCATAACCGAGGGGGAGGGAGGGCAGCAGCTGCAGGCTAGGTATACTCCACCTCACGACTTTGCCAGGGCTTCAGCTTCAAGGTCAAAAGGTCCTCGGAGCTCCAACTACGCTCGCAAGCACGGAGACAAGCAGCAGCATGCTCGACTTCAAGAAACGCTTTCAATCCCTCATGCCAGGAGAGGTTAGCTCACCTTTCTACAAACGAACCGCAAGCTGATGTGCAGGCCACGAAAGCCAAGCTCCAAGATGTATTGACAGTCGAGTGGTCAGGCCACAAGACGGTGCTTGTTGAAGTACCGACGCAGAATCCGAAATCGAGTGATGTTGAGATGTCGGGCATGAGCTCGCCGACGGCTGGTGGTGGTGGAGGAGGCGAATACGGGAGACTGCTGGATGAAGATGTATGTTACTCTAGACGGGTAGTTGTATGTTGAGCTGATGAGCAGGATGAGGATGATTATAGCCGAAGACCACTGAGTCGAAGTCGGTACAGCGATCAAGGCTCTTCAGATTCAAGAGAGCGCGAGAGACAACGATCAAGCTCTTTACAAGGCGCTCCTCAACAACACCCTCAACAAGCAGCATCAAGACCACATAACCCTAATTTCACAAAGTATCATTCGTATTCTGAAAACACACGAGCTCGAGATCCATTCGCCGAGCCTCCTGAGCAAAATGAAGCACGACGAGAGCGTACGCCAGAGCGTGGCAAGTTTGGAGAATGGGCGGGTCCCAGTCTTAGAGCTTCGAAGCAGCAAGCAGAGGACCCTTTCAGATGAAGATGTGTGATTGTGAGTCCATGGCTTGGAACAAGCTGACGGCTCAGCGATTTTGATTCTTGCATTGTCGTTGTATAGGACTGAATTGGACTGGATCGGGCATGAGGTGGGGTTGATGCAATGTCATAAATACGAAACCAAATCTATCCCACATACCCTCCGAGCAACCAATATACTCAAAAGCTCCTTGATGAACTCCTCCAAGATGACACAGTGATCTAGGACCGACGAAAGTGTGACGGTGCTGGATTTCGGGCGCTCCGCCTCGGCCACTGCCTCGTCCTCGTCCTCGTCATCAGCATGAACGACAAAAGGATCATCTGGCACCTTGCGTCGCGCAGGAGACCAAGGACCATGCTCCACACCAGTCCCAGGACGTTGATTCAGACTAATGCCTTTCGTCTGGGAATAATGGTGTTCAAACGGCGAGCCTGCCTCTTCTCGCCTCGCAGGCGCACCCTCTGGCGTCCCCGGTGTGCCCATCGGAGGATCAGACTTTTTCTTAGGCGTCAAGAAAGACCTGAGACTCGACGCCATCGAAGATCTCGCTTTCGGCAATGTCGGTCGTTGGGGCTTGGGCGGAGGTTCAGGAACATCGAGATTGATCTCGAGCAACACGTTCATTGCGTCGTCAAGATGATCTGCGAACAGCAGGCCTCGACGGCGTTCGGAGAGGTAGCAATCGAAGGATGGGATACGATCTCGAAAAGAGTTGATTTGGTTCGTGAGGTTGAAGAGAACTTGATAAAGTGCTGGGTAGTCGAAGGGTTTGATGGGTGATAGGGGTTCCTGGATCACTGGCTCGCCATCGAGGGATTCGTCATCTCCATCTTCCAGAACCGGCAGCGTTGCCTCCCAATCCACCCCCTTCTCACCCTCATCCTCACACACCATCCAACCCGCTAGCGATCTCACAGGACAAAGTGCCAAAGCAGATGCAACACCTGTAAGCGCCAGATTCTCATCCGTCTCATGCGCAAAGAAATCCGCCATCAGCCTGAGCACGGTACGCAGTACTGGATCCGATGGACTGAGACGGTGTTGGCGAGATTCGGCTGCTTGGTGAAAGCATGGATCGCTTTGTAGGGTGTGCAGGACGTCGGTCATGTAGGCTTCTGGTGCTGTTTGAGGGTCTGTTAAAGGATCCAGGGAATGTAGGAGGGTCAAGTAGAGGTTTAGCTCTTGTTGATGTCTTTCGTGCTTCTTGCTTGGTATTTGCCGTGTCAGTGGTAAGGAGAAAGCAGCAATATCTGACCCATCTTCCGATGGTGGGTAGACGAAAGCGTCTGGGTTTGAATCAGGTGATCCAGGCTTTTCTTCCAACACCGACAACCTCTCATTTCCAATCCCCATCCCCATCCCGACCAAACCCGTCGCAGCCCCGACTCTCAACGGCACCAACAGCCCCTCAACACTCAGTGCACAATGGCAGCTCAGCAACCCCTGTCCCAAACCAAGCGCCGCAATCCTCGCCTCTCCGAACCCACTCCTCAAATTATCCAGCACTAGATCCCGAATCGTGAACCTTCCTTCCTTTGTGAAATAATCCGGATTTGCCCTTGGTGCACGGCGTTCGCGCTCCAACAGGATCATGGCGCTTGATTTCTTTCTGCTGTTTGTTGAAGTGGCGCGGCCAGAAGAATCCAAGCCGAGGAGATAACGCAGCATTGATTCGAGCAGCACGCCGTTGGGGAGATGGGTCAGGATGACGTGTAGATATGTGAGGACTGCAATTGCGCTTCCGTCTGAAGGGGAAGATTCTAGGATTGACGGGTATAGAATCCCGCTTAGAAAAGACGATTCGATGGATGATAGAGTTGATTCTGTGATGGCTGCGCCTAGGAGGGTAGCGGGTGTGATGGAGTCGCTTTCGGAGGAGAAGGAGGATGTAGCGCGTGTGAGCATGTCGTGCACGAAACCGAGGAGTTTGAGAAGAAGATCCAGTTGCGATTGAACACTTGCGTCTGTCGAAAGAGCTAGTGTCTCATCGTCCTCCTTTGACTCAGAAGCAGCACCAAGCTGCATACCACCATCCACACCCTCCCCCTCTCCTTCTTGCGCCCTATCAGCAACACTAGGCACCTTCAATTTCGTCGGCAACACTGAATAAACAGCTCCAAGCCCCGCCGCAATCACATCGCACGTATCGCCATCCAACACGTATTCCACCAAACTGCCCTTTGCATCCTGCAGTGCTATATCAGCATCAGGGAGGAAAGCAATATCAAAGAGGAAGAGTAGGCCTGCGCGAGCGAAATCGCCGATTCGGAATTCACGATGGACGAAGCGGAGGAGATAGGAGAAGAGGAGGAACTCGAAGCGGTGGGGACGTTTGGATGTGCCTGTTGTGGAGGTTGTGTCGGATGAGGGGCGTTCGAGCATTGGGAGGCTGTTGGGGTTTGCGGACGCCCATGAACGATCGTGGAAAAAGATGAGCAATAATGGCGGACTATCATCAGCCCTCTTGCAGCCCAAAGCTATGCCAGACTCACAAAGATCGCATCCGAGAGCAAAGGATACACATCAAGTCCACAAGCTCCAACTCCAACTCTACCGCTCCAGCTCTATCACTATCATCAACAGCAGCAGCCGCACCCATGACCCTCGCAGATCCATCAATCCTCTCTTCAGGGTCATCACCGATACAAGACCGTAACAGACGCCGAAGAGGTCGGTGGATTGCATTGTGTACTAGGAAATGTTCCGAGAGGAGAACGACCATATTGTGGATTGCTTTCACTACCTCGGCTACGTTGTCAGCTGAGAGACAGTGGAAGCGTGAAATGAGAGACGCACTTTTGATACCTCTCGGACGGTCCGACTCGCATAGCTTGACGAGCTCCTCGAGGACGTTGTTTTTGAGGAAATACTCGAGACATGAGCCTGTTGTACTGTCTTTGTCAGCGCAGAGTGCATATCAGCGATATAATGCTTGCTCTTCGTCATTCCGATTGCTCTCGTAGACCAAAGCGTCTACCAAAGCACTCAGTCTTGCTGGTACATCCGTTGACTGGATACCCCTTGGAATGAGCTTTATTTTCGATTTAGCTCACCTGCTGAGCTGCCTTTCGTCAGGCTGGAGCAGTGTATTCTTTCGAGTCAGTAAAGCCATCGACGAGCCCACTTACTCTTATAGCGAGCCAGTTTGTATCAAAGACCTCGATATCATCCGGAAGGGCCGTGCTTGCTTTATCCTTTGCGGGCTGTAGGAAGCGCGCAAAGAACGTCGACGTTTCCATAGCTCCCCTAATACGCCTAATCCAGACCAATCACCCTGTTCTCTATGCGCTCCTACGGCTCCCAGGGTATACTTGTTCCAGGCATAGCAAGAGCAGACCCCACAGCAGGCGCGGGGGACTGTAGAAATGACTTGTTATTTACCACGTGCCACCTGTATCAATTTCAAAAGTCGGCAGCTCAGCAGGCTATGGATACCACCTTGTCCTCTTTCAGCACGCCTATACTCGAGACCATGGACGCAGTAGAGAGGAGAAGACACGTACAAGTACTGCCAGAGAGGGTAGGAGCTGTAGCGGGCTCAGATTTCCCGGGTCATTATCCTGGTGAAGACCATAGCTGGAACTTGGACGCTTTCAAACAGGTCCGCCCATTTCCCACTCCAAGCTGACGAACAGCGACTCGTAACATCCATCAACCGTCTCACACCCTCTACAATCGAATTCGATCTCGTAGGCGTAGATGCCTCCATCGCCAATGCGATCCGTAGAGTTCTCATTGCAGAGGTACCGACAATCGCAATTGAAACAGTCCACATGTGGAACAACACTTCAGTCATGCAAGACGAAGTCTTGGCGCATAGACTAGGTCTCGTCCCTCTCAAACTCAACTGCAAAAACTTTGAATGGCGTATGTCCCCTCCCTTACCTTCTTCTCACCCAGCCAAGCTGACGTCGCAAAGCAAACCCAGAGAAACCAACCGACAAAAACACCTACGTATTCAACCTCACAGTCGCCTGCTCCAAGAACCCAGCCGCTCAAAGAGGCGAGACGGACCCCGCAAAGAAATATATCAATTCGTCCGTCACTTCGGCTGATTTGACCTGGAGTCCTGTGGGTAAACAGGAGGCTGTGTGGCAGAAGAGGGGGGGAGACGCACCGGCGCCTGTGAATGGGGATATTCTGCTTTGTAAATTGAGGCCTGGACAGGTGAGTCTTCGAGTTTGGTGTTTGGCTGTGGGCGATTTCGGTTCTTTGGAACTCTGAGGTGTGATGGCTATGAAGTCGTGCTGTCTATTTGCAGCTGCGGGCCGACTGCGACATTCTGCACATGACGAATAGACGACGACAGATGTTGAGGCTGATTGAGCCACTACACACTCTTCTGACTTATCCGCTTTTGCGCATTTTACATTGTCTGCCCGGAGGCGCCAAAGTAAATCACGGTTTCATCTGAGTCAATGACGAAATTGTCAATACAAATCTTAGGCGGACTTATTACAATTTTATTGAGCTCGTGGGTTTCAGCTGTTTAAGAAGGTGCACGTCCGTCGCAGTTGGTCAATCTTGTTACCTATAGCGTACAAGCTAAGAGCACTGGCGATCGATGGACCGTGACTGGAATGCTTGGAGTAGAGCTCGCGATGCTTCAGAGGTTTCCTCCTCATCTTTGAAGCACTCGCGAGAATTGACACAGAATCAATTTGCCTTCGGTGTGACAGTCTCACGGCTACGAATCTGTTCTTGAAAGATGCTGACGTGTCGCAGGTAATCGACGCCGAGCTGCATTGCGTCAAAGGCATCGGAGCAGACCATGCCAAGTTTTCACCGGTCGGTAAGTTACATTGTGCTTCCAGCATCAGCTCTAACCGTCAGCCACTGCATCTTACCGCCTCTTGCCTTGTATCAACATCCTCTCCCCCATCCCCCAAGAACACCAAGAGAAGTTCAGAGATTGCTTCCCAGAGGGCGTCATCGCGATTGAGCGGGATTCAAACGGTGACCCTCAGTGTGTCGTGAGGAATCCGCGAAGGGATACTGTCTCGCGCGAGGTGCTGAGGCATCCGGAGTTTGAGGGCAAGGTGGAGCTTACGCGTGTGAGAGATCACTTTATCTGTGAGTACCTGGTGATCCTCTCCTGTCCGTTCACTGTGGCGAACGTACTATCCGATCCGGGTAGGTTGTATTCAGTTACATCGTCGACGGCTTAGGAGTGGAATTGTTATTCGTACGAAGCTAACCTATCAGTCCAAGTCGAGTCAACAGGCATCTACGAGCCAGAAGAGCTGGTACCAGAAGCCATCGACATCCTCCTGGCCAAAATCGACAAGGTTGAAGCTGCTCTTCAAGCGCTCGTCTCGCCAACCGAGTAGATGTATCAGATTCATAGACATGATGTACTATAGTCACGCTCAACAATTGCTACTGCTTAGCAGTAGCTGCTCGAGCGAGCTTGAACTTGGAGATCTTCTTAGCGGGTGCGGCCGCTGCTGCGGGTGACTCGCTAGATGTAGGTGTAATAGTGGACGGAGCTGCTGTCGGTGCTGTCGGCTTGGTAGTCACTGTCGCAGCGGGCTTCTCCACTACATCAAACTTTGCAGCTCGGGCCGAGTGCAGAAGATCCAACTCTGGGCTTGAGGCAGTTGGCGTCGGAGGACTCGAATGCAAGATGCCCGGCGCTTTCACCGCAGCCTTTACCTCCTCAGCTCCCTTTCCTTCCACCACACCACCCTGCTTCGCCAAGTAAGGCTGCAATCTCTCCAATTCACTCCTCATCCCCCTCCTAATCTCCTCAGGCCCCATCGTCCCATTCCCCGGGATCCTCAAATCACCAGCCTGCATCAAAAGCTGCCGATGTTCCCTTTGTCGCAACACGTCTTCATCTTCCTCTGCTTCGCTGTCATCACTGTCGTTACCTGCTGCGACAATTAGCTGGCCGTTTTCGAGCTTGCCGACTCGGAGATGCGCTGGGAGCTCGGTGGTGTGGATGAGGTCGCTTGCGCCTACATCTATTGGTTTGCCGTCTTCGCCTGTTAGACGTGGCAGACCGAATCTGACCTGCACGTCAGCTCAATTTCAGGCTTGGACTCACCTGTCGATCCTCAGCCCATCTCCCCTGTCCGGTCTCGCGATCCCACTCATCGCCGCCCACAGTCCCCTCCTCATTCAGCACAGGGATATAGCTCCGTCGTTTATGGTAATCTAGCGCCACCTGCCTCGCAAGTAACGCCTGATCCATATCCATCTCATCTTCATCTAGATCCGAGTAATCTGACAGTTCATCCTCCGAGCCTGAATCACTATCGCGCTTGGGAGGCTTAGGTTTGACAGGCTCGAAGACGGGCTTCTCGACGACGCGTTCAACGACACTAGACTTCATAGACGTCATAGGCTTGGACGTAGATGCTTTCGGCAGCTTTGGGGTGCTGCCTTTAGCCGGTGCTGGCTTGCCGACTGTCGTCGCGGGGAGGGTTAGAGCTTCGGTCTTGGGAGCTGTGAGCTGGGCTTTACGCATTGCAAAGAGACTTTTCTTCTTTAGTGCTGGTGCCGGCGCGGACTGCTCAATAGGATTGGTGATAGAAAATGGGACTGCGGAGGCAGAGGAGGAGGCAGTGATAGGTGAAGGATCTGAAAGAGGAAGCTCGACGATCTTGGGAGCGGTTGTAGGGATGGGCGTGATCTCTTGCTTGAGCGGTGAACTGAGGAAACCCTTTTTGAATCCTGCATACGTCGCAGTAGTTTTCGGAGCTGCGGCCGTAGTTTTAGAAGGTGCAGAAACGGATGGTGATGGTGTTGGTGATGGTGTTGGTGATGGTGACTCGTCTTTCGTATCTTCATCGAATGTGACAGACTTCTTTCGTGAAGGAGGTTTCAGAATCGATTTCGGCTTTTCCAATACCGACGCATCCGTCTTTGATGCCTCCGTCTCCCTCTTCGCTGCCTCAGCTACATCCTCCTCATCCTCATCACCACCAAGCACCTGATTAAGCAGCGCCATCCTCTTCCTCTTAGCATCCTCCGACCAATACACCTCTTCCTCCCTCTTCTCTTTCTCCCTCTGTAGCTTTGCAACTATCAGAGCCTCAGTGACAGCTGAATCAGACGTAGATGAAGTCGCTTGATTTGAGAGATCATCGCCTTGAGCTGGTGTCTCGCGGATCTCGAGAAAGGGGAGACCTTCTTCGTTCAGGACCTGGTTTGTCAGCTTTCCATTCTGATAGGGGAGGGTGAACTTACTGTGCCGTCTTGAGTGACTTGACCCATCCCATCTTTGGAGCCAGCGCTGGAAAGCGAGCTTTGTCTTTCTTGGAGAGCGAGTTGTTCCACCAATGAGACAAGATCGTCTTTGCTTGGTAAGATACCCGCGTTCGGGCTGCTTTGTACTTTTGCAGATGCTGTTGGTGTTGGTGTTGGTGTTGATGTTAATGTTGGTGTTGCTGTAGCTGCTGATGCTGATGCTGATGCTGATGCTGATGCTGATGCTGATGCTGATGCTGATGGTATTAAGGGCTGCTTTTCAGCTTGGTTGGAAGTGCCGAGTGGCGTTGAAGGCGGCTTTGTCGAGGGCTTGGATATGATGATTTCTGGTAGTGGTGTCTGCGCTTTGCTTATTGACTGAGCTGGTACAGCTGCTGGTGCTGATGGAGGTATAGCTGACCGCTGCGGCACAAGCGAGGCAGTCGTCGCGTTCCTTGTTGGAACAGACGCACTCTGCACCATCCCTTGAGCCCTCTGCAGCACTCCACGATCAGCAATGCGCATATGTCCATCGATGATCCCTCACAAGTCAGTATTTGAACTTTATAACACACGGTCAACGCACGCTGCCTCTGTCTCTGCAGATACGCCACAGCCTCCATAGCCGTCATCTCTACCCACACTCCCTCTCCCAAATCAACCTTGAGATCATTGGTATGCACGATCCTTCCCTTTGCAGCTGCTTTCGGTGCAAACGGCACATTGACCTCCCAGCTGGTTTGCTGTGTCAATCCTTGAACGCGCAGCTCTAAAAGTGCTAGAGCTTGTAGCTGTGCTTGAAGTGATGATTGTGGTGATGCTATTGGGTACTGTTGTAGTACTCTGTCCATGGCTGTAGCGTAATATAGAGCGGTTAAAGCAGGCTACACAGGCCCTGCAGGGTCGGGAAAGTGGTTCAAATTACTTACACGTGCTTCAAGAATGGTCACGGGCATCACGTGAGCTTCGGCTCGGAAACGGTCCGGCCACGTGGAAGTGGGAGATCCCCGCTTCCTAACCGAAAGATAGACTCCATCTACAAACCTCAGCAGTAAAGGAAATCTCTTCTTACTTGCTACTGTTACTGCTACAATTTCTACCAAAATGACAGCTATACCACTTGAGCAGTTCGACAAGGAAATCAAAGCAAACTTTATCGGTGCGTTAGCGTCCCCCATGTCCAACAAAGAGCTGATAAGCAGAGGTCTCATCCTCATCATTAGGTGCAAAGGTCCTCTCCTGCTCAGATGAATTCTTTGCAGAAGCTTCCAACCTCTTGAAGCCCTACGTAAGCCTCATCTATTCATTGTCATCCTAACAACAGCCCTCTCAAAGGCTCAAAGGCCAATTCGGCCCAAACGGCGCCTTATACGACGGCTGGGAGACGCGCAGACATAACCCAGCGTTTGACTGGTGTATCATTCAACTTCAATGTGCCGCAACTATCGAATACGTCGATCTCGATACGGCGCATTTTATCGGTAATGAGGGACCTGAAGGTCAAGTCCTTGGCGTCAACGCTGCGACCGCACCGAAAGCCACAGACTCAGCATGGGAGGTCATTTGCCCCGTCGTCCCACTCGGTCCAGGAAGTCGACATATTTTCAAAACCACTTCTACAGGCCGATACACTCATCTCATGCTACGCATGATCCCTGATGGCGGTTTCGGGCGTTTCAGAGCATACGGAACACCTACACCTCCTTCCGCCAACGCAGGGCTCATCAACCTCGCGTCGGCGAATCTATCAGCTCGAGCAGTCGCGGCGTCTGATGCGAATTTCGCTCCGCCGAGCAATCTGTTGTTACCTGGACGGGGACACGACATGTCTGACGGATGGGAGACGAGGAGGTCGAGGGCTAGGAAGGAGCCCGATACGAGACAAGAGTGGGCAGTGATCAAGTTGGCTTGTGAGGGGACTATCTTGCATGCTGAAGTGGATTCAGCCTGGCATGTTGGGAACTATCCTGTTGCTTGTTCGCTTGAAGCTGCTTTGTCGGACGCTGTGGTGCCGAAAGAAGAGGATTGGGTCTCGCTCGTGGCGAAGAAACCACTCGGTCCACACAGGCAACATTGGTTCAAAGCAGAGACACAAGGCGTCTTTTCACACGTACGAATCAAAATATATCCCGATGGCGGTCTCAAAAGACTTCGAATCTACGGCTACCCCCATTCAGCCCCCACCCTCCCCTCACCACGCCTCCATCTCCTACCCTTGACAGCAGAAGCCTTCAAACCCTACGGTCACGTAATTCAAGGCTATTCTCTTCCCACCTCCGCCCCAAAAGGCATCGCCACAAGCATCGCAAACCAAGGAACAGCATGCAAATACCATAAGCTTGCACCGGTAAGGCATACCTACCCTAAGGGATTGTTGCATACGGAGATGAGTATTGGTGTTATTCGCGCTGGGGCGATCGTACAGCCTGGGGATGAGGTGAAAGTTAGGATGTTGGAGAGACATCAGTGTACGACTCAGGCTTTTGTACCTCTTGGAAAGGGGGCGCCAAAGAGTGTTGAACCGCTTGCGCCTGGAGGCGCTTATGTGGTGATTGCGGCGCTGAATGGACCTGGTGAGTCCATCTCTGCATTTTAACTCTGGTGAAGGGAATGCTGATGGGATAGATGATGAGCCTGACAAATCAACTTTGCGCGCTTTCTTGGCAACGCAAGCTCAAGGCGTGAGCTATAACCAGGGCATCTGGCGTGCGTCTTCTTTACAATGCAGAGCTGATAATGACAGATCACTCGATGATGACGATTGATTCTGCAATTGATTACGCAGCTATCGAAGCGCAGATTGGAGATGGCAATATCCTCGACTGTGAGACGCGTCGTTACCCAGATGAACCTTTCGCACTCCTCGAAATCCCTTCCTACTCCGGCGTACCATCTTCCATCGCTCCCATTGTCGCTCAACCCTCAACAGGGGCAGCTTTGCTTTCGAGCTTATCCCTAAGCAGCGATATCCCCGTCGTACCTATCACACCCTCTGCATTCGCGCCATTCGGCGAAGTGATTCAGGCTTATCCTGATTCTGCGAAGCGTCTTCCTGGACAAGTGGTGTTTGGTGGGGGAGATGCGCCGGCTGAGAAGTATATGTGGCTTGCAAAATGTGAGGGTAAGGAGTTGAATGTTAGTGTTTTCAGGAGTACTGTCAAGGAAGGTTTGGCGAGGGGACAGTCCTTCGATTTGAAGTACATGGAGAGGTGAGATTCGCTGCGCGTGGGAGAAGAGAATGATGCTGATGAATAGACACCCCAAAACGACACAAGCGTTCATTCCGATGGGTAAAGCAGGTTGGGAAGGTAAAGGCGAAGAAGCTTTGCCACCCGGCGGAGCAATGGTCGTCGTCGTCGCTGCGAACGGTAAAGACGATAGACCTGATCCATCGACTATCAAAGCTTTCATGGTCGAGTCTTCTCAGGGTGTCAACTATGCTGCTGGTGTCTGGCGTAAGTCTTTTTGAAGTGGGAGGCAAATTAAAGTGCTGATGATTTGATAGATCATCCGGCGCTGACGCTTGATGCGACGCTTGATTATGCGGTTGTGGAATCCCAGATGGCGACGGATGGGTCTGAGCCTTCGGATTGTGAGCTTGTGAGCTACGAGAAGCCGTTTGGTCGCATCGCTATCCCCTAGGCTACCGACTGCCTGTGCTCTGGCTGGTCCCGTTGATTATGGCACTGGCGATGCTATGACAATCCTTGAAGCTTTGTGCTTGACCGCGGCGCTTCCAAGGCCGGTCGCGACCACCGTTCAGCATCTCCAGACAAGCTGTCACCGTTCTTTCGTCTGTGATGTGTGAGGGATTGAAGGTGATTGCGGACGCATGTGAGTTTGTCCACTTTTCATTCAGTCGAGCGAAACGCGCATTGTCGACGCAGCTGCGCGATAGCTGGATGTGAGCGTTCCAACCACTGTTCAACACCAAGGTCCTCTCCGCTTCGGAAGTCGCTTGTGCATAAGCCAAGGCGGTTCGGAGATTGTTGACTTGCATAGAGTTGACCGCTTCGTAGTATTCCTTCTCAAACTTGTCGTACCTGGCTTGGCGCGTCGTTGTGGTCAAGTAGCGATAAGTACGGGTGTGTGTTCTGGATCGAGCGGTAGATTGAGTCGGCGCGCTGATGGCTTGCGAAAGAATTGCGCTTTGGGGCGCTTGATAGTCGATGGATATCGGTGATGTGGATGTCCTCGGTCGCTTTAGGACATTAGGAATCTTCGGCCCAAGAGGGGGCAGGTCTGAGGCAGCTTTGGAGTTTGTATCGCGTTGGTCAGTGCCACCTGTGGAGGATGAAGGGGATGGAGTAATGGTGCCAGCGAGTGTACTTTCATGCGAATTTGTTCGGCTCCAGGATGATTGGCTACTTGATTTACCCGGCTGCACCGTGTATACTGGTTGGGCTGGGGATGCATTGTCCCACGTCTCGTTGTCATAGCTAGACGAGCTAGGCTCAGAGAATGTCTGGCCAGTTTGGCTCCAGGCAGCCTCTTCCGGATATCTTCGCCGTGTTCTGGTCTGGGGTTGTTTGTATTGAGCTCCCAGTGATGGCGCGCGACTCTTGCTACTGTCTTCAGCCGTGGCATCATAGGACGACTGGGATAAAGTTGTAGATGGCGACGGACTCCAAGGCGATGTCAGATGGTGGAAAGCTGACAGTCCGGTGCTGTCGCCTGGTGGTGAGAGGTCTGGAGGTCTGTTCGACGATCGCGAGCCCTTAGAGGGTTCTTTTCTCCATATCGGCATGGGCAAAGAGGTGAACTGTCAGCGACTGGTGACTCCAGTGGTCACACCGAGGCGAGACCATGCTAGACTTTGAAACAAATTTATCACACAAAGGACTACAAAGGTATGATAAATCATAATGTTTACTCGTATGGCGAGCATCTCCTTGACAGCTATGACGTATGAGAAGCAAGCCAATGTCATTTCAAGTTTCAACTATACCATTTGCGATCTTTTGCTACTTCCATACACTATTCTCCTCGCCATGCTATCTGGGCATATACGACTTTTTGGTACATAGTCTCTTGACAAGCCCATCGACTGCAATGTCGCTCCACTTTCCATTTTCTCCAGATTCCAGTGGACCGCCTCCTTGTCGGTAGGATGATCCTCAAGTCCATTGTTCCCTGCAGCCCAAAGCCACTTTCTGTGGAGCTCGTCATACGTCTCCAGAGCTGCTTTCGTGTCGACAGGAGCACACGTCGCATCCGACCTGGCTGCCGCCATCGAAAGTTCAGTCCTGATCAGATGAACCTTCAAATTGTTTAAAGCCGCGGCTGCCACTCCATATCTGTCTTCTATCCTTTCTCGCTCGCTCTCGCTCTGCTGTGCATATGACGAGCCGTCATACAAGCTGCTTGGGTAAAGCCTACGCGTGGAGTCCGTCGCCGTGGTCCACTGGGTCCTGCGGCTGGTTGTTTCATTCATTCCGGGCCGAGGGGGGCCAAGACGCCTGAACGAGTCCGGAAGCGGGCTGGGACTGACTGGGTTGCGTCTGTTACTTGCGTCAAATCTTGACAAGTCTGCTGATTGAGACGATTCTTTGACAGAAGCAGTCGTAGGCCGAAAGCTGCGGCAAGCCCTCCTTCCCATCTGCCACAAGTCTTTTGTCCAGCTACTCTCCGTCTTCCGCTTTGGCTCAAAATCCAGCATCTGGTCGAACGTTGTCTTGCCTGGGTACTGACGATTGCTATTAAATGTCGAACGCGGTGGTGACGTGCCAACGGTCGGGCCAATGGTCACTGAGTGATCTTGAGGGTAGATTCGATGTCGCGTCTTTAGGTTTGTCTTGATTGGTGAAGCTGTGGATATATACCAGCCGAGTACTGGACCTCGAGTACTTGGCCTAAGTTCGGTTAAGTCTGCTGGGACGAAGCGATTTCCCCACTGGGAGCTTCCGGAAGGCAACCCAGCCGAAGCCGGGGAATTGCACTGTGACCAATATGACGGCAGCGATGCAGACTGCGAATGGTTGCTGTCCGTGCGTGATGGTTCATAGCCTGCGATTCCTGGAAGAGGTTCCTGAAAAAGACTCGACCAGTAGCTCAAAGTCATGATTGCCGTTGCAGTAAGCGGAGCGGTGAAAGCATCGAAATACCGACAAAGGGTGTACAAGGGAGTGCTCTGTGGGACACAAAGGAGCATGAACGGCCGTTTCGCTGTCAAGTGAGCTTGAGACTTCTATGCAGCAACTCTCAGCCTGGACCATGCAGCCACATCTACCAGAGATGCCACGAGACTCTGACAGAACAGAGCACACTTGGCGCGCCTCACTGACGACACCCTGCGCCACTTCGGAAGAATTGCGGGGAAAAGAGTCGCGCTGGTAAAGCTGCGGAACTCAACGACCGTGAGGATGCATGTCCATTACCGTTGGTGCTCAAGACACACCAGAGGAATTCAGGTCTCATCAAGAAGCCTGGTATCGCGACCAAGTCAATCAGCACATAGCCAACACTCGCAAACACTTTGCACCACCCATTCCCGCAGATCTGCAGCCTCAGCGTGTGCCGCCCTCCAACGGCTTATGGTCCGCACAAGAGCAGTTGCTCTTCTTTCGCAGCATCAGTCGGAATTCGAAATGGCGCCCTGATCTGATCGCTCAGGATGTTGGCGGCAAGACAGAGGCTGAGGTGATGTGGTACATCTCGTATATTGAATGCAACATTGCGCGTCGAAGAGGTCGCAAAGCTAGTCGCCCGGGTCTGGCTCCAGCTGCTTCTGAAGTCAGCGAGCGTTGGCTAGCTTTCGAGGAGGTACTCGCAGCTTCTATTGTCGACCCCCCAGAACTGCCAACCTCAAGCAAACCTCGCGTCCGACATGACCTTTCAACCATCCACGAACAACGGCGCCGTCGTGCAGAAAGGGTGCAAGCAGAGCTAGAGGTCTTCAGGCAGCAAAAGCGGACAGCGCGGCTCGAGGAGCTCACAGCGGAGAAGCTACGAGAGCTGGATGCGGTCGTGAGAGAGCAGGAGGACCCGTCTACTCGGTCGAGGGAGGACGCTTTGACTTTGAAGGGGCTGCAAGGCAAGAAGAGGACTGCAGAGGAGCAGGTGCTGTATCGGAAGCTCAGCGAAGCTGCGAGACATCGTCATGTGAGAAAGAAGGCCACGCTGGAGGCACGGGGCGACCAGGGTGATGATCCGCAATCAGGGTCTAAGAAGGGCGAGGTGCTAGAGGCAACAGAGTCACCTGGTGAAGGGGTCGTGCCTGTACCTATCACCACGCACATGACGCGTACTGAAATCGATACTTTCGTCAAGCGCGCCGCCGACGAGAAGTCCGCGCTGGCGGCCCTGGAGGGGCCATTCACAGCCAGCATGATGAAGAAGTTCGGCATAGACCTCGAGAACAGTTTATTCGACTATGGCAGCCTATCGCACTTCTCGACCGACAGATCTATCGATCATCGTGTCCTCGACATCCTCTCTGCGCTCGTCCGTCATTTTGTCGCTCGTCTGGTCTATGATCTGATCCCCTTCGGCGACGTTGCGGCGGAGCATGTCGATGCTGTGTTGTGGAATCGAGGGCTTGCAAGAAGGCTTGACTGGGACGTTGCGCCTGCATTCATGAAGGACTTTCTTGCTCCGCCGTCAGACGAGGTTGGCGATAGCGCTGCTAGAGACTATCATGATGCCTTTCCATGGGAAGCTGAGCATGTCGACGGCGATGATGATGAGAGTGAGAGTGATGAGCTGTCCGCGGATGAAGAGCATTACGAGCTTGAAGAGGCGCAAGAAGTCATGGACAAGGAGGTGGAAGGAGCATCCGAGGCTGCCCTATGGCGCGGAGAGTTTCGAGAGCCTCCCACAACATCTGAAGGTCAGTATCGTGTAGCGATCTACGAGCCGACTGATGCTGACTGTCAGAATACGAAGAAGTCCGCAAAGTGTGGGACCGAGCTTGTCGTCGACGAGCGAACGTGAAACGCAAACGCAGGCTCAAGAAACAGCTTGGCATCTACAAGGCTCCCAGAAGGATCTTAAGCGCGCCTTTCATCGATATCAGCAGTGACGAGAGCGAGACTGAAAGCGAGAGCAGTGGGGACACGAGTGAAAGCGAGGAAGACGAGTGGCACAATCCGCAAGCGGAGGTTGCAGAGGAAGACGGGTCCCAGAGCGATCTCCATGGTATACAATCATGACATCACATTCTTCTTCTCTTCCCATCCCTTACATCCGCCAGAACCCCCAATAACTCCCTGGCAGCCGTATCCCACATCTTCCATTCAACAAGAGAAGTCTGCTTGTAGTATCCAAAGTCGCCCAGCGACTTGCTCAATGCACTATGTGTCTCTGCAGCTGCTTTCGGTCCTTGTGGGACTGCTTGCCATGCCACGTCCATCGTTTCTAGGAGCTGAATCTTCTTGGCGATGGCTGCGTTCATTTCGAGACTGATTGTGGCATTGTATCCGGCGCGGTCTTATAGCTTCGTGTAAGATCAGTGCTTCAGGCGAGTCTCCTGAAGCAAAGGATGGTGAACAAAGCTACCGAGAGCTTGACAAAAGTTCAGTCCCTTTATGTCGTTTCGAGCCTACATACCTTTCTACAATCTCCGCCTCTGGAGCATTTGCCGCAGTTAGACTCTAGCAAGAGCCTTTGAGATGCTAGCCGTTCGGGCAACGTGGCCGCGCGCGTCTCTGCTTTGAGCTCATTATTAGCTATTATTCTCCTCAAGCTTAGTGTAGACGAGAGCAAAGCAAGCGACGCGAAGAAGGAGAGAGGTGAATTTTCAGGACTGTAGCTTTGATCAGTTGGCATCACATCAATCCGAACTGTAACCATGCTTTCAGCTATTGGCGACCCTCTTGCACTTGCTCGCTTGCAAGTGCTGGTTATCCCTGTTGGCGGAATCACGCGTATGAGATACGATCACTGGCTGACTGCTATCAAGCAGCATCGAGAGGTCTGCCTCGGAGATGTGATTGCAGCTAGAGCAAAGGGTGAGTCCAAGCTGAGGAGTAATCTAACAGCAGGTCGCTTCCTACCTCCTCCGGTACCTCAACCACAGAACCACCTACATCTTTCTTACCTCAGTCATCCAGTCAACAAAATCGAATCCTTGTCTCTCTTTCGCGTAGCTGCCTTTCCCCTCGCCGTCGTCGGTGTCTTTGACGCAGCTGCAGACCATGATAGCTCTCTCGAGACTTTCAACGCCATGCTGGAGCAGCTCTTCCCTCAAGGATCAGCTTACCCTCTGGCGAGACGTCTGTATGGTGTCGATGGGAATGAGAAGGGTAAAGGTGTAGGAGAAATTGTGTTGCTTAGTGATTCAATTGGGCTGGAGATTGCAGAGCTTTGCGGTGAAGTCATTGGCGAATTCGGCGAGCTCGTGAGTATTCTGGGGTCAGAGAATCAAGCTGATGGCAGGCTGCTGCATTAGAATCACATTCGGGCTTGCAGACTCTATCGTCCACGCTTCTGCCAACATTGACGCTGAACGCGCAAACATACTCGGCCTCTCCATCCTCAACGCCTACTATTGCACTACCTCCCAGGTCGCCCATTCCAGCGCAACCTCATGCAATGTCCTTACCTCCATTAGGCCCAGTCAGGTCCAATACACCTGTCTCACGACCACTCTCGTCCCTGGCAAACGGCACAAGCTCAATCAACAGGCGTTCAACAGTCCTCACGTCTCCTTTCTCCCGCAAGCAAGCAGTCAACATCACCTCTTCCACTTCACCCCATACTTCATCACCCGTAGGCGGGCTAGCAGGAGGCAGACTACTCAAGATCCTAGGTGATCTCTGGCTTCTCAGTGGCGGGCTCAACGACGCGATTGGATGCTATACCGAGGCTATTGAACGGACCAAGAATGATACTCTTTGGCTTGGAGCTGCGCAGGAAGGTCTTGCGACTGCTTTGCTTTGTGAAGCTTGGGAAGGGAGAGATGGAAGTGATCATACTACGCCTTTACCGCATTCGCCTATCCCGACGCAGATCCTCGAGCTTCTGACAGGGGCGTTGCAGCAGTATGCAAAGTCGAGTTTGCCCTTTCCCAACGCTTCGAGGCCCTCTACACCTGGTTATCCGCAGCCGCCCGCTCAGCATGGCTCAAGCGGCGAGGTTTTACTGGCAAAATTGTACACAAAGATTTGTGTCCGCATTGCGCATTTTCAGCTTCTACTGTGGGCAGCATCAGGGTGGGGCTCTATCGCTCTATCCGCCATCGTCGCGCATGCTCTTCCTCGATCAGTCCACCTTCCGACTCCACGCCAGCTGCATCTCAGCATCAAGTCCCAAATCCAACGCGTGACAATAGCGCAAGCAGCTCAACAAGCACTCGGGCCATGGCATAAAGCCCTCGAAGCAAAAGACCAGCTCGATCTCTGGGTCGCAGTATCTTGGGTTCTTCGATTCATCGGCATGGAACGACGAGAAGCAGGGGCACTGCGAGAAGTCGTGCGCAAAGCAATTGGACTTCTGACGCTCACACGCGAAGAGTCCAAGGGTCTTTTGGCTCCTAAGCCGGTACATGCTGCTGTTGGTTTGGGGTATACGCTGTCGAGCGATATCGCTGTTCGGCGACGAGAGAGTACGGATGGGAACGCTGGGCTTGTGGATCTGGTGAATAGGATTGTGGAGATTTATGGGATCGGGAAGCGTGGTGGATGGCCTGAACTGCAAGTGGAAGTCGCGAAGGAAGCTGTGCTTGTCGGAGAGGCGTTGCCTGACCATCGAGCTGTTATTCGACACTCGCTGGCCGCTTTGAAATCTTTACACGCCCACCTGTCTCCACAAGCGCAGCATCACTTGAGCAAGACGTATCCCAAAGCACTTGCTACTGCCCGGAGAAGAGGATTGGAGGTTGGGTTACTAGCGTGGTGGATTCCGGAGCCTTTGGTGCTGAGCGTGGAGATGGCGAGGTATGTGCTCTTTTCGCTCGTCTCAGTGCTTACTATAGTTTGCAACCGAACCGTCAGCCTATCGCGCATGCCGAAGTGGCGAGTGCCAAGGACTTTTACTTATACAATCCTCGACTAAAAGCTGTAGCTGAGAAGGTCAGTGCCATGCTTATAATTGGCTGACGGCAGACTATGGCAGTGCAGAGTGAGCAGCTCGAGTTCTTCGTGACTGTGCAGAATCCCTTTGCGTTTGATCTCGAGGTGCAAGACTTGTCTCTGAGGTCAGTGCCGCATGTGTTGCAGATCAGTCGGCTCACTTATCAGCACTACCGGTGTTCATTTCAACTCGTCGCCACTGCCATTGGTGATACCACCAAGCTCCGTGCAGACTGTTCGTTTGACGGGCATCGCTACGACAACTGGCGTGCTGACGGTGCGCGGCGCCATTATCCGCTTGTTGGATGGCTGCGAGCGGGAGTTCAGTCTACCCATCCTTGGGAATGACGAGATGCGGAAGAAAGATCTGCGCAGGAGCCAGCAATATGCGGAGCAGATCCGAATGAAGCGGTACAGCACAGCCGGCAAGAGTGCACCTGATGATGTCGGCGGCCGATATCTTGAGATCACAGTGGTGCCTGCCCAGCCTCTACTTTGGGTCAAGCGCAATAGTCTGACGCATGGCTCAGTGATGCTGTACGACGGTGAAGAGTGAGTGCTCTTTTCTGTCGACACTGATGGCAGGTCGAACATCCGAATAACTTTGGAGAACACTTCAAGTGTTGAAGTCAACTTCTTGAAGCTCTCTTTCGACGACAGTAATGCGCGCGCTGCTCGTCAGACTCTTGGGGGTGACCCTGGTCCAGCAGAAGCTTACGAGGTCGAGTGGGACTTGTTGCATCGGCCTGTCTTCGAGTGGCAACCCTCGGAGATCACCATTGCACCGGGTGCAAAGCATACGCTGTCGGTCCGCTGCTTCGGCAAGGTTGGATGGTGGGTTTGAACAGTTGGGTTGTACTGACAGCAGCACTGATGGGTCCATTCGGATCGACTATGGCCGCATAGGCGATGGCGCTCTTTACACCCGACAGATTACCTTGCCGGTACTCCTCACAGTATTCCACACGTTGGAAAGCCATTCGTTGAATGTCATCCGCATGAGCGACACTCAGTGCTTGGTATCCGTGGACGTCCGCAATGTCTATGGCCAGCCTTTCGAAGTCACTCTCGAGGCTGCGACCAGTGTCAAACGGCTAATACCTCCTGGCTCGACAGAACGGCTACTGCTCCCCGTTGAGCGTGTGTCTCTGCCAATGGGTCCGATCCCGTCGCTCTCTGATCGTCAATTTGTTGTTGCAAGAGAGTTGACGGAGGACGAGCAAGCCTTGTTCTGGTATAGAGAAGAGCTGCTGAACACGGCTACCGGTCGATGGCATGAGGTGAGTCTTGTTCATCGATGTAGCTGACTTTAGCCCGGTTCTCTGCGCCACGGCAGCCTCGATTTGCGACAACAGCAGCTGTCTCCGTCGATGCTCAACGTTTACCGCCTGCCTCAGATCGACGTGCAGCTCGATGCTCCACGGCAAGCGACGGTCGACGACTTTGTCGATGTCGTTGTCCGAGTTACAAACAACCTGTCAAGAGAGTACCGGCCGCGTATCAGGCTCGAGCCTGTGAGCGAGGCGTCATGGGCATCGGAGGGAGGAGAGCGCTTGCCAAGACCATCGATAACGAAGCACCTCGCTATCGATGGTTCAGTAGAGGAGGTAGGCACTGCGCTCCAGCCGGGACAGTCGTGCGAGCACATCGTGTCAGTCGCATTCCTTGCGGCAGGCCGCTTCTTGTTCCAGGCGGCTGTAGAAAAAGCCCTATCGCCATCGGCGGTCATGTTCTCTTCAAAACTAGCTATACATGTGACGTAACTCTTTCCTATCGCCTCATCCGCTTTCGGTAGTTGGCGAGATTTGCCCGAAGATTGCCTGCGTTCGGAGCACCTTTGCTCATGTGGGCACCTGGCGTCAGCGATGGCAGCAAAGCAAGCTAGCAAGCTCACCGTTGAACACATTGAGAACGGTCATGCGCGGGTGGTAGTCGAGATCACACAGCAGCTTTGGTGTGATGAGGAAGTATCTACAATCAGCACTGGAAATATATAGACTCACTGTCCCGAGTTGGGCTGGCATGTCACTTGAACGAGCGTATTGTGCATGACGCGTTCCGCACGCTTATCCATGCCTTGGTTGATCTCATCAACCAGCGAGAACGGCACCCTAGCCATGTCGGTCAGACTCATCAAGTAAGCAATGGTTGAGAGGGCACGTTCCTGCTGTCAGCCCAGTCATGGTCTGCGCCTGCTTACTCCACCTGATTGCCTCGACGCTGTAAGAATCTGCATGATCTCTTCATCACGGAACCGCACGTGAATAAGAATGCCCCACCGGGCATAGTCGTCGCCATTGACGTCGAGCTCGACCTTGCCAGAACATCCAAGAGCTACGACGTCAGACGAATTCAACTAACGCAGCAACTCACCCTCAAAGAACGTAGAGAACTTCTCATCGATGACGGAAATCAAGTCGTCCAGCGCTGGTCTGAATTTGGACTGTCGTCAGATTCGTCCAAATCGCGTCGACTTACAAGGATGTCATTCAAGATCTTCCTAGCCTTGGCTTGAGCACTTTCGAGCTTGTTGACAGTCGCAATGTGAATCTGCAGCATCTCAAAGTGCCTCTCGTAGCGCTCAATGATACCGGGATCAACACCAATGTTGCCGTCCACCTCGGCTTGCGCATCCGTCAAGGCTTCTTGCTCCTCATCGACTGATTTGATCGGATGCTCGGCAAACTCGTCGACGATTTCTTGACGACGTTTGCCGAAACGGTCGACCCGTGTTGCAGCAGCGTCGCGACATTGCTTGGCCGCATCCAGGAGTTCCGCCTTCTCGAATTTCACTGCAATTAGCCCAACCAGTGCCCATCACACCCACACCTCTCCACGAGTTCCGTAAGTTGCTGGACCTGGGCGTGCTTGTCCCTGAAGGCAGTTGAGACCGCGTCACGGTTGACGTTTGACTGGCACTGCTGCAAGCCGAGCTTGATGACGACGTCGGTATTTTCGCAATCTTTAAGGAAGAGAGCCTGCTGTCAGATGGCGCACATTCAAAGCACTTACATTGTACTTGATAACCTCCTTGAGCTTGCTGATTCCAGCCTTAGCGAGCTTTTTCTTGAGCTCACGAGTCTGCCCTTCATTGTCCATTTTTTCGCGAAAGGAAGCAATGCGGTCTTTCGAACCTGCAATGTCCTGCTGGGCCTTCTTGTACTTGCGACCCGCGGCCATTCGTGCATCATTAGCTGCGAGAAGCAATTTCTGCAATCAGCGAAGCCGAGCTCAGTGCGCAACTCACCATCTCATCCTCAAGTGCTGCAACTTGCTTCTCAATCACACCCTTGTCCTTCCTCACCTCTTGTATCTCATTCTCCATACCGCGGCGCGTGTCTTGGCACTCCTTAATTTTGTTCTCGAGGTCTGTCACCAAGCTTTCGTCGATAGAGTGCACGAGGAAGGAGGCTGGTCTGTACGTTCGGGTGTCGGACATGGATCCACCGCCATAGTTGGATGTATGGAACGTTGTAAGATGCTCGGCGGTCACGTATGATTCAAGCCCGAGTTGCAGGATCCCAGCTTCATTGACATCTTTGTCACGTCTTGTCGTGACACCCTGGCAGTTAGCAAGCTCTCTCCAACCGCAGGAGACATACCTTGCGCTGCAAGTTGGCATTCTGACAAAGGTAGTCGAGGACAGGCTCAGGCGCAGAGATGAAATCACTTGCAACACCATCAAGACCCGCCTGTGCCAACTTTTCTTCGCTGATAGGTGGCCGCTGGTTTCCGCGTCCAGGTAACTGATGTGCAAGATGGATGCGGCATCTCTGCCTGTTCGGCATGGGCTTATCGATCAGATCTGACATGGTCTGGAAGTCACGTCTGTCAATGCAGATGAAGGTCTACTGTCAGCGTTGTCGTCCCGAAAGACTCACATTTCGAGTCTTCATGGTCAAGCACGCCTCGACTTGATTAGCGAGTTTTCGATCCGTTACCTCGGCAGAGATGAGAGGCGGCAAGAAGACTTCAGAGTGCAGCTTGTCCTTGTTGTTTTCGAGCCAGTGAATTGCAAAAGCGATTGACGAGTCCCGTTGACAAAGAGCATTTTGCTTGGCATACTTTGCGCTCTTCGCTTGCGTGATCCTGATCAAGCATCAGCCCAACACTCCACTCATAATCCTTCGTACGCACTGTTTCTGCAAATCCGTCAACTCGTTCTGGATCCTCCCAGCCCGATCAGTATGATGATTGATCTTCTGATCCACCACGGTCGATTCATTCTGCTTCTCGCGAACCAACTTTTTCAGCGAGACCTGCCTCGATTTTTCTGCCAGTTCAAGGTCGTAGTCTGGTGTTGGCGGCTTGGGCATCGACTCTAGCTTTTCGAGCTTTTCTTCTTCTGCGATGAGTTTGCCGCGATACAATTTGGCGCTCTTTTTGAGGGAATCGAGCTTGGCTTGAGCTGCACATGTTTCGTTATCCTGCCGTCAGCCCACCCAACCTCTCAGAGAACTCACCTTGTCATCAACAGCCTTGCGACAATCCTTCATCTTCTTCTGCACCCTTTTGCCTTTCTCAATATGCTCACTGAGATCCTCTGAAACTTCTTTCGCCTTGTCACTCAAGACATCGACCATGGCTTGAAGTGGTGCTTGCCGTTTGCGCTCGGCATCAAGTTGCTTGCTGGCATTGGAGTAGTCTTCCTTTTTCTGGTTATACTCTTGTTTGATTGCCTCGTACTGGGCCATGTTGAGTCGTGTTTTGGCAACCTGTACTCTGTGCTCGAGGTGTTTACGCGCTTCAAACTGTTCCTTCTCAGGACGCATTAGGTCAACTTGCGTTTGCTCCTTGTTGCGATCTGCAACATGGACTTCGACTTCCTGCTTTGTCAGAATGGTAGATATAGGGAAGTAAACTGACCTTGCTGATTTCTTCAAACGTCTTGCCTCGCTCGATAAGCTCGGCATGCCATCTGCGCAAGTTGACATTGCCTGCCGCTCCCATCGTCTCGAGCAGGAGCAGCTCCGGCGACATGGCCGCAAAAGACGCGACCTTGTCCTGCGGCAAGTAATTGCACAGATTTGCAACGATTCCCAACTCCCTCACAACCGCCTCCACCTTCAGCTTTGTCGACACTTCGCCATTCAGCTTGAATTCGTTGTGCTCCTTGTCCATGCCAAATTTGCGAAAGACAGTCACGGTCTCTTGGGCGTCTTTGCCTCGTAGCTCAATCTCAATCTCGGCAAACGGCTGACCGAGGCGGATAAAGCTCGTGATCTTGGTGCTTCTTCCTAGTAGACTTGGTGGAAACGCGAGACCAAGGAGGATGGCGGATGAAATGGTTGATTTGCCTGTACCGTTTGGGCCGATGATCATATTCAATGACGGTCCAGGACGAATCGCACACTTTTCGTAGGTCATGAAATTGTACAAACTGATTCGGGTGATTGAACCTGACACATAGCTGCTGTCAGTGGTTTCCACAAAGCGACGTACCCATCGGAAGCTCGTACGAATGTTGGACGCTCGATGTGGTGCTCTTGGATAGGCATTCCATCCTCATCAACATCCTCTTGCTCCTCCTCACCCATCTCGCCATCTGTTGCATCCTCGTCTTCGCTCTCAACTTGCACGCGTTTCCTTTTACCTTCAGCGATCCTTATTTTCGTGTCAACCATTCGATCTTGACTTTCGCCCTCTCCGTTTCGACGTTTAACACGTCCAAGTCGCCAGAGCTAATGCTGAGCTGCTGAAGCTGCAGAGTGCAGTACGCGTCGGGATGCATGTGAAAGTTTGGTCCACGTGATCTTAATTAAGCACCCGTTTGGAATCGCAACTTTCTGCTTGGACCCGTTCTGTAACGGAGGACAAGAGGGGTATACGAGCAGGGACAGAGCAGAAGCATCCATCAATAAGGGTAGGCAAGCTCAAGGAATATCAGCAAGTGAACGAGCCAGCTCAGCTTGAAAGCTTTCGCGGCAGCGGCAGCCAACGATGCAAGCCGGCCCTTCCACGCTGCATCCACCCCTTTCGGCGCCTCCAAGACCATCTAATGGCGGACCAGCCGTCTCACCTCTTTCCAAACCTCCGGCTCTCCCTAGCATCCCTCCTTTTGAGCGGATCGATACCCTGCAGATCAAAAAGCAGCTACACGATGAATTAGGCGAGGATGGCTTGAAGTACTGGACGGCCTTTCAGGCTTATATCAAAGGCAGTATTGCTAGGGCAGAATTTGTGAACATGGGTAGGGCAGAAGGATGGTTGAATGGCTCCAAACGATGTGAGTTTTTGTAAACCAGTGGCGAGCTGACGTCAGTGCGTTTGCACAATCAACTCATCTCTAGTATGCTACACAATGCATCCTCGCCCTACGGCTCCAACATTCCACCCCATACTCCTCTATCTGCAAACTCGAAACGAAAGCGACAAGAAGGTGACGAAGCCCTGAGCACAATCGACGATTCCAACCGCGTCCAAAGCTGGGTTCTGGGTCTTCCGCGAAAGGAACGCGTCAGAGTCAAAAAATTGATTGAGAAGGAATACGATGCGGCTTTGGCTGTTGAAGGCGGTATCGGGGTACGAGAGAGCGCGAGAGGAAGGACGAAAAGGAGGAATAAAGGTGGGTGGCGATTTCGCCACGTTGGCCGGATGCTGACATGAACAGCGGATGAACCTTTATCGCGTCAGCCTTGTGTGCATAATCGATCTCTGCCAAGTGCGACAGAGCTACAACAACGCATGGCAGCCGTCGCGAAAGAACATGGCCTCTCTGGCGAAGCAGGTGAACGTGTCGGTGAATTCGTTGCTCTCGCACTAGACGTACGTCAAGCCCCTCTCAAATTCGCCACTTGTACAAAAACTGACCTTCAGGCCCACCTCAAAAACCTTTTCCATTCCGCAATCCATCTCCTCCAGCACGATCGTCCCTCGTCCGAAACGATCCAACTCCCAACTATCTCTCCATCAACATTAGACGAAAACACACAACTCACGCTCGCAGACATGCAAGCCCTTCTCACCATTGCACCCTCTCTTCATCCTCGTTCAGGTCCGGCATTGTACAAGCTCGCGACGGGTGTGTCGCTTGAAGAACCACCGACGGCGGGCTCCAAGGATCGGGCGGAACAGTTGACGAAATCTTTGCTTGCTGCTGGGTTGCTCAAAGTTGACAAGGCGGGTGACGATGAGGGGGCCAAGAAACACAACTTCCATTGGAAGTATGAAGACCCGGCTGTTATCTTCAAGGACTTTTTTGGATAAGAGGGAACATTACTGTATTTTAGCATTTGCATTTGCCATGTCATCACGTCTTCTTGGCACGCGATCCGAGACATGTCGTGTGACCTTAATAGCTAAACTCAAGACACCATATGCATTCACTGAGGGAATTTCTTATCCAAGAAATCGATAAAAGCCGGCACGTCCTCACTAATCTTTGCAGGCATCTGATTTGAGCTAACCCACATTGGAATGTTCCCGCCCGCATGGCTAGCCGTCGCCATTCTCCATTCAATCCTCTTTCCGCCTTCAATCTCCCTCACGCGCTCAACGGAGACGTAGCATCCTCTGCATCTACCTGCTTCTTCGCCTTGTTTCTCGGGGAGATCTTTGTGCGTCACGGGGATTGAAACTGTTTCGTGAGTTACTTGAGGGAACAGAGCAGAGGGGGAGGGCGTACCGTTCATGAAAACTCTTTCGCCTGCGGGCTCTTCTTTGATCTCGCGGCTAATGAGGAGGAACACAAATGTCCGCGGACTCGCGGGTCTTGGTACGACATAGGTTGCTTTCCAAACTTTCATGTTAGCACGCCTCTTCTCAGGAACTCACCTTCAGCAACATGACTCTTGAAAACCTGCAAGCATTTCGTTTCCCTCATACTCTCGATATACTCTCGTTCATTCTCAGAGTGATACTCCAGCAAACCCCTTCGGAAACGCTCATAGATACCCGCAGGGGCAGTCGTCATGACTTCCTCCTGCTTCTTAATCTCATCTTGATCTTCTGTCGTGACGGCTGACTCGTGTGCTGGCTCGGGCTCAGGGGCAGGGTGTGAAGCTTTGCGCGAGAATCTTCGTGAGACTGAACGGACAAGATCGCCTGGACCAGAGAAGCCACGGTGTGGTTTGGGGTGATCGGGGTGGTCGGGGTGTTTGACATGAGCTGCATGTGCCTCGGGAGTGTGTGTGCCGTTGGTTTGCTCGTGGCCTGGCAATGGCCCTGGCTCGGCATGAAACTCGCCAACGGGAGGACCAGGAGCAGTCTTGACCGCTGCAAAGTCTTCTGCTGGCGGAACGGGATGGTGTGTGGTGGCCGGGACGGGTTCTTGAATTGGAGCCGTCATGTCTGCACCTGCAGATGTCGAAGCAGCACCATTGGCCTTGAGCACAGCAGCACCATTCGCCTTGGGTTTCGCAGGCTTGGAACCAGCTTTAGCCTCATGAAACGACTCCCTCGCAGCCCAATGATCTTTAGCTCCTAGCTTCTTCGAAGCTGCCGACGTGATCGTGTATGTCTGCGTCGAGCCATTGTTGTATTTGTTGCCCTTCTTCCACTCTGGTAGAGATTCGATCAACTCTGTTGCAGCTGCGACATAAGAGTCGATAAGAGCTGCGAACTCGTCGCTTTCGGCGTCGGGAAAGGACTGTCCGTTATTAGCTCTGGTCTTGGTCTGACTCTTACCTCTGCTGGAATGGGTTTGAGGTTGAGAGGAAAGGCTGTCATTAATTATAGATGCTGATAAGAGGTATGGAAGAAGGAAAGGGATATGAAGCAACTGGTATATCGAGCGTCTCCACGCGTTGTTTGGAGTGAGTGAGTTATGAGGTCATTCTCGAAACACGTCATACATATTTTGATCCGGAACGCTGTCCAGCTGGGAGCTGCGGAAGCCATGAAATGATCTTCAAGAGGGGCTTCTGACGCATACTTTTGTTTCTTGACTCCTTCAGAAATGGTTGGCAGTGCGCTTGCGGGACGTACCTACGAGAAGAATTTTGATATGTGGCGTCAGGAAATAGTCAAAATCATCTCGTCCCACCTCGCGCTCTTGGGCCGACGCCTTCAGCATCTACACAATCTTGAGCTGTCGCACTGATATTCTAGATCATCTCCACCCTTGCATACTGGACAGAGCCTGCCTTGGCCTGCACGATTATCATCCCTCCGAAGGCCCAAGACGTAGTAAGCTTTCTGCAACAGCTGTGCTGCGTCACGCTTGCAATTGCTGGAAAAATGTAGCTGGTTCAAGGACTTCATGGTGCAGTCCTGTGCTCAGTTGTCAACAATAGCACCACAGGAGCTCATGAAATGTGCAGACTTCGTCAACACTTTACGAAACGATGCTAGCAAAGTGCTGCACAGTGCACACTGCAGCAGAGCGAGGAACGCAGAAAGCGGTCGCGCAAATGATCAGGTGCGTCACTCTTTATCCACTGCTCTATGCTTTCACTGACATCAGAGCATCCCGAGAGAATTCTAGAAAGGCATAATAGAGGCAAAGAAGGGCGAGTCCCGCGAGTCCACATCGTTTTCAACGTTTCCAACATCATCCAACTGTCATCACCAATGCATCCACAGTGACACCACCAATCTGCAGTCCTGTCGTTCGTTCGGCTGTCAATATCTCCGAATCATCGTGACGAGATCCCACGATGATTGCACTAGTGCTTATGGGCTGGGGCTCTTGGTGAACTCTGAGGATGTCATGGCGGATGACGTTGGAAGCATCTATGGTCATGAGCCCTTCCTCGCTCTGACTGTTGTCTCATCCCACGTATGATCCGAAGAGGTCTGCGGACGATCTGTCAAGGCTCACTTGAATTACTCTCATTCTTGGTGACAAGCGCATAGCAGGCAAAGTGAGTCCTCCAAACCTTTGAAACTCAGGTGATAATTGAAATCCTCACATTTCTGTTCACAAGCTAATACAACTGCAGGTTTATTCCAGGGAGGTCCAGACGTTTGGAATAGGAAGAAGAAACGCGACGCTTTCAAGATTGGCTGGCAGGCATGCTCGTTGGCGTTCAGCGAAGTGCATCGTGCCGGAGTTCGACCCGGAAAGGAGCAGTGAAAGCTGAGCTCTGGGAGGGACCCTTCGTTATGCATTGCCTTCTGCTATAATTGTTCCCACAGCGGTGAAAATCAGTAGCGCACAAGTGGCGGAGATCGCCGGAGAAGGGAGAGTCGTCAGCGCCCGCGTATTTCACCCGCTACAACCGTTTCAGCTTCGACGCGATCAGTGCGCACCTGTTGCCTTTGACCTATTCGCCGCCCGTTGTTCTTGTATCTTGCATAGGAATACTCTTGCATCGCTTAACGACTAGATCACGCTAACGGTAAGACGCGTTCTGTGACATTGCTGATCGAAGAAATGGCCAATCGGAACATCAAGTGTAAGCTAGCTCGCCCTCGTCATACTGACGTCTAGGTGTTGTTGTCGGTGACGGTGCGGTCGGCAAGGTGAGTTGCTCTATTCAGTGACGAAGACTGATGACAGACTTGTCTACTTATCTCCTACACGACCAACGCGTTTCCTGGAGAGTACGTGTCAGAAATGTCACGTTGGAGCTGACGGCAGATATGTCCCGACCGTGTTTGACAACTATTCGTCTCAGGTCATGGTCGATGGCATGACGGTAGCTCTTGGCTTATGGGATACTGCTGGACAGGAAGACTACGAGTACATATTAGCAACTTCAAGAAAGCTGACCGCAGTCGCCTCCGTCCCCTATCCTACCCCCAGACCGACATTTTCCTTATCTGCTTCTCGCTCGTCTCCCCTCCAAGCTTTGAGAACATTCGTACAAAGTGGTGGCCCGAGATTCAGCACCACTGTACGTCCTTGTCTCTTACCTTACTGATGATAGCTCCTTCAACCCCTATCATCCTCGTGGGCACCAAGCTCGATCTGCGCGAGGACCCAGCAACATTGGAGAAGATGCGAGAGAGGAGGCAGTCGCCAATTCAATACTCGCAAGGTGCTGCTCTTTCACGCGACATTGGAGCTGTCAAGTACCTTGAGGCTTCCTCGTTGACGTGAGTGCCGACGTGAAGCTCGCGTATTGACGACAGCCAACAAGGTCTCAAGAACGTCTTTGATTCTGCTATCCGGGCAGTGCTTTCGCCCAAGAAGCAGAATCAGAAGAAGAAGCAGGGCGGATGCGTTGTTGCTTGATGTGCTCAGTGTGGCTTGCGTATAGTGATGTGACTTGATGACCCTCGTACGTGGCTGCTGCACGGCGGGCAGGACAAGCTCCGGATAATTCACTTCACAATGACACACGTGCTCAAAGTGACCTAGAGTTCTATTAGGGACACGGTCATTCGGTTTTGAGCATCTCGTGGAGGTCGAACCTATTAACCTGTCAGGCTGTACAGACGAGAATCACCCGAATCAGATATGTCGGTAAGCAAAGGACTGCACGACAAGGGACCAGAGGCTAACTACGGATTTGAAGCTGCCGGTCAAAGGATTTGTTTGCACTCCGAATGGACACATATAAGCAAGATGGCTGGCTGCCTTGGGTGCTAAAATGACCACCGTTTTTTCCTCGGCGCTCTCGTATTGGTTTGGGGGTGACAGCGAAAACGTAACTCAGGATGCGGCGGCAGCTGCTGGGGATCGTGTGGACCAACTGTGCAAGACTTACAAAGAAATGGTGACCTACGCTGACATCATGGAGCGATACGCGTTTAGTAAAAAGTGACATTTCGGAGGCTGAGTATGACGCGGCGTACCTTGTGTATCGAGAGTATGCCAAGAAATTGACTGCAAGCTTTGTATCAGACCAGAAGTTGGTCAGCGGTGCGTCTGACAAGGATCGGGGAGACTTAGAGGCCATCAGATGGCACGTCGAGTGGACCGCAGCCAAGGCAATCAAAAGAGTCAGTCCAGAGACTCAGGCTTCTCAATCCTCAAACTGAGCTTTTCCTGGTGTCTCGGCCGCTTCAGGGTCGTACAACAGCTCAGATGTATCTCACTTGCCAGCGGTTTTCACCTGCACACTGAGCTATGTCGGTCCTGACGAGCATGAAACTGCACAAGTCGCGATCGAGAGCATCCGTCTTCATTTCTTTTGGTGAAACAGGCACCCTTTCTTCTATCTCTTTTGGTGAAGAGCACACGCCCGGCCGCAAGTCATCAGTCAGCAACGTTCCCGCGACGAGGTCTTGCAGATTATATCACTGTTCAGGCTCTTGAGGCCGATGAAGCGCCTGAGTGAAGACTTGATGGATATCGTGATTTCCATACATCAGGTTTGAACTCTGCAATGTACGAAACTGCTCTTGGGCGCAGGATCACAGGAGGAACAGCTGCAGTTCCGCCTTACAACCGTAGCATACATGATTGCGTCGCTGACTAATCTCGCCCGGCTTCCTGAGGTCATCAATCAACTTCAAATACAACTAGGCCGAAGAGCGGCAGCTACCTGCAGTGACGGCGTGGTACGTAAATCCAAAGTGCGGAAAGTCAACACAGCAGATCTCTCCGGCGTTGACTGTATGCCGACTGTGGCATGCCTTTGAATAGTTGAACGGCAATCGATATGTCCTTAAAGTCTCGACTCGCCGCAACGTGCGAGCGGGCAGACGGAAAAGACATTTGATCTCTGAGTAGCTCGCTTCTCTCAACCACCTCCCAACAGGCCATGTCGAACGACTCAGGCGAAAGAGGCCTCATCTCTCTTGACCATAGCCACACGTCGACTCACCCTAATCTCGCTAAGTTCGAGGCGGTTTACAAGGCTTATGATCCAATTTTCGCCTCGCTCAAACGAATGGATGCGCTGCAGATGTATCTGCAGCGCCCTGTTCAGCCATATCAACACGCTGCCGAAAGCATGTTTCCCCAAGTGCTACACCCTTTCGGCATGCAGCGGTACATTCCCTGCATGGCACCAAGGGTGTGGACTCCTCGTTCTGGGAATCATTGCGGACGCAGATCGTGCTGCAGTGTTGCATTTTACGCCTTTGCTTACACGTACGCTCCCCAGTCTGCATCGGTTCACTTGCTCACATTTCAGACATCCCGACGTATCTTGCTCGATAGAACCTGGCGAGGAGGAAACTGTTATTATCTCGGTCACTGCTGTGAAGCCAAATGAGATCAAGCTGGGAGCCTGCATGGCCTGTCACATCAGGGGAAGGCAGTGCACTGTGGATGGCAGGATTCTTACGCTATCGCACGACACGGTGAGTGAGAAATGGCCCACAAAGACATGCTGAACCATCGAGATCCGTCCTAGCCACATGATGTCCGAGGCCAGTATGCGTGCGTTCTACTGGCCTTGTGCTCCGCCTCCTTTACGGACTCCGGTACAGCTCAAGGTGAGCTTTCCGCAAACGCAGACTGTTTCTCAAAATGACGCTTAGACTGGGCTAGTTGACGATCTCTCCGTCGATGCAATGCCATGTTCATTTTCACCTGTTCGTGACAACTGTCTTTGATGGGCAGGCTGACTTTCAAGGCCGCCGCTGGCGAGAACGAACCCCAATCCACTTCCATCCCTTTACCTGAAGTGCCCAAGCCCGGTATATTCGAAGCGCCTTGCGACACGCAAAGTAAGCGCAGCTCATCTGGCTCGCCCACCGACCAGCCGGTCACGAAGAGGCGGCCGTCTGCTGAGATCGGAAGTGAAGACTTGGTCAAAGTTTCGCATACCTCTGCGGACGTTGGCAGTCCGCATGAGGAGCTAGCCAAGGCGCAGGCTAGGTGCGCGGAATTGGGCATAGGTCTTGCTGCAAAGGACAAACTCATTTACACCCAAGCGAACGTCATTCAAAGCCAGGATGCTGAGCTGTTGAAGCTACAACAACGACTGGCGAACTACAAGGCTGGCTCCCGAGAAGTTGGGCGGAAACTCAGGTTCTACATTGGCAAGCTGCAGAAGGCCCAGGAGGACTTGGAGCGCAATCAACACGAGTGTTGGAATCATTCAGGAAGCGGAGGCTGTCAAGGGAGGTGATGGAAAAAGCTTTCAGCGATGCTGGCTTGAAGGTGAGTAAATCGAGCAGTTTGCAGTCCATTTCGCTGATTTGCAGTTGCCGTCCGACCTCGAGTCGGATTCCGGCTCGTCTGAGTATGGCTCTGATTCTACTACTATCGAGGAGACATACGAGAATGAAGCATGGTGAAGGATTTGCTGCCTGCAGGCAAGAGATTGTACGCGACCCCTCTTGTAGCATGAGGTCATACATCAAGTCTGTTCCGTCTGTTCCTATACAAAACACTCCATAAAGCCCAAGATTTCAGTGTCCATGGTCAAGCCCTAGGCTCTCAAACCCTCTAGATCTAATCTACTTGCCGCCCTTGTTGAAGGCAGCCCAGACGTTGTTGCAGCAGGGACCGCCACACTTTTTGCCGTTGGAGCACTGCAATTGTCAAAACCTTGTCACACGCATTGCACGTACCTGGTTGGTACACTCGGCAGCCCTGACGATCTTGCCGGGCTTGTCACCACACCAGCACTCGTCGCCCTGTTCATCAGCAGCTGGCCATAGCCACTAAAAACACGAATTGAAGGCCAGCAACCTGCTTGCCGAGACCGATGCACGCTGTGATGCACTTTTCGGGGTTGTTGTCGGCGTTTTTGTATGCCAAGGTAGGAAGCTGGCGATTCATGCCATCAAGACAGTCCAGACCACAGCCGTACGAGTACCAACCAGCGGCAGAACGCGCGCCCCGAGCCTCGAGTTCATGGAACTCTGAAGCGGCAGGCTCGGCTGTGGGGGTCGCGACAGCGACAGCAGCAAGGAGGGTGAGGCCGAAGAAGAAGCGCATTGCAAGTGAGATTGAGGAGGGACGAAGAAGAGGATGGCGCACTCATCTCGGTCGCGCCTCCTTATGTACATTGAAAATGCGAAAAGCGCGGAAAGCGGGCTCTGTCTCGGGACGCGTACGAAGTCCAGATGCGAAATGGCGATCCCCGCGCGACACTGCTTCAGGGCAGAGGTACGCCTCTCCGGGACATTGGTGGCTTCGTCTTCCGCACTGAGAAAGTAACTCACCGAAGTATGAAACTTTCGTATTCTGTCTCAGGCTGTTCCTGCACATGAGGACGGGGATGATTTCCGGAAGTGGCAAAAGGTATCAGTGCTGGCCATCGGCTTTTAGCTTTCCAGGTTGAGAGAACAAAGAGGATGAAAGCAAGGCCAGGCGAAGCCAGACCAGGTGGCTGCATTGATAAATGTCGGACTTAGGAACAGAGATGCGGATCTGGCCAAGCCGAACCCCATCACATGCCCTACCGTTGTAGAGATCTTGATGACAGGACTAAAAGCTGTTTCGTCAAAGTATGTCATCACTTTTAGCCTCAAGCCTCGACCAGCATGGGCGCCTCGTCCTCCAGAGCCTGGTGCCGCAGTCGCTCCTCTTCAACAGCCGGCTCGACTCTGCCTTCAGTCCAGTCCTCACCCTGACCCTCTGTCTCCTTGAAGCCCATTTCCTGAGCTCTACCCTTGTAGCTAACGATGACGACTGATGGTGTTGCCCGAGCTAGACGGACGCGTCTGATTGTCAACATGCTTGTCAATGCACGTAGTGAACGAACCTCAACATATCGACGTGGCTATGAGTGATTCGTGTATCTGTCTGCTGCCAGTTGTACATGGCAGCCACAGTAGCAGCATGTGTCAGATCAGGCACCTCTGTATGTAAGCTTCACACGCTGTCAGTCAAGTACGCACCGATCCCACTCTCCCATTCGGCAAATTCTCGTCGGCGGTCCTCTTCCAACCGTACTAGTCTGGGATCCTTGGGTCTACCCATTCGTCTCTCACTTTGCAGTTGATCCATCAACGAATCATTTCGTGTCAAGAAGACATCTTGAATGAGGAACCGCAACGACGGCAGGCTGAGCGGTAGTGGTGATGTCAATGAGCTCAGAAAGAACAACGGTCGTTCCACTATCATCAATTTTGTGCAGCAACAACTACACATAGCAGCTCACACTTGTCTCTAAAGTTTTCCTTGCGCAGCTTGCTCTCCCTTTTCAACTTCTCACTCCTCAGCAAGACACGGTCCATCTGACCGGCCTTGCGCGATCCAGGATGCAGCGAGTCTTTCCCTCTGACCGTCTTGGCGGTCTTGCGCTTGTTGTTGGGCATGTTCGCTGAGGTATCAGAAGTTTGATTAGTAGTTGGAGCTCTAGACAGGTACAGGCGTAGAGCGAGAGTGCTGCAGCTAGAACGTGCAACGGAAATCTCGCGAGTCACGTGCATCGCCACTACACGTGAAGGAAAGCCACGTGGAAAAAGTCGAGATCAAGTCAAGCGCCTTGAGCCAGAGCCTCTAGCATGCGAAATGGAGCCCATTATGTCAGTGCAGGAGTGCACCAAACGCATGACAGCTCCTGGAGAGCGTCTAGAGATGGGGGAAGCAAAACTTTACGGTCGCAAAGTCCGTGTTTGGAAGAATGTGAGCTTTTGAGTCTGCGTTGACGTGGCTGATAGCAGTTGCCTCGCTCATTGCGGTCTTTCCTGCTTGCGTCTTTGAAGACCTATCATGCTCGAGAATTCATCTATGATCCACTGTACTCACAAAAGTCCTCGTATAGAGAGATCCACGAAAGGGCGAACGCGGTGGCTTCGTGGTTTCTTGAACAGGGGATGGGGAAAGGCAGCAAAGTTGCTATCATTGGCAAGAACACTACAGAGTAAGTCAAGTCGTTAATCACAAGACCTGATATCAGGTGGATCATTGTCTTTATCGCTACACATCTTATCGGCGGCATCACAGTCTGCGTCAATGCATGGCTGTAAGTCCTCATCTGTCATGCAAAGCACTGATGATAGACCGCCTGTCTCACTGCAACACTGTCTTGATTTGACATCACCTGACATTACATTCGCAGATACAGAAGTAGTGCAAAGCATGAATCTGCATGACACGAATCACCGGATGCGAGATCTTCGCGACCTCGACAGCCTTCGAGCACCTGTGCATCAAGTCACGTATGATATTGAACCAGAAGACGACGCAACTATCTTCTTCACTTCAGGGTATGTCCTCTTTCCCCCTTTCACTCTGCATAAAGCTGTAAAGCTCACAGCAGAACGACTGGCAAGCCCAAAGCAGTGCTCAGCACCCAACGAATGACTCTCACCAACCTCTTTTCCTCCCTCGTAGCCCCAACGCGATCCGCCCTCCGCGCAAGTCATCCAATCCCACCGCGTCCATCAATCACAGATCCCCAAAAAGGGGTGTTACTTGCGATCCCACTGTTCCACGTCACTGGGTGTCTGAGTTTCTTGTTCAGGGCTATCGGTGGTGGTGGTAAAGTCGTGTTGCTTGGGAAATGGGATGCTGGTCTGGGTGAGTGTTTTGTTGTTGTGAGGTGAAGATGGAGTGCTGATAGGTAGCGACGCGCTTGATAAGGGAAGAGAAATTGACGAGTGCGGGTGGGGTGCCGTCCATCGTCAACGCCCTGCTGAGATCTAATCTCGACGAATCAACTTCACTCGAGAGCTTGTTCTTCGGTGGAGCACCGGCAAGTAGCGTCTTGGCCGAACGAGCAGTTGCAAAGTTTCCGAAAACCGCGTTGTACGTTGCGCTGTGCTGCAAGTCATGCTGATGGAGCAGGGTCCAAGGATATGGCTTGACGGAGACGAACGCTATTGTGTGTTCTGTGTCGGGTCGGGATTATCTTGAGAGAGTGGGTTTTGAGCTTGTGTGACAGCTGACGATAGCCTTTGAGCACGTACGCGTCTTTGATATCCTGGATGGTGAGCTTATACTTGTAGAGGTCCACCTGTTCCCATTGCCGATATCCGCATCGTCAATCCCGAAACACGAAAGCCTTTACCAGTGGGTCAATCAGGCTTGGTGCTAGTTCGAGGTCCTCAAGTCATGAAAGAATACTACAATGATCCAGCAGCGACAGCCGAAGCCATCGACGACGAAGGATGGTTCAATACGGGCGATATAGGTTATGTTGACGCTGACGATTTCTTGTATCTACAAGATCGACGTACGTTGCATTTGAGATTGCTAGCTGATGGTGGTCAAGGATCTGATCATTCGCGGTGGGGAGAACGTGCGTGATGAATGCGGGTATGGAAGCTAATGACAGATTGCGTCGACGACTGTTGAGAATGCTCTGTGCGATGATGCAAGGGTTGTGGAAGCTGCAGCTGTGCCTATTCCGTGTGAACATCTTGGCGAGCGTGTTGCAGCCGTCGTGTACGCTCATGGCGTCAGTGAAGCCGAGCTTTTGACATCCATCAAACCCAAGTAGGTTCCCTCTTTCCTCATACCCACTGCAGCGCTGATCAAAGATTACCCTACTATGCATGGCCATCCTTGATTATTATTCAATCCACTCCGCTCGAACGGAACCCAACAGGCAAGCTCATCAAGACGTCTATAAAGGCACGAGCGGCGATCGAATGGAGGTCACGATTACGTCAATCTAAACTATGAATGATAATAGGGGCACCGCTCGGACCTGACCGAGTTTATCTGGTTCCTTTTACCCTGAGGCACGCATGGCGCCCTTTGACTTTTCAGGGTTAACGACCCCTTGAAAGAAGGGAAAAAGGAGACAAGGTTAAGATCACGCACGTTTTATGTCTTGTCGTACGAGCTTTGCGTTGTTAGATCTGACGCGTTCGAGTGGAGGTGCAAGCCGGGAAAAAGTCAGCCTTTGTTCCACGTGGCGGTTTGTCAGACTCTTTCACCCGCCGGCCGTTGTTCAAAGCACGCCATCAATTTCGTGCTCCATCGTCAGTCAGCATCATCCACCCCTTCTCATTATTAGGAAGAGTGCTGCATCATCCTACGAATAAACCCCACACCTACATTCCCAAAACAATACTACAACATGCCAATCGCTCTACCCAAAATCCCAACAGTCCGCAAAGACTCGCGTACCCCACTCGTCTCCACCGGTTCGCTTGATCAGTTCCCAAAAATCGACTTGACACCTGCGATCGGAGTTGAATTCCGCGAGAACTGGCAGTGTCCTGAACAGACTGTGCAGTTGAAGGATTGGTTGGATGATGAGCAGAAAAGTCATGATCTTGCGGTTCTCATGTAAGTCTTTTTGTGAAAAAAAGTGGTCGTGTGACTTGGACTGATTTTGATAGTTCACAACGAGGAGTTGTCTTTTTCCGCCAGCAACATGGTTTGACTGCTCAAGATCAAAAGATCTTGATGGACAAGCTTGGTAAGGTTACTGGTCGACCACAAGAGAACGGTCTTCATGTCCACCCCATCACGCCCGAAGCTTCAGAGCTCGGCGACGAGATCACAGTCGTCACATCCGAGTTCAACGCCATCGGCCTCAACAGCAGTCGCATCGCTTCACGCATCTGGGTACGTCTCCCTCCTCTCCCCCTCTTCAACCCCCACTAACATCCACAGCATTCAGACATCTCCTTTGAACCCCATCCATCAGACTACGCATGCCTCCGCCTACACACCCTCCCACCCGTAGGAGGCGACACTCTCTGGTCATCCTCTTATAGCGCATACGATCGTCTCTCCCCAACAATGCAAAAGATCCTAGAAGGATTAACAGCCACGCATACAGGTGATGGCTTTTTAGACGTCGGCAAGAGAGATGGCATCACGTTCCGTGAACCTCGTGGAAGTCCTGAGAATGTCGGACAGGCTTTGAGCGCTGTGCACCCTGTGGTGCGCACTAACCCTGTCACGGGCTGGAAAGGATTATACGTCAACCGAACGTACGTCTCTTCTAGCGCTCTTCTGTACCCAAGCTAACAATGACTAGGTTCACGAAAAAGATCAACGAGCTCTCAAAAGACGAATCAGATCATCTCCTCGAATACCTCTTCAATCACACGGCAGAGAACCATGATCTCCAAGTTCGTTTCCGATGGGAACAAGGATCCTTTGCAATCTGGGATAACAGGACGACGCAGCATTGTGCGACGCTCGATTTCGAAAGGCATCTGTCAAGGAGTGGAGAGAGGGCAATGAGTGTTGGAGAGGCGCCTTATCTGGATGAAAAGAGTCAGGGACGGCAGGAGGCTTTGGGGCTTGCTAGAGGTGTTGCTTGATTGATTGGGGTCGAGGGGTCAAGGGGAAGGAGAGCGAGGCGACTGCGCTCCACCGCGGTCCGCCTTTTGAACGAAAAACGTGACGATCTTAGATTCTCCTCCTGTAACATTACACGACATGCAGCATTG
The DNA here is from genome assembly GCA_001600035.1 of Holtermanniella nyarrowii. Classification (NCBI taxonomy): domain Eukaryota; kingdom Fungi; phylum Basidiomycota; class Tremellomycetes; order Holtermanniales; genus Holtermanniella; species Holtermanniella nyarrowii. Next base: position 501,558 of record BCIT01000009.1, read on the forward strand.
TATTCTTGCTCGCGGCAGTCATTGACTTGGCGGAAAAAAACTTGCTTGAAGCCGTGTCCTTTCGGTTATAGCTGCACACGTGGATGACAGCAATGCGTAGCCGGCTTGACTATCATCGCGTCAACACCGCCACAACAATCCTCGATGGAAAGGGTCGACTCGCCATTTAGCTTAAAGCGAGCTTGGTCGATGCAGATTCCTCAAGTTGCTCTCAACTGACTGCAGGCGACGACAAGAACAACAAAATAAGGAATAACCATACAACACTGTAAACGTTACAACAAGCAAACAAGCCGTCCCTCGAGCCCACTCAAGTCGACGGGGCAGCACCAGCTACCCCTGTCACCACCCCTGCCGCGGCTTCTCCGGCTTTATCCGTAGCGTCGCTTACCCACCCCCCGACTCTAGGCGCGGCTACGCACAATGTCAAAAACACTAAGAACATTGTTACGAGATACAGGGAACGCGGTAGAACACGGCAACTTTTGGTGAAAGCCGCCCTTGCCAAAGGTCCAAGTTGATACCACTCCCAGAACCGGAAGGCAAAGTCCATCATGAAGCAAACGGTAACAGAAAAAGTCACGGTGGCGTATGTTTGAGAGGGTTTGGGAAGGTAGATATAAACGAGGTTGTTGAGGGTGGCAGGGAAGATTAGAAGGACGACGAGTACATTATACGTGAACCTTGTATCATCGTCTAAGACCGCGTCAGCAAACATACGAATGCATCCAGTCAAGCCTGAATCATGCTCGGGTCCACTCACACGTCGTCGCAGCCCAATCGACCAGAAACTTGATCCAAGCTCTGAATGTCGTGAGCCGAGTGTTTTTGGCAGACTTCTGTTCTGAGCTTCCGGGTCACCGTACAGGAAAGAGTTTGGTGTATTCGGGGAGGCGGGCGAGGGAGGAAGCAAGACTTCGCATGCTGGAAGTGCAGGGAGAGGCTTTTTGATCGATGAAAAGGGGGGATAGGTCACGTCGAGGTCGCTTTCGAGACTACTGGCCCGATAAGGCTGCACGGCAGGATCCGATCTGGTCTTTGAAGAGGTCCCTACGTTGCCCGTGTTCTCAGACTTGAGAAGCTCCTCGACTTCACTAGTTGTCCGCCCAAGTTTTGAAGCGCGATCAACCTTTGAAGCGACAAAGGTTTTGCTATCGTCAAGTTCAGAAGCCGTGTTCATCTTGATGTTCGAAGAGTGGACAGTGGCGACTAGCATCAAGATCCTGATTCAATAAAGTCAATCGCGCTTCCATAAGTCTGGGATGAAATACAGTACTGGGGGTTAACAAAACTGACTCTGATTGGATATCAATATGGAACTGCTCTCGGAGCTTGGATTGTCCTCCTCGCCACTGCATCTCACCATGTTGCCCTTCAATAGCCCTCTTGTCAAATTTGATCGGTTGGTCTTCGCAAAAGATTTCGGTCTCCACTTGACTTGGTGCGGGTCGTTGCGATGCTTCGCGGACGATGATGATGATCCCCCTCGCCTGTATTACGAGTCGTACACCGTGCCCTACCCAGATGGAAGCGTCCGAGAGTATTCCCGTGATTATCTCTTGACCAAGCTTCTCATTTTGAACTCGGAATGGCTCCGACGACACCGATACTTCCTTGAATTCGACCTGGTCACGAAATCGGAAGCGGTACGTAGCTCTCCCGCCAAAACACTGGCTGACGAACAGGACCGCTGCAAATCCAGCTGCCCGTTGAACAAGAAGCCAGGTCGCCATGGAAAGACTGCGGAAGAAACTGCGTGGGAAAAAACGGTGAGGGCTTGGACAAGGTGGCGATGCTGACGTTTAGGCTGCGACCGCGTTCTGTTAGTGATGGTGCTCATTGAAAACATACTGACAATTCAGTCGACTTCTCCGCCCTTCTTGAACGTCTTTGGGAACTGGAACTGGTCCCTAGTCCCATCCGTGGCTACGCGACGACCGAAGTCGTCAAGTTCTCAGCACACAATGTCCCTCGCAAGATCTTCGATCTCCCTTCAGTGCCCGGACCCTCGACCCCACCTTCCGGTCGAATAGACCCGTCGATCACCCCCGAGCAACAGTTGTCCGTCCTGAGGGCTGATTCTCTCCTCTCACGAGAGCTGCAGAGTTTTGTGAAGATCGAGTCGTCACCCAAGATTGGCGCGTCACTCGCTATACCCTTGTCCGTTGGCCCAGACACATCGCACTCAAAAAGGGCGTCGACGTCGCTCGCAGCAGCGGCATCGACTTTCCTTTCCTCATTCTGGCCTCAATCCAACCCCTTTGAGAAACGGGAACCCAGTCCGTTTGAAAAAGGAGAGCTTTCGCACAAGAAGACTATGTAAAGAATGAGTACGTCCTGTCCGCCGCTCTTTGCTCACAACAGGTCAATCTATCAAATAGTCTCCGGTTTCGGATTCACAAATTGTACCATGTTGTCGTATGCATATGAGTGGATGTAACTGCAATGGAATTAAAAAACCTAAATGTACTACCTGACTCCTATGTGACCGTAAACACCCGACTCAGACGGGTTTCCTCCTCGTTCACTCCAACCAACACGTCTTTTCTCCGTACCAACCCATCTACGGCTCAGCTGCAGCCCACGTCCCTCGTAAGTTTGACCTTGCCCGACGACAGGCCCCTCAGTCCACATTTCTCGAAGAGGATTTGATGCGGACGGCCACTTGATAAGCAGAGAAGCAATCGCGAAAGCCAAGCGGGGACGGCGCGCAATCAATCTCCGGGACAAAGTTTGCTGAATGAAAGACAGCAGCTTTCGAAGCAGTTTGAACGTGGGACGCATTGTATTTGGATCGTGCCTGTGGCCTGGAGCTGCTTTGTGTGCTTAACTTCAGCGAGGATCTTTTACTGGAGGTCTTTGGGATGAAGATTGAGGACGGTGGGCCCTGGGGGACTGAGAAGTATCGTGACGACAAGTGTTGAACGTAGTCTTAATTGTTGTCATTCATCGTTTCCTATGTGTGCAACATGACATTACTCATTTCATTTCTCAAATCACTAGCATCCCTATACCTTCGACGAGGTCAAACTTCAGATACAGATTGCTCGTTGCCGCCACTGACCGCTCGAAGACGTGTTGATTGTCATGAACGCGTCCGACCTGACCACGCGCTTCAGCACTCAATTTTGCTAATGACATTAGTATAATCTTCATAGTACATTAGCATAATTTATCCTAATTCGGCATTAGCACGGACCTCGGCCAAGTCGGTGGATAGAACAACGACCAACCAAAACCATAAGGGGTAACATCATAAAGAGATCCTTTCCAGAGGCAGTGAAGCAACAGTACATACTGTAGGTATCAACAGTCTCTAGCGAAGAGAGTACAGCAAACAATCTTCAGTACGTGCGACCTCACTCAACCGCGTCCTCACCGCTGATCCCTATACAGTCTTACTCCTCATCAAAAAGAAAAACACCCCTATCCTCGCGTGCCGATCTATTATCCTTTCCCCTTTCCCGCAACCGGCTGCCCGGTATGCAGCTGCCCGTCGCTTCTTCCTCTCGCTACCACCAACATCCTAATCCTCATCCACACCATCAACCGAGAAGGATGGACACTTACTATGACGATGACGAGCTCGTTCCCCTCTCGCCAAGGTCAAGGCCGACTCATCTGCTACCGCTCCACCGCGTTCCTCATCAGCCTTTCCCACCTCACATGCAGATGCAGCAGATGCAGCAGCAGCAGCAGCAGATGAGTTATCAGGTCCCTTTCAACTTTCATCCCGATCCTCAATTTCATGCTGGCTCTGCTCAGAGCCAGCTAGGCTATAACCCTCTTCCTTCGCAATACCGCTTTTATACGCCCTACCCAATTGTCTACGCTCCCGCACCTCCTCCAACTTCAAAGCCATTGAAAAGCGTACCGAAGCCGCCACTCGTCGTCGCTGATGAGAAGGATGACGATGGTTATCCGGTGCATCAGTGCCCGCACTGTGATAAAATCTACAAGGGCAAGCACGGGAGGAGTATTTGGAGAAGGCATCTGCAGGATAAGCATGGGATCCCGTTGAGTATGCAAGTGAGGCGGAGTCGATGGGATGCCGATCCGAACCGACCGGCCAACGGCGAGGAAAAAAGGCAGAGGATGCTGGAGAGCAAGAGACGATGGGCAGCCAAGAAGCGGTGAGTCTTCTGGTTGTGTCGTTGAAAGCGAAGCTGATGAACAGGGCTGAGCGCAGAATGGCCAAGCACGGCCCAGACGACGAAGATGAAGAGTTTGACGAGGAGCAAGAGCGTGAATGGCAAAAGCATGTCCAGCTCGAAGAAGCAGCTGCAAATGCGAGCGCTTCGGGCAGCAGAGCACCGAAGATGGCTCGCACCAATTCGAATGCCTCCCGCTCGTCAAGAGGCAGCACCATGGCTCGCACTGTTTCCAACACCAGTACCATGTCGACTGCTGGCCCCGACTCGGCCACGAGCAACTACACACCCTATGCTCAGCTGAGGCCCGTCGAGGTGACGGAGAGGGTGACGTCTCTTCAGCAGCTTGCGCAGCTGCAGTCGCAGTCAAACTCGCAATCCCAGTCGCCTGTACTGGAGGCGCAAGCTGATGAGTTTGCACTTTCATCGACACCTGCCCCCACTGCCGAAGCAGCCGCTAGCTTGCTCATCATGCAAAGTAGCCCTGCGCATGTCTCAATCCTCCCCAGACCCCAACAGCAGCCGGTGCAGATGCAGACCCTCGATCCGCCTATCGACCTCGAGAACGGCAGCGGTAACGGCAATCAGTCGAAAGACTTGTTCGTCTCTGCTGGTGTCCGAGGCTCTTCACCCATCTGTTCGCCCGCTATGCACCGCAAGCAGCCTTCATCCGACTCGGACGAAGCTGCTAAACCTCAGGCGCGCTATGTCGTTCAGCGCGTCGATACGACGCCTACACCTTTGCGCAGGATGTTTGGTCGACAAAGTGCACTCAAATGTAAAATCAGCTGTTCAGATGATGATCCCTTCAACCCTCCCGGTCTCACTTCCTCTGCTTCACGCGACGCACCATCGTCATCAACACGTACACGCGATAGCCCAATGACACCCATAACACCCAACGTTCTCACCTCCAATACGCGCATCATCAACGCACACGGTCGTGCTCGACCTCCTCCACCACCCGTCTGGGCTAAAGAAGCTTCGACAACAGCGACAGCAACCCTTGCGGCCACGCCTGGTAAACTCTTCATGGGAGCGACGCCGTTGAGGTATCAGTCTTCACCGCATTGGCAGCTTAGTTCGCCGAATGGGTTGAGTTTGACACATAGTCTTGGGCTTGCGCCGAGTGCTGCGATCTTGCCGGAGACGCCTGGGGGATGGGCGGAAATGCTTTCCGGTGGTGGTAGTGGTGCGGAGGGAAGAGGGACACCGGATCATAGGAGGGGAGTGAAGAGGCAGCCGCCTATGAGCGCTGAGAGGAATCGCTGGTCTGACGAGTAGGGGTGCTTTTGGTGTAGGCTTGTTTGTCTTTCTTGTTTGGAAATGTGTAGTGCACGCTATGCATTGCCTGTATAACCATTGTATCCTCCTACTTTTACTATTGCCACCGCTAAGCAATGTAATGACGGGATCAAATCTGAATGGACGTGTCGAGCTCAAGCTTAAGCCGAGCTGATGCTCGCGAATTTAGAATCGTGAACAGTACAAGATGGCAGAGACGCAGGCAGACGAGTCGCCTTTGGAGACTATGGAAGAGGTAGAGCATGAAGATGAGGTCGAGGTCGAGGTCGGACACCAGCAGCCAGAGGTGCCGCAAAAGCAAGAGTCGACGGAGTCAACGGAGGTAGTCGACGAGGTACGCTCCGAGCTTCCAACAATCCATATCGATACTCCTCCTCCTCTTCCTTCCAAACAAGTGCTCCCAACGACGTTGGCGAGCGCATCGAAAGAGAGCTTGACAGAGATTGCGCTGTCACGAGCTGGGACACCAGCGTCTGCATCTGTGCGTCAGCCCGTCCCTAGACGAGCAGACTCGGCAACGCCATCCAGTCGACCACCATCAACATCCTATCACCCCAGCCACCCTCATTCCCGTCGTTCGTCAACAGCAACCACCCTCTCCCTAAGCAACAACACCCACAACGGTCCCCAACTCTCAAGTATCATCATCACCCCTCCTCTGCAACTCATCGCATCTTCCAAAGAAGCTAAACGGAATCCGGTATTCCTTGCGGCTGCTAACAAAGCGCTCGAGCTTTGTGCAGAGGGAAATGCGGCTTATTTGCATCCACGATTGGTGTTTGAGCCGTTGAGGTTGGCTTGCGAGACAAAGGTGGAGAAATTGGTGGTAACGAGCTTGGATCTTATGAGCAAGCTTATCTCGCATTCTTTCTTCTATGAGCCGTATGGTCCGCCATCGGGTCAACCACCTTTGGCTGATCTCATTGCGCATACGATAGCCATCACCTACAGCGAGTCCTCGCCTCCAGCCGTCGCTCTTCAAGTCGTCAAAGCCCTGCTTGCGCTCGTGCTCTCCACCAAGATCCTTGTTCATCAATCGAGTCTCCTCAAGGCGCTACGCACAGTCTACAATGTGTTCTTGCTGTCTACGGACGCGACGAATCAGATGGTGGCGCAGGGCGGCTTGACGCAGATTGTGCATCACGTCTTTGGGAGGGTGCGTCGGCCTCAAAAAGGGAGTACAGAACCGATGGAGCCCAAGACGCCGGTCGAGTCGAGTACGCCTTTGACGCTCGAGACATTTGATGCGCCAAACCCTAACGACAACCTCCCTGTCGATGGTGTGAGGGTGCCGACTGATACCGTCACGATTCCAGTGCCCGTCGCAGGCGGCGAGGCACTCGAGACGGCCGAGGTGCCAGAAGAGGAAGGCTCGCTCGATGCGTCAGGCAGACCGATCCCAACAGAAGAGCTCTTCGTCAAAGACGCTTTCCTTGTCTTCCGAGCGCTGTGCAAGCTCTCGAAAACACCCATGCCAGTTGAGAGTGAACGTGATCTTAAATCCATCGACATGCGCTCAAAGCTCCTTTCCCTCCACCTCGTCCTCACCATCCTCAAATCTCATGCCGACATGTTCGTCAACCCTTCCGTCGCCATCCCATCCTCTTCGTCTGCGGCTTCGACACAGTTCTTGCAGGCTACCAAGCAGTATCTTTGCTTGTCGCTTAGTCGGAACGCTGTTAGCCCTGTTATTCAGGTCTTCGAGCTTAGTGTCGAAATTTTTTGGCAGGTCTTGAAGACTATGCGCGCTCAGATGAAGGTAAGCTGCACGCTGGTGCGTGCTGGACTGACGCGTGCAGAAAGAGATCGAGGTCTTGTTGAACGAGATCTTCCTTCCTATCCTCGAAATGCGCCACTCGACGGTACGGCAAAAGTCGTTGCTGCTGAGCGTCTTCATCCGACTCTGCCAAGACCCCCAAGCGCTAGTCGAGATCTATATCAACTACGACTGTGATCGCGCGGCGCTCGAAAACATCTATGAGCGATTGATGAACATCATCTCAAAGATTGGTCAAACGCACTTTGCCCCGCCTGGCAAGGAAGAGCTTCAGCATGCCAAGCCGTCATCGACACCTGGTGGTCCCTCCATCCCACCTTCGCTCAGCACCTTGAACATTAGCGAAGTTTCTTCGTCGCTCTATGCTGGTCTTTCTCCAGAGATCAAGCTGCGGCGACAGTCTCTCGAGTGTCTTGTCGAGGCGCTCAAGTCGCTCGTGGTCTGGTCATCCGCTGGTCGGCATATCGATGAGAATACTGCGAGGGCAAGTGAAGATGGTGCTAGGCCGTACTCGACTGGTCCAGCTGCTGGTTCTTCGACTGCTGTCGATGATCCTGCACCGCCACCGCCAGATGATGTCGATCGATTTGAGTCGGCCAAGCAGCGCAAGACGACTCTGATGGAGGGAATTAAGAAATTCAACTTCAAGCCGAAGAAGGTATATTTCTCAATTGCGAGATGAAGCTGACGCCAGGGTGTGCAATATCTCATTGAGCATGGGTTCATCAAGAGTGCGAAGTCTGAGGACATTGCTCGCTTCTTGCTCACGGCGGATGGCCTGAGCAAGGCGATGATCGGAGAGTACCTTGGCGAAGGGTGAGTTCGGCCTGATGGACTGCGCTGACATTCAGCGATGAAGCCAACATTGCGACAATGCACGCATTCGTCGACATGCTTGAATTTACCAACCTCAAGTTCACCCAAGCCGTTCGCACGTTCCTGCAATCTTTCCGTCTTCCAGGCGAGGCACAAAAAATTGATCGCTTCATGCTCAAGTTTGCCGAGCGCTACATCGCCGGCAACCCCGAGACCGAGTTCGCCAATGCCGACACCGCCTATATTCTTGCCTTCTCCGTCATCATGCTCAATACCGACGCTCACAACAAGAACATGAAGAATAGGCGCATGTCGAAAGCCGATTTCTTTAAGAACAATCGCGGTATCAACGACGGCAAGGACTTGCCTGAAGATTTTTTGGGTGAGATCTATGATGAGATCCAGAGCAACGAGATCAAGATGAAGGACGAAGTCGAGCTTCCTGGGGTTGCGCCGCCTTCTGGACTGGCGGGTCAGCTTGCCAATGTTGGCAGAGATCTTCAGCGAGAGGCGTATGTCGTGCAATCGGAGGGTATGGCGTCAAAGACGGAGGCGTTGTTCAAGTCGATGGTCAGGCAACAACGGCGAGGCCCTCGACCTACCGACCAGTTCTACAGCGCTTCTCGTCTCGAGCATGTGCGTTTCATGTTTGAGGTTGCATGGATGCCTTTCCTTGCTGGCATCTCGGCGCCTCTGCAAGAGTCTGATGAGCTCGAGGTGGTGCTGCTATCTCTTGAAGGCTTCAAGGCGGCCATCAAGATTGCTTGCTTGTTCGACCTTGAGCTGGAACGCAACGCCTTCGTGACTACGCTCGCCAAGTTTACGTTCCTGAACAACCTTGGCGAGATGAAGACAAAGAACGTCGAGGCTATCAAGGCGCTGCTTGATATTGCTATCACCGACGGAAACAATCTCAAGGCGTCTTGGAAGGATGTCTTGACTTGTGTCAGCCAGCTTGAGCGCATGCAGCTCATCTCGAATGGTTTGGATGTGCCGGACGCGCGCAAGAGTAGAGGCCCGGCAGACGAGGTAGCTGAGGAAGGGCGCTCGTCACAGGTGACAGTCGCTGCGGACATGGTGTTCTCAACAAGCAAATACCTCTCAGGGGTGAGTAACCTTTCATGGCATTGCTGATTTTAGCCTGCCATTATCGACTTTGTTACAGCGCTCAGCGACGTCTCTTGGGAAGAGATTCAATCGTCCGGCAGCTCGACCCACCCCCGCCTCTTCTGCTTGCAAAAGCTCGTCGAGATCTCATATTACAACATGGATCGCATCCGTCTCGAGTGGTCCAACATCTGGTCGACTCTCGGCGAGCATTTCAACCAAGTCTGCTGTCACAACAACCCCAACGTGTCCTTCTTTGCGCTCGATGCGCTACGCCAGCTCGCCATGAACTTTTTGGAGAAGGACGAGCTTTCGCACTTTCGTTTCCAGAAAGAGTTTCTTAAGCCGTTCGAGTATACCATGGTCAACAACCAGAACTCGGATGCGAGGGAGATGGTACTGCAGTGTTTGCAGCAGATGCTGCAGGCTCGAGTGCAGAATCTGCGCAGTGGTTGGCGGACCATGTTTGCGGTCTTTACGGCTGCTAGCAAAGTCTTGACGGAGCGTGTGGCCAACCACGCTTTCGAGCTTGTTCAGCTCGTCCATCGGGAGCATTTCGCTCTTGTGGTGCGTTATGGCGCATTCTCCGATCTCGTCGTTTGCATCACCGACTTTAGCAAAGTCACCAAATTCCAAAAAATCAGCTTGCAAGCTATCGACATGCTGCGCGGCATGGTTCCCAAGATGCTCGAGTGCAATGATTGTCGGTCCGGCGAAGCTGTTGACGACAAGTACTGGTTCCCTGTGCTGTTCAGCTTTTACGACATTATCATGACTGGCGAAGATCTCGAGGTGCGGCGTCTGGCGCTCGATACGCTGTTCGACACGCTCAAGACGCACGGCTCGGGGTTCAGCGTCGAGTTTTGGGACTCGGTGTGCAAGCAGGTCTTGTTCCCTATCTTTGCAGTCCTCCACTCGCCCGACATGTCGCGTTTCAGCACGCAAGAAGACATGAGTGTTTGGTTATCGACGACAATGATAACCGCGCTACGGAATCTCGTAGCGTTGTATACGCACTACTTTGAGACGCTCGAGCGCTTCCTTGATGGATTACTTGAGTTATTGTGCGCTTGTATCTGCCAAGGTGAGTTGAAGGGTGGATTGAGCTGATGGCAGAAAACGATACGCTCGCGAGGATTGGGACAGCTTGTTTCCAACAGTTGTTGGAGAACAATGTACACAAGCTGAGTGCTACCAAGTGGGAGCAGGTCGTTTCGGCGTTTGTGACGCTTTTCCAGACGACGACGGCGCATCAGCTCTTTGATGAAGCGTTGAGGGTCGAGACGGACGCTCCTGCTGTCCCTGAAGAGGCTTCTAGCTTGGTCGCGCCTGCTCCTCTGACTCGGGTCGACATTAATGGGACTCGACCTACCGTCTACAACGGTACCGTGACTGCTGCTGAACGCCGACGAGCCTTCAAGCAAATCATTGTCAAATGCGTCCTCCAACTGCTGCTCATCGAAACCACGCACGAACTCCTCCAAAACGACGACGTCTACAATACGATCCCCGCCGAGCACTTGTTGCGCTTCATGGCCGCTCTCGACGACAGCTACAAATTCGCCCGTAAATTCAACGCCGATAAAGATCTTCGCGTCGCGCTGTGGAAAGTTGGGTTCATGAAACAGTTGCCGAATCTGTTGAAACAGGAATCGAGCGCTGCTGCTACGCTTGTGAATGTGTTGTTGAGGATCTATCAAGATCCCAGGGCTGAACATCGGGCGAGTAGGGATGATGTACTGAAGCGGTTGATTCCGCTTGGTGGCGATATTATTCGGGATTTCAATGCGATTGAAGTCGAGACGCAGCCTAGGAACGTGGCTGCTTGGACACCTGTGGTCGCAGAGGTTTTGCAGGGGACTATTGGGTTTGACGATCAAGCTGTGAGTGTCTTTTATGGTTGCTAGTAAGAGAAAGCTGATGAGGGGGTCAGTTTACCGAACATTTACCGACGCTGTATCCGATGGTGACGGATTTGCTTGGACGCGAGATGCAGCCTGAGATGAGGCAGAGTGTCCAAGGGTTCTTTGCAAAAGTTGGGAGGGTGCAGGGATTGATTGCATAGGCTTGAGGGATGACATAGATTGCATGACGGTTGTAACAAAAAGATGGATACATTTCGCATTTTGGCACTATTGACGCCAAGCACGGGATATGTGGCGCCAAGCTAGCTAGGGTTAAATCACGACGTCAGTTTGCGGTGCTGCGGCGATCATAAACAAATAAGGGAGATTATTGTAACAAGGTAGACTGCAACAATTAGAGAACAAGGGTACATAGAGTATAGCAAGCAAAGATGCCGGATCCATTCGAGGTCATGACGGATCAGCCGTGGGAGGTGGTGAGTGAGAATGAGAATGAGAATGCGGATGCTGTGGATTGGAATGCGTGTGTCTTTGTGGTTGCTTGTGCATCTTCCACAGCCTGTTATACTGTGGCTGTGTAGTGTTAGCTATACTCGGAGTACACCTCGCTCCGTAAGCGTCTCAAAAGGGGCAAGGGGCCGTGCGTGCTCGTACATCAAATTGACATTGGCACAAGTCAAGGGACAAGTGCATCCATTGCATCAATCCCTTTTCGTCGCCTAGCCGGTTCATCCAACTTCCCACCGGGCCCTGTACTGCGCTCTCCCCTGAGCGCTTGCTGCTCGCCTCGCTACGTATACCTGCACTTCAGGGTTCAAAACCCGTCGACGCTCGAGCACTTTACCCTGGTGCCTGAGTGTTGAACCGGGTTCGACCTCCTGTTGGTGCTGTTTGTTGTTGAGAATTTGAAAAGATTTCAGTAAAGCAATACAGCGGGTGTAGGGCAGCAGTAGCACGAGTGTACAACGTGACACAGAGCACAGACACTACCCTTTACACTCCTTTCACACGCTAACACCCACAGCAACAATCCCCTCCAGCCAACGACGTCGTTAATCCTTTTGAAAGCTTGGCGTCATCGACAGCTCAGCGACGAAGAGATTCATTCACTTCGGCTTCAACGCGTTCACGTTCCCTTTCAACATCAACAGATAACAACCTAGAGAGGCAGTTGAGTGCATCAGCAGATTGCTCGGAAAGCGCGCTCGGGGCGGGTGCACCAACAACAAAACCTTGGCGAAGGAAATCTTCATTCGTCCAACGTGATCGTCTGATTCGACAAACTTCTCCACAACAGTTGCAGACTGCTGTTGATCAGGTCAAGCCATCGAGTCTTCAAACGAGAAGAAACAGTCGGAATCGTCATAGTTTGATGATGACGACTGCGCAACCTGTGATGCCAGGCATGATTTACGAAACGCCTTCGTCGTCTTCATCTTCTTTACCGCTCCATCCTCCGCAGCCGGCTTTTTTGGGCAAGGCAAAGGTTCTCCAGCCTTCTTCAGAGGATCTGTGGTCGTTGGGATCAGATGGGAATCCGGATAACGAGACGCCGTTGCAGACGGCTAGGAGGCAGAGTCGATTGGTTGATAAGACGAGGGATTCATATCATCAGGGATTGCCGACTGAAGTCATCTGTGAGTTGTTGTACACGCTTGGAGCTTGGGTAAGACTAACAAACAGGGCCAATTTCAATGCCAGATGAAGATTTCATGCCAACTCAACCCCACAAATCCAAATCAACGGTTTCCATCCCCTCTCTCTCTCGTCGCTCCTCCAAAATCTCCCTCTCCAAAAAGATCACTCGGAAATCCTCAAACACTGCATTAGCAGCCTCCAACGGCCTCACAATGTCCCCAACTTCCAAAACAGATCATTCAAGATCAACGTCTGTTGCCCTCTCTTCAGCGCATTCATCCACGACGAGTCTGCATATGCAGCAGAGTCTGAGAGGGGGATCAAAGCCGCCTTCGACGTATTCGAGGGATTTCCTGAGTTCGTTGGCGCCGAGAGAGGGTGGATACGCTATTGCAGCGCAGATTGGGAATCCGGGGACTGGGAGTTTGGGTGAGAGTCAGAACAAGAGGAAGAGTTATCATGAGGGAAGGGCACCTGTTTCGAAGAGTGGAGCTATGCGGTGGAGTCTTGATGGTGGAGAGGTGAGTATCGAGCTGAGCTTGTGGTGCATTTAACTGATGAACAGCAATACAGTCGAAGTCCTTATACTTCTCGTCCTGGGTCGGAACATTCGATCAACACTAGCTCGAACCTATCGACGCAGCCTCCAATTATCCCTGGAGGTGACACTGCGCCCGTCGAAACGCTCGTGACGCCAACGAGTCCAATGCTGAGTGAATCTATGCTACCTGCTGGAGCGTCTCCACCATCCATGCAATCGACATCGCGATCCTCAATTCCAAGCGAAACGCTGAGCGTACCGAGCCCTCTTGCCCCTGCCGAAGCCGAAGCCGCCGCCGCCGCCGTGGTGGTATCAGCGCCAATGACAAGGAAGGCGCTCAAAACCAAAGCGAAAGCAGATGCCGAAGCAGCTGCCAGAACGAAAGCTGAGACTGCAAGGCAGGCTGCGCGAGCTAAAGCTGAAGCGGCGCAGAATGAGATCAAGCGCAAAGAAGCGGAGAGGCGTGCGAAGGAGGATGCCAAGAGACAAGCCAAGGTGGATAAGCAGCAGGCAAAAGATGATGCCAAGCGGGCGGCTAGAAAGCCGGCCCCGGCTCCGGCAACTGCGCCGGCGGTACAGGTACCGAAGGAGAAGGCGCAGGTGCCACAGAAGCCTCCGATGCAGAAAAAGGCGAGCTTTTTTGGATCGATTCGGAAGAGGTTCATGTCGGGTGATGTGCCGCCTGTCCCTGTTAGGGACATGGCTGCTCCACCTGCGCCATCGTCGAGTGCTCCTGCTGTGCGAGTTACTTCTCCTGCCAACGCCCCGAGTCCAGCATTCTCATCTGCTCCCTTGTCATCACCGGCGCCAACATCAGTGCCGGTGCTCGCACCTGCATTCGACTACCCTTCCCCTCCTCGCTCTCCACCGCAATCACAATCACTTTCCCGGCTACCGTCTCAGAACGCACATTATGCTGCTTCCTCTTCTCCCCAAGCACAGTCTCTCTCTCGACTGCCGTCACATGCTTCTGCCATCTCTCAGCTTGCTCCTGGCACACCTCAGTCCCTTGCACGCTCATTGTCGAAAGATGTCCCTGCAACTCCACCTTCTCTTGCTCGCTCACTGTCAAAAGACGTGCCGGCTACACCCTCCGAGATCCCACTCCCTGTCTCTCGCGCCACTACTCGCGCGAGCCCATCCCCGTCAAGGCAGCTTCCATCTCCAGTGAAACAGCTGCCTTCTCCCCCAACCGACCTCGCTCGCGCTCGCACCACCGATTCACAACGAAGCGCTCGTCGAGTCTCAGGTCCAAGAGTCAACCCTCTTGCACACTCCCCTTCTTTGAAACGCGAATACCATGACTCGAGCTCGGGGACATCCGATTCGATCGTGACGCCTTTTTCATCGGCTCCGTCTTCACATGATCCCGCGAGCGATACGGGTCATGATTTGAAAGAGCAGCAGCAAGAGGTGGTTGGCGGTGTTGGGTTTCGTTCTGTAGCATAACTGTACATGATCGCGTTATAATTCATGCATTGTCTGGTTGATGGTATGGAATGTCAAACTGTTGCTTTGTCATTGATGATTGTTCTTGCGCGATACGGTTCAGACTATGGGCGAACTCGGCAAATCAGACGCTTTGACAAGCTACAAGTTGCCAGATGCCTTTGGCTTGTGTGCGCATAACTTTGCATTGATAATTGGAGTGCCGGCCGTAATTTCTCCAGCTCCTCTTCAGACGACCGCCAAAGTACCTCTCGCTGAAGTGAGCACGCTGGCTTGGTGTGCGCCGATCTTCCGAAAGAGATCGTTCCGACCAGCAGCACGAAGAACGACAGGGAGACTGAAGGCCAGCAAAGTATACATTACATCTGGTTGCGCTTCTTAGCCGTGCGCATGTACGGCCGCAAGAGCCACTCTACATCAGCCTCCGTCTGGTCTATTGTCCCTTGCCGAATTTCGTACGCTGAGGTCAGCTGAGGTCGCTGACAAGACACTCACGTTTTGCCTCAAATCGAGGCCCAACTTCGGCTAGCTGAATATCTTTGTGCGTGTTCTTGACGAAAACATGATGTCTTCGACGTCAGCGAGGCTCGCTGATGGCTGGTAACTCACCTGAAGCTGATAAAGTCGGCATCGTTGGCGAATGTCATGACACGTTTGCTGTCCTCCTTCGGAACAGGGAACAGAGCCTTCAAGATACCAGACACGCGCTCGCCGAGCTGCGTGCTGAAGTTTTCAAAGATGAGCTGAGGGTATTGCTCGGAAACGGTGGATGTTGCGTGTGATGTGATGTCGTGTCGGAGAGTGACGTTGTTGAGAGTCAGAGACAGTGTCGGACCGTGAGGTAGATGGCAGATGAGCATGGCGTCTGTTATCAGCTCTGCCTAGTCTGTCTACTCACCTGGAACACCGCGGTGCTCATGCACCATGATCAAATCTGTGACCTCGTTTGCCCGACAAGCTTCGACCAACTCCTTGACAACGTAGTTTCCTCTGTTGATGCGGTACGAGTTCGGAAACACCAATCTCAATTCCTGCCATCAGCATGGCCGCATCGTGCACTCACCTTCGAGAACTGCAGCAGCCTCGAAGAAGGGTCTCTACTTGTCGTAATGACAATCTTGGGGTCATATGTCCCGACTTTCGCATACTCGTCGTCAATGTGGTTGCGCGGTTCTTTCGTCAGCACATCTAGTGAATGAGCTCACCTGTTTGGGCCTCATCCAGTACTAGGTTCTTTCCACCCATCAACCTCGCCTCATTCCTCAGCTCTGTCGGCAGCTGCTTGCCCGAAGCCAAAGCATCCTTGATCTGCTGCTTGCGATCAAAGATTTGTCGTTCTTGAGCCTCTTTAGACTTTTTGTAGATGTACTCTCTACGCTCTCTTGTCTGCCGGCGGATCTACAATCAGCACAGCCCCCTTTCGGAACCAACCATTTCTACAGAGTTGCTAAGGATACACAACCTGCAGCTGGTGGCAACTTCGCGCGAATTCAACTTCTTGTACATCACGTGACTCTAGAACTTGATCGGCTCATCTTCTGCACCTCCCTGCCMCCCTCCTTCCACAACGTCACCGCCGCTCGTGGCCTCTGGATCTCCGGCGTCTTTACCGACAGGTACACGCAAGTCTTCCGCTACTTCGACCGGTGTCCCTTCAGCCACCTCTACTTCTGGCGACTTGATGTGAGGAACCTCGTTGACGGGACCCACAGGCGCCACTGTCTTCTCTTCTGGCTCTACGACGGCCTGGAAGACATCTTGGATAGGCTCGGGAACCTCGGGCGCAAGGGTGGTCGTCATGACATCACTGATAGCGTCGCTGATGCCATCGTCAAGAGCAACCTTGGGCGACGAAACAGGCGGAATCGGCTTGTACTGCGAGAGATCGGCATGAAAGTCGTTGCAGGAAAAGTCCCACGTCTTAACCCACTTGGAGTCGAGACATTGTTGCTTGGTCCATGGACTGCCATACGTCAAAGGACTGAAATGACGGAAAGTGATGATGGCGATGAGGGCGATGACGATGGCTGAGGTGAGGCGAGTGCGAGGAGCAACGCGCGAAGTGAGATAGTCAAAGATGGCGCTGAAAGTGAGGATGGCAAAGTAGAGTGCTGGAAGGTAGTGATGCAAGAAGAGTTGACGGGCCATGAGGAAGAAAGGCAGGTAATGCAAAGCCCAACCGAGCACGAGGAAGCCGCAGATCTCGTCGTAGAAGATTGTCTTGGCTGCTTGTTAGCGTTGTACGGAAGAAATGACATACGTTGGTGAAGATCACGGAAACCGCGCTTGGCTCGCAACACGAGAATACCGCGGATAGCGAGGTAGACGGCCACAGCCAAACTACTACCCCACCAGATGAGAGGGTTGCCAATAAGGTAGATCTGCCGGTGATCCTTGACCCAGAAGTTCTGCAATCAGCAATATCGACAGTGGGCACTCACGATCCCTCTACGCATCCATGGCCAACTGCCAGGACGCGAGTCGTAGGCGTGGCGCTCGGTTAAACCAGCGTTGGTACGCCACATAACCGCATTGAGCTCCAAGAACTTGGCAAGGAAGCCCGGCCGCTTGTAGTTGACCTTTTCGGCGTCCGCAGGGACTGCTGTCAGAAACGATGCTTCGGCGGTAACTTACGCTGCGGGTGGGTGTTGGTTTCGATGTACCACAACGAGTTGTCCCACGTCGGATTCTTGTTGCAAGTTACCTTCTGTTAGCGATGTCAACTTCTGCAATGTACCTCTTGCTGCTCAAAGCCCCACTCTGGCAACTTGACCTTGTGCGAGAAAAGATAGCAACCGGTCATAGCATGCCTCAAACGAAAGTGAGAGCGCAGCGTCCGCAAGCGATACTTGGCTTGTCGACCACGACGACGCGAACGAGGATCAATCTCAACAATAAAGTCGTCATTAGCATCACCCGTGAAACCGGGGAATCCATAGCCCGAGACTTCGTTCTGGAAGTCGACTTCGGAGACCGGAGGACGGACGTCGTGCGAGTGAAGGCGTTTGTCGGTTACGACGTGAACAAGTCGGATCTTGGCACCTGTAAGAACGTGTTCAATGGGCAGATTTTCCCAGTTGATGTCTTCTTCGCCTGTCTCGGATGAGGCGTTTGTGATGCGCCAATTGTTGTTCTCGTCGCGGTGAGGGTACAGAGTGATTTGTTGTTCTGTCGTCAGCCAGGATGATAAGAGGGCGACTTACGCTTGGAGCCACCAGGGTAGGCGTGCGCGTGAGAATGCAGGTAACCACCTTGGGTGTTGACATGGCGGATTGAAACCTTGGATCCGAATGCAACATCGGCATACGTGTCATCCATGCCGTGCCCGCCAAGAGTATGCTGGAATTCGGAGCTCATGAAGCCGTCACCGTCACCTGACCAGTTGAGGATCCAGAAGTGAATTTGAAACATGAACATGTAGAAGATGGTAGGTAAAAGGATTAGGCAGAGGGCGCGGGCATAGAAGTGACGAGCCCATTGTTTGGGAGTAACTTTGAGGTTGCCGAGAAGGAGCCACAGTTGGCGTACGGTACTGAGACCGACAAGAGCGATGGTGAAGAGACCGACCCACTTGCAGCTCATGACGGCACCGAGAGCGAGGCCGGTGAGAGTCAAGTTGGTCCACCATTGCCTGGTGAAGGCGCCGCCTGGAGCGTCTAAATCTGAGAACCGGACCCAGAAGAGGGTCGTGAGGGCGGTGAAGAAGAGAAGAGGAGAGTCGAGGAGGATGAGTCGGCTTTGCGTCGTCAAGGCGTTGTCGAAAAGGACGAGCACGGCGCCTAGCAGGGCGGTGATGGTGGAGAGGTGGAGGGAGCGGAGTGTCAGATAGGAGATGGGGATAAGAGCAACGCCAAGGGTTGCTGGTAGCATGCGCATGGTGACATAAGGGACCTTGTCCTGCAGGTAATCCTTGCCAATGTCTTTGAAGTCGAACATGCCGTCGAAGCGACCAATGAAGGCAGCCAGTGTGATCAACAGCTTGGCGAGTGGAGGATGTACGTCCATGAAGAAGTTGCCGCGGATGTACTTGCTCGCAAAACCTCCGAAGTGTACCTCGTCGAAGCTGCAAAGTCAGCACAGCCCCCCGCCAGTGTGAACTTACACGACACTGGATGGCTGATGCAGCTTCCACATTCTCACAGCGACAGCCAGTAAAAGGATACCACCGAGCAGTCCAATCTCTGAGCGTCTCAAGCCCATGACCTTGCCGCTTTGCTGAGACCACCTGGCACGCTGCATAGACGGCTCTGAACGGTGCCGCGCGCTCAGGCGGGCGTCTGCATCAGCTTCAACTCTTGGTTGAGGCGAGTAGGCCGGTGCTGGCGTGTGCGCTGGTGGTATAGCGCCTGCCTTGCGCGGTACTGGGCTCGCCAGAAGCGGAGGCGAAAGCGAAGGCATGGTCGGTTGCTCCTTTATGTCAACGTCGTATGCGCAATACCTTAAGCTTGACGCGCTGGATGCGGTGGTGCTAGATGTGGTATCACCGGCACTTGCTAGAGCCAGCCCTTGAAATACGTTTGATTCCGACCACGTCATTCACTCGCCTCACGCTAACCAGCTGCAGCTACGGCGCAGAATCCATTTCATCTGGCAATGAGTCGCGCAAGTTCGAGACAAGAACCCTGCTGAGGCGTTCAAGTGCAAATCTTTCCAGCAGCAAGAGCAAGCGTGGTCTCCGCTTGTAGAGCCGCCGCACATCAAGCTCGGCACAATATTGATTGTCTCCAACTCCTTCGCAAGAGATGCAGTCAATGGTCGCCGTCAAGTCAAGTAGCTGAACCGTGTGATCACTGCCTGAATGGCCAGGCTAGTATTCAACATTCGGACATGTAGTGCTCTCTTGAGTTCAATCAGATCCCGCTGGCTGAACATGCAGTCTGGCGACCGGCAGTGATCTCCCACCTCGTCTCCGTCAGGCTAGTCTTTGCCTTTGCCTTACGTCATACGTCGTGCTGCGGCAGACCCCTTCCAACGTTCCATGCTGCTTTGCAAAGACACGAGGCATTCTGGCCCCTGCTTCGGACCAGCTGAGCAAGTGCGGACAATGTGGGGTGGGAATGATCGCAGCACTATGCATATTATACCACTTGCCTCAATATCGGAATGTTAGTTGATCTCTGTGGCCAGCGTAGCTCGTGACCACTGCTGATAACGATGTAGCCGAGCGAGGTTGAGCTAATGTCACAAGGTTCTGGCGAGCGTACTCTCGCTATTATCTGCACAAGCTGGCCCGCAAGAACACAACCATATGAGCAGTCCGCATGAGCAGACCCCATGACGAACTGAGTTGCCAGGTTGAGTACAAATTTATGCATGTGTACGATGAGTAGCATCTACGTCTGCCGGTACCCCTCAATCTCACCCGAGCGCGTTCTTTGCCCTCTTACTCTTTGACGCTCCGTGTCAATGGCTGGAGAAATGTTGCAGGTGCGTAAACGCCTGGTGGCATAATTCAGTCCATGTTGGGATCCTGGTTGCTGTTCGGATACGAAGGCTCGGTGTCATATGATCATCATGCGCATCGACACGCCGATCGCGCGGGTGCCTGCAGAGCGGGATGTAAGCTTGCGACGCCCGAGACGTATTTTGCAATCCCTACGCGAACCCGGACGAGAATACCTACATTTTCGGACAGCATCGTGAAAGATCCGGCCTGGTGATGAGCTCCGCGTGGATGCTTTCAGCTTGCAGCTCCTATCTTCGACTACAGATTGTCTTGCTGCGCACGATCGCGAGCTGCGGACACTCTTTGTCACTCCCCGCGCTCGTGAGGCCTCGCTGATATCGCCTCATCGGGTTCGCAACCTCTTCGCTAAGCTTACAAGTTGAGCGGCAAAGCCGTCACCTTTCTGTCTGCTGATGGCCGGGCCTGAACGAACCGCATGGGTCGTCGTATGCTTATCTCAGTACAAGCGGCTCGCGAGGATCGTCCGCTGCTTCTGCGCCGATGGTCTTTATCATGGCATCCAAGAATAACTCTAATCGACGTGCGACATGCATCAGGCACAGCTCAGATCTGGGTTGAATGTGGCGAGACTTTGAGAGTCGCGCATGCGGGAGATCCGAATACGGCGACTGGTCAGCGACGTGATAAGACAGGAGGTATAAGAACGTATGATCTCCAGTCATACTACGTCCCTCTTCTCAACACTACCATGTCGGCCTACGATGAGAAGAAGATTTACGATGACGATTACACCACTACTCAGGTCCTTGCACCTGGGCAAGAGCACTCTGAGGCCTACGCCGAGAGCATCCAGCCTACATCGCAGGGTCTCAAGCGTGGTCTCAAGTCTCGCCACATTGCCATGATTTCCATCGGTGGTGTCATCGGGACGGGTGAGTACAGCATCGCAAGATTGCCACCCGCTGACCCTATCAGGTCTTTTCCTCGGTACCGGTGGCGCCCTACGCAATGGTGGCCCTCTCGGTCTTTTCATGGGCTACTGCACTGTCGGTCTCGTCTGCCTCTTGGTCATGGTCTCGCTCGGTGAGATGGTGGCCTACCTCCCTATCGCCGGTGGCCACATTACCCTCGCCGGCCGTTTCGTCGACAAATCTCTTGCATTCGCCATGGGCTGGAACTATTGGTATGTTTCCTATCGTTCAGAACATCATCAGCTGACATGTAACAGGTACAACTGGGTTATCATCCTCCCCGTTGAGCTCGTCGCATCTGCCATCCTGATCAACCTTTGGACAACCCAGTACTCGAACGCTCTCTGGATCTCCATCTGCCTTGCCCTGGTCGTTGTCATCAACTTCATGGGCTCTGGCGTATTCGGCGAGTGCGAGTTCTGGTTCGCATCCATCAAAGTCATCACCATCGTTTCCCTCATCATCCTCGGTATCATTATCACGGCTGGTGGCGGTCCCGACAAGACGGCGCACGGATTCGAGTACTGGCGTAACCCTGGCCCGCTCGTACAGTACAAGGGCATTTCAGGCGGCTGGGGTCGTTTCCTCGGTTACTACGCTGTTATTAACCGTAAGTAATGACAAAACCAGTTTTTGCCACCCAAGCTGACTTTGACAGAGGCCGCTTTCTCTTTCATCGGGACTGAGATCGTCGCCATTGCTGCTGGTGAAGCCAAGGACCCTCGTCGCAACCTTCCTCGCGCTATCAAGCGTGTTTACGTGCGCATCCTCCTCTTTTACTTGGGCGGTACTTTCATCATCGGTTTGATCACCCCCTCCAACGACCCTGGGCTTCTCTCCAACCGCTCCAATGCATTGGGTTCTCCATTCGTGCTGGCAATACAGCGTGCCGGCATCCCTTTTCTGCCAACGATCATCAATGCTGCCCTATTGACCAGTGCATGGTCCGCTGCATCTTCCGACCTCTACACCTCGTCACGTGCACTTTACGGTCTCGCCATCACCGGGCAGGCTCCCAAGTTGTTTGCTCGCACAACCAAGTCTGGTCTTCCTTGGGTATCACTTATCACTTGCTCGATGATGGGGGGTTTGGCGTATATGAGTCTCTCCAAGGGTGCCGCTCAAGTCTTCAATTGGCTTGCCAATCTGACTGCGTGCGCTGGTCTTGTCACCTGGGCCGGTATCTGCTTTACCTACATCCGTTTCCATGCCGGTATGAAGGCACAGGGAATCGACCGCAAGAAGCTGCCCTACCACTCCATCCTCAACCACAATGCCATCGGCGCGAAGGTCGCTCTGTGCTTCATCTCCGTTTTCCTCCTCTTTTCCGGTTGGACTTCGTTATACGGTGTATTTGATTCCGCTGGCTTCTTCACCAACTACCGTGAGTCTTTACACTTCATATGCTACCCAGGCTGATCTCCCTCAGTTCCACTCATGATGTTCCCCATTCTTATCATTGGTGCCAAGCTCATCAACAAGTCTCACTTCGTCCGGGCGTCCGAGATGGACTTTATCACAGACATTGCTGAGATTGAGGCCGAGGTGTGGCCTGAGAACAATCCTACGACTTGGATTGGCAAGTTCTGGAACCAGTTGATGTAGAGTGGATACTATTTTGTAGGGTGTCAGAAAGACTGCGTATTTATTGTATACAGAATGGTGCATGCATGTCGTTATTGCTAGCATTGCTGACCAGTATGCTCGTGACATAATCTCGCTCAGATGTCATCTATGTGACGAAGGAATAGCATTCCCAAGTCCCTCGTGTGCTGCTGAATTAGGTCTTTGCCCGAGTCAACTCAACACAGCCATCGTCACCGCCACAGCGGCGCCACTGTGCCCCTACAGTAAGTTACGTGACGTGGGCGATTCCTGCGACGCGTCCTGCACGGTATCAAACTGTTCTGCCCCTGAGCTCTAGCACAGCCTGCAAATCTCACCACTATCCCAGTCTCCCTTTAATTCTCCCTCTCTCGTTCAATCTTATACCAGGCTGTACATAGACCCAGCCTCCGGCGCCATCAAGCCACCAGTGAGTTCACATCCGCACCGCATTCAAATATCCGGGCGGTGCTCGGTTCTTTTGAGCTCAAGCTGACATTCCAGCAACCTCTTTCCCAATATGTGTGGTTCGTTGCTACCTTCCATCGCTGTCACTAACTTCAGGAATCTTCGCTTACTGCTCCTACTTGACTGAGAAGGAGCGTCGTTATGTCTGCGAGGTCCTTTGCCAAGGCTTGTCCCGACTCGAATACCGTGGCTATGACTCGGCAGGTGCGTCTGTGCCCTCGTACAACTCTGACACCAGGCATTGGAATTGATGGCGATGCCGTCGACAAGCCATTGATCCTCTTCAAGGAAGTCGGCAAGGTCGCTGCCCTTCGCAAGCACATTTCCGAGGCGGATGCGTCTATCGACATGGGCAAGACCTTCCTCTCCCAGACCTCGATGGCCCACACTCGTTGGGCTACGCACGGTCAGCCTTCCCAGACCAATTGCCACCCTCACGTTTCCGACCCCTTGAACGAGTTCTCGCTCGTGCACAGTACGTCTGTTTTTAAAAACAAAGCTGATAATTAGACGGTATCATCACCAACTACAAGGAGCTCAAGCTCGTCTTGGAAAAGCGTGGCTACGTGTTCAGAACCGACACCGATACCGAGGCCGTTGCTGTCCTTTGCAAATACGTCTACGACTCGCAGCCCCACAAGCGCCTCAACTTCACTGGCCTCATCAAGGCCGTCGTCAAGGAGCTCGAAGGTTCTTTTGCCTTTGTCTTCAAATCTATCCACTTTCCCAACGAGATCGTCGCCGCTCGTCGTGGCTCCCCGCTGTTGATCGGCGTCAAGACCGACCGCAAGCTCAAGGTCGACTTTGTCGATGTCGAACTTGGAAACCCCGAGCAAGAGAAGCGTACGTGAATGGTGATGAAGATGGCTGATGTCAGTCTCTGAAGCTGCCGATGGTGGTCTCCTTGCTGTTCCTTCGGCCGAAGGTCCCGCCTCAGGTGGCCCTAAGCTTCGCCGCTCGCAGTCGCGCGCCTTCCTCTCCGAGGATGGCATGCCCCAGCCCATCGAGTTCTTTGTCGCCTCTGACGCCAGCGCCGTCATCGAGCACACCAAGCGTGTCCTCTACCTGGAAGACGACGACATTGCGCACATTGCCGAAGGCGAGCTGCACATTCACCGTCTCCGCCGCGACGACGGTCTCTCCTCCGTTCGTGCCATCGAGACGCTCGAAATCGAGCTCGCCGAGATCATGAAGGGTCAATTTGACCACTTTATGCAAAAGGAAATCTACGAGCAGCCCGAGTCGGTCGTCAACACCATGCGTGGTCGCATCAACTTTGACACGCGCACCGTCACCCTCGGCGGTCTCAAGGCCTACCTCCCCGTCATCCGTCGCTGCCGTCGTCTACTCTTCGTCGCGTGCGGTACGAGCTACCACTCGTGCATTGCCACTCGCGGTGTCTTTGAAGAGTTGACAGAGATCCCAGTCGCCGTCGAGCTTGCTTCCGACTTTTTGGACCGCAAGACGCCAGTGTTCCGTGACGACGTCGCAATCTTCGTGTCGCAGTCTGGCGAGACGGCCGATACCATCCTCGCAATGCGTTACTGCCTCGAACGCGGTG
This sequence comes from Holtermanniella nyarrowii, assembly GCA_001600035.1. NCBI lineage: Eukaryota > Fungi > Basidiomycota > Tremellomycetes > Holtermanniales > Holtermanniella > Holtermanniella nyarrowii. The sequence continues at coordinate 526,219 of BCIT01000009.1, forward strand.
CGCTCTGCCTCGGTGTCGTCAACACTGTTGGTTCTACCCTGTCGCGCGAGACCCACTCGGGTGTCCACATCAACGCCGGTCCCGAAATCGGTGTCGCTTCGACCAAGGCGTACACTTCGCAATACGTCGCGCTCGTCATGATTGCTCTCCAGCTTTCCGACGACTCGATTGGCAAGGCCGAACGCCGCCAGCAGATTATCGATGGTCTCCATGAGATCCCGGCGCAGATCAAGAGCGTCTTGATGATGGACAAGGCACTTCAGCAGCTTGCCAAAGACACGCTTGCCAAGGAGAAGAGTCTTCTGATCATGGGTCGTGGTTATCAGTTTGCCACTTGTCTCGAGGGTGCTTTGAAGATCAAAGAGGTCTCCTACATGCATTCGGAGGGTATCCTTGCTGGTGAACTCAAGCACGGACCTTTGGCGCTGATTGATGAGCATTTGCCGTACGTTTCACTGAGTGGCGTGGCTGACAAATAGGGTCATTTTCATCATGACTCAGGACTCGCTCTACCCCAAGGTTCAGTCGGCCCTCGCTCAGGTCACTGCCAGGAAGGGGCAGCCTAGTGAGTTGAAATGTGAGATGGGCCGAGCTGATAACAGTCATCATTTGCAACGACACGGACGAGTCGGTCAGCAACAACGCCAAGGCCATTCGCGTCCCTCGCACTGTCGACTGTCTCCAGGGCTTGATCAACGTCATCCCTCTTCAACTGCTTTCGTACCGTACGTTTTGTTTCATCCACACAAAGCAGAGCTGACTTTTACAGACTTGGCCATCATGAACGGCGTCGACGTCGACTTCCCTCGTAACTTGGCCAAGTCGGTCACGGTCGAGTAGAAAGCCGAGGCTGTCTATGGACTTTGGTTTTCATTCTCCTTCTCTTTCGTAAAGCGTTTGCGCAATTTCCTTATGCCATTTTCCCATACATGATCTGCTTACCTGCTCTGCCGAGTGCCACATTCAGGGTAATGCGGTTGCTGCGTCAGTTCGGATGACGTATGACGTCAGTCCCGTGAGGTCAGTTTCGCTACTAAAGCAACTAACGAGGGACTTCGTGCTACTCTTTTAACTTTTTCCTATACCCATAATAACAACCAATAAGCAATCATGATGCGCTCAGCTCTTGCCCGTAACCGTCTCGCAACCAGAGTCATCAGACCCACACCCATCACCGCCAGCGCCATTCCTAAGCGCTTCAACTCGTCGGTCCCTCCTCCTCAACACCAGCAAGAATCCCACGTCTCTAAACATGGTCCTATGTACATTGTCCTCGCCGTCCTCCTCGGTGGTGGTATCGCAGGCTACACCTACATGAAGCCTGTCCGTGATGCCGCTGCTCAAGCCAGCCAAGTCGTCGACACCGCCAAGAGCTCGGCAGATGGCTGGGTCAGCGCCGCGTCGCAGATTACAGGTATCGCGACTGCCGGTCTTCCCGCTGGTGTGCTTTCGCTGTATCACCACTTGAACAAGCAGCCTGGCGGTATCACTGGCTTCATCTCGAAGCTCAAAGACCAGAAGGATGTGGATGGTTTACTTGCGCAGTTGAAGGAAGCTGGCGGTGATGAGATGAAGCCTATTATCGAGGCTGTGGAGAAGAAGGTCAAGCAGGCTGGTGGCAAGATTGAGCAGGTGGACTGGAAGGCCTTGGCAGAGGAGCTCAAGGGTCAGGTCGGCGAGGGCGGACAAAAAGTCATTGACGTGAGTGTTTCTTATCATTCACGTGCCTAGCTCATATCAGTTTGCATTGGCATACGTCCCGTCAGCTGGCTCGGTCACCGGCATGATTGAGCAGCTCAAGAAGGCTGGCGAGAAGCAGATTGGCGAGATCGAGACTACAGCCAACAAAATTCTGCAAAAGGCCAAGGCGTCTAAGGAGGAGGGCAAGGATTCTGTCGAGGGATTGTTGAAGGCTGTCAAGGACGCTGGGCCTGAAGACTTTGACAAGCTCTTCGAGCAGCTCAAGGCTGCTGCCAAGAAGGCTGGCTTGCCCTCAGAGATGGTAGATCGTTACATGACCAAGGACACCAAGGGGGATGCAGAGGAATTCGTACGTCCTTGGCTTCAAACAGAAAGTATGCTGATAAACAGGCTCGCAAGACCATAGACCAGCTCAAGAAAGCAGCCGACACATTGCCAGGAAACCCCGACGAAGTCGTCGAGTCGATCCGTAAAGTCTCGCCTGGCCTCGCAGGCTTGGTCGCCATGGCTCTTGACAAGGCAGAAGTGAGAGAGCAAAAGGTGACGGACAACAAGAAGAAGGCTTTGTAAAGTGAATGTGATATTATAGCAATTGCATGTATAGTCTATTTTGGCTCTGCTGGATCCGAGAGACTTGGGATACGGATCCGTTTCTCGACGACAGGCAGGACGGTGCCTACGAGGGCATAGGCGTCGGGTGAATCTTTGACGGAGAGGCAGAGGTCTATTGTTAGTGTTTGGTTTGGTTTCGTGGAAAGAAGGCTTACATGTACAGCTCGAGAAGATGAGGTATGAGCCCCATCCTGTCAGGATATGCCACCAAGCATGACCCTCGAACAAGAACCCCCAGAACCCAAGCATCTCCCTCCAGTGCGTCAACGTGTTACAGAATACATTGTCAAGGTTCCAAATGGCAAAGCCAGTCACAAAAGCAGCGAGACCCTTGGTTGCCACTTGGGAGATCCGGCGTCGAGCCTGATGGCCTGTTGGCAAGCAGTTCAGGAGAATGATGATTCGAATGACGCCAGAGATCATGATGGATGCGAAGGCCACTTGGTGGTAGATAGGGTTTGGGAGGCGGACGCTGAAATTAGTAAAGTTCAAGGAGAGCTGGATGCGGAACGTACTATGAGACAGTGATAAAGAGGTCGATAGCAATGACTGACAGTGGTCCAAGCACACCCCAGCGAGGCTGCGTCCCAGGGAGGGTATCATAGAGCAGATACACGGAATACACAATCAAGTAAATCTGCCACGGATGAGTCTTGATCACCACTCATCCGCCACACTAAACTGACCATAGGAAGTTCATCCATGAGCTGCCAGCTCCATTTGAGAGTCGCATGGAACATGGCACTACTCAGCCCAATTACAGCTAGGCCGACGTATGTCAAAGCATAGTGGGCTGGGATTGGCGAGCTCAAGACGCGGTAGACGCCATAGAGGCCTAGAGCGATGAAGGGAATGTTGCTAAAGGTGTTGAAGAACTCGGCCACGAAGCGAGTGTACGCATAGTTCTGCTCGCACCTTTGCTGTTAGTTCCATGTCGGACCTTTGGCATACCAATCAATCGTAGCTGAATGCACACCCCAAACTACTCATTAGCTACAAGCTAATTTCGAGGCCAAAGACGTACAGCCTTCGTTGATTTGACCTTGTCTGAAACCATCAAAGCCCATACTGATCAAGTAGTCTACAAGGAGGATAGAGAAAGCAGGGATGCATAATAAGCTTGGCCTTTGTAAGGATTTCGCAGGTTCAGGCGACGTAGCTGTTCCAAGAATGCCCAGAACGGCAGCAAGTTGCCGGCAGTATGACTCACACGTGCCGTTTGTTTCCTACTAATATCCGAGACCTCCACGGCCGAAAGGGCTGCGGGAGTCACACTCAGGGCTATGATCGAGTTGCAAGATGCAATGCATTGTCCATGATTCGTTGAAGACTAGAAGCTAAAGATACCTCCGCCACGACGCTTGCTTCCTCCCAGAGGATGCGTGACGACGGCGGCACCAAAGAGACCTACAGTCAAGCCGATGGCTACACTGATGAGCTGCTCGGCAACTGCGGAGGTCAGTCCAGCCGCAGAAGGAAAGATCGAGACTTACCCGAGAAACCACTACTGTAAGCGTTCGACGAGCCATCCGTGCTCTCTGCCGCAAAAGCAAAAAGACCACCGTTGGATAGACCCGATGGCAGCTGGAACAGGACACCAACAACCATCACCACAAAGCTCGTTCCCTGCCATCAGCTCGATCATGCATTCAGACTCACGTTGTTGAAGCGACCCCAGAGATTGCCAAGTACACCGACGACGAAAGAGCCAAGCATACTGGTAATATCTGAGCGGTTGACGAAAGCGAGCGCTGAAAAGTGGTTGGTACACCAGCCCGCGCACGAGATGAGGACCATGACCGGAAGCTCTTTGGCGAAGAGCGGTTGTTGATTGCGAAGTGATAGCCCAAGGGAGTAGGCTGGCGCACAGAGAAAGTACCACCATTCGGAAGGTCGCTGCATGTACCAGTTCGGGCTGGCGTGGACGGCGCTGCACTGATAGTCGTTGTCGCCAATGATCTCGAGCGAGGTGATGCGCCGATAGATCTCGGCCCCCATCGAGAGACCGAAACCAAGGAAGAGAGAGTAGATGACGGCGTAGCCGATCCGAACGGAACCGCTGGTAATATTTCTCGAGGCCAGCTCGAGACTACCAGACAGAACGATGTAACCCTAGCGTCAGCTTGATTGGGCAACAGCACGTACGGGCAGGATGAGAACAATGCCTCCAGATGCAATGGCAGTGTAGCAAAAGTACTTTGTTGATGCCAAAGCAGCCGCCAAGAAAGAGATGATCATCGCGACCGAGATCTCGAACACGTTGGAATAGAGGTCGTTGCGAGCTGCGATCGTCTGAATGCCGACGAGCAGCATGCCCAGCGGAGCCGCCATCAAAGCGTCAATGAAGGACCTGTCATCAGCAATGTCTCTCTCAAGCTCGTAGGACTCACCCGTAGAAACCAATGACACAGATGAAAGCACTGCAGATCCCACCAATGACCAAACTCTGCCACATGTTGTAGTAAACCGGTGTCGTCATCAGAACATCCAAATCCTTGGACGCAACGTCCACGCTGATCTGATCATGAACAACCTTCCAGTACAGATTATGCGTCGCCAAGAGCTTGCCGAGGTCAAGACCAGTCGCTTGCTTCAAGAACTTGGTCTCGCTGGTATGCGTCGCGTCGTCGCCAAAGGAAATGAGCATCGTGCCGGGGATGTAGACGACTTGAGCATTGAGCTCGAGAACACGAGCAGTGGCTTGAATCTGCGATTCGAGACGATGTGAAGGCGAGCCAAACATCATCAAAGCTCTCGCGAGCTTCATGAGGAATTGCTGGCGATTGATGATGGCAGCGACGTGTTGGATAATCTGGCGTTAGTGATATCTTCAAAACTCAAAGACGTACAAAGATCTCTTGCTGCTTCTTCTTCTCCTTAGCCCTCTTGCGACGCTTCTTCTCTGCCTCCCAATCTCGTCTCCGACGCTCATCCTCCGTCAAGACTTTTGGCTTGTCGCTGAAGTATCCATCACCCTCCTTTTCTCCTCTAGGTGAATTCGGCGTCTTGACACCACTCATGATCCATTTCTCCGCATTCTTGTACGCCGCCTCTGGCGCCTTCATTGCCTGACCCGGCAGCTTGGCCATCGAGCCCAGAGTCATCCCTGTTGGCTTCTTCTTCTTCGCTACCTGGCCATCGACCATGGCTGGTGCGAGGTTGACTGTGGGTGTCGACATTGACGCGCCAGAGGAAGCCATTGCTGATAGAGCACTGCCTTGCGAGACGGCGCTGACGTGTGAACGAACGGTATCGCCTGTGGCAGCCCGAGGACGATTCCCGACTTGGGGCTCGTCGATACGCGTATGATCAGATGAGGAAGGTGACAGATCGCCGTGGCCAGTCACGCCGGAATGCATGGAGCTGGGACGAGAATTGGGACGTGAGCCGTTGGTCGAATGTTCGGGACGCCAATGCTTGTGGACTTTTGGCGGGTTGACATCGCCTGCTGAATACCTCGACAGTGCATACCCTGGGCGTTTAGCGGCTGGCACGACTGTCGAGCCAGAGGGTGTAGCGGCACCAGTGATGTTACCGGTACTAGACATCAAAGCCCCAAAGACGCCAGCACCGCTTCGAGCGGCTTTCGGCCTCTCGTTGGATTCGCCGAAATCGCTGACCGTCTTCTTCATTGCCTTCACAAAATTGGGAGTGTGTATGCCACTGCTACTGCGGCGGTTGGGACGCTCATCTTCGTCGTCACTTGATGGCACCGTTGATGGCGCTCGTGATGAACCGGGGGTAGTGTCGCGCGAGTTGTCGTTGTCGTTGCCATATAGCGTGAGAAGCGACGAGAGGACAGAAGTACCACCCTGGGCCGTCCTCTTGGCTGCACTACCAACGCCCTTGCCGACGCCACCAAGGCCAGCCATACCCATCGCAAACGACTGATTACCACCTGAACCACTCGCATACGCCGACTCGCCATACCGCGAGGCAAACGCCGAGTTGGCCTTTTCTTGATCCGTCTCCGGGACGACGCCCTCGTTACTCGCCGGATTCTTGCGCCTTCTAAGCAACCCTCCAAAACGGCCTTTACGCGTGTGCGCCCTGATCAAATTGCTTGCCTGCTGGTGCGTCTCTTGGCGCGTCGTCTCAGGATGCAAATTCGGTAACCCATCCGTCTCTCCCGGCTCAATGTACACCGCCATCTGCTCCTGTAGCTCCTGGTCGTGCGCCAGCACATCCTCAGGATACTCCCCACCTCCCTGCGCTGCCAACGCTAGCGCATGACGCGAAATGTGGTGCTGATGATGACGTTGCTCATCCGTATCTAGACGGTAATCATAATCCTCATGTTCGTGCGCCGAGGTATCGTCACCTTCGGAATGCATGCTGAGCCTACTGCGAGGATGTGACCGACCAGCCGAGTCTTTTGACCGATGACGCTCCAACGCATCCCTCACCTGATCAATGTTCCTTTCATCAAGCGTGCGCGTAGGGCTCGTAGGCTCATTTGGGATCTCGTGCATGGACACGATGTGCGAATCGGCCATCCAGTTGACTCTGCGTGGCGTTTTGGTACCAGAGCCAGAAGCGCCTGGAGGACCTGGAGGAGAGACTTCACCTCTGCCTGCCTCCAGGTCATCCTGCGTACCTCCTAGAGGACTGGCTGAGAGCACGGGCCGCTCGGGTGAAGGCGAGCGCTGCAAAGGCGACGCATGCGGATTGTTGGGATTGATGTTGGGATTGAAAGGATCGTCGGGGATCGACATTTGCGGTGATCGCTCTGTTGAGACAGTCTGGTCGCGTTAGAGACGAATCTTTGTTTGCTTTGATGTCGTGGTCTTTGACTCTTGTTACTGGCTCCGACAAAGCTCTTACGGCGCGTCGCAGGCGGTGTGACCCTTTTCTACCGCGAACATTTAGCCCCTGAGTTATGTCTTATCTCCCGCCTTGGCAACGGCACATAGCCGTCTGGAAAGGATCCGAACTGCGAATGCATCAAATTTGCTCGGTCCATGCGACAATTCTCATGTATACTCATGTGGAGCAATGTATCCATCTCCAGACAGTTGTTCTTTCGCCACCATTACTCAACGGCCGCAGCTAAATTTGTTGTGCCGGCGGCAAGCGAACAAAACGTGATGTCATCATTGATTGCGTGGGCAAAATGGGGTTCGTGGCACTATGACCTTGTACAAGGAACTCAAAGACTCAGTGAAGTCCGCAATGATTGAGCCAGAGCCTCGCCATCATCAATCCGCCCAATGAAAACGACCTTGCCTTCCTCAACAATTTGCCCCTCAAGCTCCTTGAGTTCATAAAGATCTCGAACACCCTGTAATACAAACGCCCGACCATCCTCAAGCCCCATAGCACCTTTACACCGTAGAATCTCTGATGCTTTTGCACCGCTTGGGAGTCTGCCATCCCATAGGAGAGATTGTAGGAATGATTCAAATTGGCCGAGTTTCTTTGTGTTGAGCGTTGGGAGGGGAACGACGATTGTTGTCAGGTTGGAGTGATGGCCGTGCGAATGTCCGGCGTGAAAGTCGTTGAGAGATGTGGCTGCTGATTTGGATGCTGAGAATGCACGGATGTCAAAGAGCTCGCTGAGCGCAATCTCGGACCGCGTCGTGTGGTGTACGCGCAGGGTCGGATTCAGTGATCTGCTGTCAGCGTGGTTCGGGCTTAAAACGTACTTGACAGCTGCTTCTACTTCAGTCATCTCCTCTTTCGAAACCAAGTCGGCCTTGTTGAGCAAAATGACATCGGCACAAGCGACCTGTTTCTGACACTCATTCACGTCTCCGTCCCTATCCTCATCAAGTTGCTGTCGTCAGCCTCGTTCCACAACTTGCAGCTCACTTTCAGGACATTTCTGCTATCCACAACACAAACTACACCATCAAGAATCAGATCCCCCATCTCCTCATTGGCCCAGAACTTGGTCGCAATGGGTCCTCATGTCCATCAGCTCCTCTTCCACGCTACTGTATTGTGCACGAACCTGGATCCGCAACGCCTGTGAGCTCAACGATAACCCAATCCACCTTTCCAGGTTGCGCAGCGACCATGTCTTCAATAGCCGCTATCCCGAGATCCTTGAACGAGCAGCATAGACAGCCGTTCGGTAACGACAGCATAGCCTGTGTTTCAGGCGTATCTTTGGCATTTGGATTCGATAGCGTTAGAGTTCGTGCTGACATCAGTTGAGCTGCTGAGAGAAAGTTCATACCTTCGATATCTGTTGAATCCCCGAAATCTGACGTCAGCTGAGCATGAACTGGAGCGTACCGTTCATGCAGACTGCAATTCTATATCCATGTTCAGCAGTCAGGATATAGCTTGATGTCAGCTTGAGCTGTATGCTCAATTTGTGAGAGCTTGAGCGTACTTGAGAAGAGTGGATTTGCCAGCGCCGAGATAGCCTGTTAGTAGGGTAATTGGGATTTTGGGTCGGTCTGCTCCTTTCTCAGTTGTCTCTTCGCTGGCTATCAGCTGAGCTAGCATTTGATGACTTACTTGTCGACTTCTAGGAGCTCTGGTACTTCCTCATCGTCTGACATGTTGCTTTCTTTGCTGTAGTATGCGAAATCAGGTATGGCTAGCAAATGCAGCTCGAGCGAGCTGCTGCATGCCAGCTCTTCGGGGCTCCGCCTCGGATGTCCTTGCACTGCACCAAACCAGTACCATTGTACTAGTCTGCAACTAAGAACCAGCAATGCCGTCTCGTGTGTATCCGCTGACGTACGCTGACTGACCACAGACGCCAAGCACAACACGACACAATCAACGCTAACAGCGTACGAACGCAATTTACTCAGAGCAGCCAACAAACCTCAACGTCTCGGGCCAGACTCGTTCAAACGCATCGACAGCTGCTACCTCTGTCTCGCGCGCGCTCAAGCTCCCATCGTCGCTTGCTCATCAGGGCACATTTACTGCAAAGAATGTATCGTCGCGTCCCTTCTCAGCCAAAAGGCAGGCATCAAGAGACAGCAAGTCGAGTTGATCAAATACGGTGAAGAAGAGGAGAGGGAGCGCTCTGAAGCGAAGGCTAGAGCGAGGGAACGTGTGCTGAGAGATTTTACGCGTGGTTTGGGCCTTTCGGGTCCTGGTGGGCCGACAACGGAAGCTAAGGCTGTTGAGCCGGAACCTCAGGTTGGCTCGAAACGCAAGTTTGAGTTTGATCATGATCAAGCTGAGCGACTTGCTGTCGAGGCTGAGGAAAAGGCACTGAGGGCTATTGAGGCTGAGCAGATGGCGGCTCGTAAGACGAAGCTTCCTGCTTTCTGGCTGCCTAGTCTCATGCCTGGAGCCAAGCTTGGCAAGCTGGAGGATGTCAAGCTGCAGACCATGTGCAAAGTTGGTGAACCTCATCTCTTGACGTAAGTACAGCGTGCTGCAGTCACTAACGAATAGTTTGAAGCAGCTCCTCCCAGTCATCTTCACCTACGCAAGCACGACTACCAACCAGCCCATCACCCCAAACTCGGTCAGCACTTCATCGACTCCTCCGCCAGTCTGCCCCTCGTGCTCCAAAGAGATCAACAACTCGACCCGTTCCGTTTTGCTTTCCTCCAAGCAGCCTGCTGGCGGTGAGCGTGGCAAAGAAGCCATCTGCGGACACGTCGTTTGCCAGACGTGTTCAGACACCATCGTCAAGGCTAGCAAAGCTTGCGTCGTATGTGAGGCTCAGATCAAGGAGAAAGACATCATTGATCTCAGCAAGGAAGGTATGTGCAAGGAAGTCACACTCGCTTACAGCAGGGACTGGATTTGCAGCGGCCGGTGGAGCCGAAGTAAAGAAGGCACAAACATCTTTCCGAGTTTGATGCATCATTGTAAGAGATGACTTGAAAGCGTCGTGAATCCCCGTTCAATGTACGATGAGAGTCGATGGTGAAGCTGTCGGATATGGCAAACATCCATTCCTGAAAGTGTCGCAGACTCACCAGAGCAAAAGTCTATCCGTGAATTCAAGGAGTATTGCCGAAGCTTTGTATTGTGCTGCAATGACTTCACGCTCCGTGTTGAAATGACACAATCATACAATCTACAATCTACAACCTACAGCACAGCAAATCCCTTACTGTCCCTCGGGGATAGGAGGAAGCGCGTCGTTGCCGGACAACAAATGGGCTTTTGCCCGTTGTCTCCTTTGCGCCGGATGCAGCAGCCAACTGACGAGCTTTCAATGCCTGTTCTTCAGCTCGCTCACGCCGAGCAATCTCCGTAAACTTGAGATGAGAGGGGTTTCCCCAGTCTAAACACGTTCCGTGCTTGAACAGTCTCAGCACGGCTTCTTCGATGACGTAGACTTCGTCTTCCTCGGTCATATCGAATGGGCCAGCTTCATCTATCAGCTGAGAAATCAGCGCGTCACTAATATGAACGGCGTAGACCAACCTTATCGAGCTTGTCATTTGCTAAAGACTCGAGGAACTTGAGAAACTCGCTTCGCTCGTAAGGGAAGTTTCTCTTGGCGTTGAAGCGGTTCATGATGAGGCTAAAGATGTCAGCGTGCTGTGCCAGGTGACTGCAACCAACGCAGGTGTCATACTGATCATAAGACCTGAAATGACCGTCTTCAGTGTCAAGTCATCACCGTCTCCGAAATACAGCTCTCATGATCACGCCAGGCTTGAACGTGCTCATCATGAGGCATGAAGATGATTGCCGACGGCACATCCTCCGGTTGATGCTGCCGATATTCGGGGATAAAGTCCCTCTCTCGCATGCGCTCTTTCATCTTTGATTTGCCTTGTTTGTATCGACGCATTACTCGAGTTGAGTAATCTGGGGTTAGTGACCAGGCCACCGCCAGGGCAGAAGCATTTAAACTGCGCATGGTTGAATCTTGTCAATTGTACGGTAAGGATCACGCAGTGTCTGGCGTGAGCGGACCATGGAATCCGGCCATCGAGAATGATTTCAAGACATCTTCTCGATACAACAACATCTCCAAGCTCGGCGTGAAACATATCCGCAAGCCTGAGTTACAAGTCTTTGCAGTGTGGTTGCTAAGCGATGATGCATCCTTCATTCACAATGACTAATGAAGCTCAGGGCCTGCAGGGCCTGTAGATCGCACGGCGCAAGATGTATCGCCTTTTGCACTTTGCGAACGTCCTTTGTGACCAGAGCTTGCAAGACTAGGGTCGAAGGCATGGCTGACGGCTGAAGAAGGCCCTCGCAAGCCTCCGGGTTGACGCAAAGCAGCAGGCGAGCGAGTCGCGCACGGCGTTCGTCAGAGCTTGGTAGTGCATGAACAGAGGCTTGCAGGATTATTCGAGCGGCATCGGTGTCGCCCTGAAGTCAGCAATGTTTGTGACCATGGAGGGACTTACAGAGATCAAAGCGTTGTGAGCCAAAAGCATCTCGACCTTGCCCGAAGGGTCCAATGCAACGCGGCGATCCAATGCCAGAGCATCGAGCTCACTGAGAGACGCGTCGAGCAGGTCTGCGTCCTCGGAAGTGGCTGCAATGGCAGCCAGAGTGGTGATGGCCTCGATGGAAGGCTTCTCCTGCTCGAAGCTTATATCAGTAACACTCGTGCTATGAACCCACCATTCAAGCAGATGCCCCTTAGCGGCCTCCTTTGCATCGTCTCCACCAACACCCCATAGACTGCGCGCCAACATGACAGAGACCTCGTCTTTCGTGTCCGCAGACGCTTCGGTCAAGCTCGCTTGAAAGTTCTCGAGAGCTTCGTCGACCTGTCCAAGCCAATAGTGCGCCAGTCCAGCGCCGAAGCGACACTGCGTCTTGAGAGTTTGAGCGTCTTCCTGGTCATCAACCAAGCCCAGGCAATTGTTGAAGGCTTCGAGAGCAGCGTCGTTGTTGCCCGCTGCAAGTTGCACACGGCCGAGGTTACAAAGCGCGACAGCGTACGCCGCTTCGACCTCTGAAGACTCTGTTTCTTCGTACTCTGCTTCAAGAAGGCTAGTAGCTCTCTCGAGCTGTGAGACGGCTGTATCGAGCTGGCCGAGGCGCTCGCAGATGAGAGCGTGTAGGTGGACGGCAGCGGCTTGCTTGGGACGCTGGTCGCAGTAGCGACGGAGAGCGAACGCAGGTTGGTGCAGTTGAGCGTCGTCGGCGGGACCTCGCAGGAACGGTGCGAACGTTGTGACGGCGAAGCCGATATCGGCCTCGAGCTGACTTTAGCAACGTCAATCAACTGAGACTCACCAATGCTCCACCTGACAGCAACACAGCATGAGCCAACAGAGCCCGCGCAGACTCGGTATCCTTGGCTCTATCTGCAAGAAGACCTTGTCCAAGCCAAGCGGCGGAGTGATCCGGATCAAGAGTCTGAGCCTTGAGGAAGCACTCATTCGCGAGGTCGTCATCATTCAGGCGGAAGTATAGGAAGCCGAGGTTGGTCCAGACCGCAGGATTCTGATGTCAGCATTCCCTATCGAAGTTCTCACCTTTGGCTCGAGTTCCAATGCGACAACGAAAGCGTGCTGAGCGAGCTGGGCACTATCTGAAGCAGATACCACACCCAACGCGTTCCAGATCCGCTCATCACCTGCATCGCGCTCAAGAGCCAAGCGCAAGCTGATGACAGCCGCCTTGGTTGCGAGCTCTGTCGCAGATGGATCGCGTTGCGCCAAGACATGCAGCGCGCATGCCAGATCATAGAGCGCCGAGTCTGCTACGCGAGGCTCGTTCTTGAGCAGATGGGAGCGGTAGGCATAAGCGACGATGGCGACCTTGAGCGTGTGGACGCTACCAGTCTGCAGCAGCTCCTTGGCTTGGATACCAGCGATAGTTGAGCGCTTGTCCGTATCGACTTCGACAAGCAGCTCAAGCGCAGCGTGCAAAGCAGCAGTATCGTCATCTGCGTTCTCAGACGCCTCGACAGCCGCTAATTCGAACGCCGCATCGCCAATAAGCTTCCAGCCCCAAGGCCGATGCCGCCCCGTATGCAGCACGGTAGTAGCCGCTGCAATCGCCGTGCGAAATGCCGAACGCGACCGCTCACGGAACCCGCCAGCAGCTTGCGTTCGACCCATAGCCAAAGAAGTCTGAGCAATAGCAGCCAACGCTCCCGGTTCAACAGGCTTGAGCTCCAAAACACGCTCAAACGTCTCGATGGCGAGATCAAAGCTTGAAAGTTGTGTGTGAACGTCGCCGATGTAGTACAGGCAAAGCCAGTCATCGGGTGAAAGCTCGAGTGCTTGTTGAAAAGCTTTGAGGCCTGCCATGTGACGGCCTGATTTGACATAGGCTTCACCTAAACGAATCCACGTCGAGACGTCATCTGCGTCTGCGCGCAGGGAAATCTGGAACGCTTGTGCTGCGATTGCCCATTTGCGGTAATACTATCATCAGCTCAACCCGCGTCCATCCACGTCACGCACGACTTCAACAGCGCCCATAGCTTTCCAAGCCCATCCGTTCTTAGGCGCAAACCTACTTTTCCCAGCGAGCTTCTCACCATCCGCAGCGCCTTCAAGTCCACCTTCACCCTCCATAACCCGACTAGCGATAGCGCGAACCAGTTCCCACTGTTCCTGATCTGCATAAAGCGATGCAAGTCTGTGAGCAGCTTCCGTCTCTGTTGCGTCGAGTTCAAAAGCGCGCTGAAAGCAGAGAACAGCGCGTTCTTCGTCGTGTGTGGATGAATAGTAGATCCCGAGCGAGGTGAAAGCCGGTGCGAACGTTTCGAGGCAGCGGAGTGAAGCGACGAACCAGTCGTGTGCGCGCTCTTTACTTTCCTCATCTAATCATCAGCACCATTTCACCCAGTCACTCACCATCAAACAACCATTCAGCCGTCCCAAGCCTCCACCAAGCTCTAGCCCGATCCCTCTCTTCCCCACCTCCAAACTCCTCAGCTTTCGTGTCTCTCAACTCAACAACATTTTCTAAAACCTCCCTTCCCTCCTCAATGCTACCTTCTTTCACCAAACACCACCCGACTTCTTCCTGCGCTTCGACATTCTCCGTCGCATCAACGACCGTCTGAAATTCAGCGCGCGCAGCTGCCCACTCTCCAGCAGCTTGTAGGATCTTGCCACGACCTATACGCGCTGGGACATCTGCGGGGTCGATTTCAAGGACGCCGTTAAGCAATCTAGTGGCGCGTAGATGATGTTTAGGGGGGTAGAAATGGACCAGAGCAACACCCAGAACCGTCTCCAAAGCCGTCGTCGCACTATCATCAGAATGTTCCTCAACAAGTACTCACAGGATAAGCTTCTCCCCACGCTCGTCTTGCATAGCTTTAGTAATCTCGCGCCCACGTTCAGCAACTGCGATCGCGTCTGCCCAATCTTCTTCCTTGAGATAAGCTTCAGCCAGCACCCGATGTGCGAAAAGCGAATCTGGTAGATCGGCCAGCGTTTTCTTCCATCATCAGCTCCACTCCATTAGCTTCGTCAAAACTCACGACAAGCGCAGCGAAAACCTCCTCTTTCTCCTCCCTTTCCAAATCCTCATTTTTGGCTCCCGCAACCCTCTTGGCTTTCCTCCTCTGCCTCGCATTCCCCTTACCCTGCTGCTGCTCCTCCTCCTCTGCAACATCAGGCAATTCCCTCCCCGCCCAAACCAAATAATTCCAAATAAACTTGCCCATCGCACTGCTCTCAAAAGCCCGCAAATACCCATGCAGCAACCCAATCTCATACCCACCTAAAGTCCGACAATCCGTCCCTTCCAAAACCCATTGCCATCCCTTTTCAGCGCCTGGCGTCGAGATGCCAAGTGAGATCATTCCGTTGGCGATGGTGTTGACTTTTTCGATGACTTGAGATTTGGTGGGCGTTATTGAAGGGGGTGGGGAGAACATGTTGGGACGCTGGAGGGCGTGAGGCTCGGTTGGTGAGTCTGGTATGGGGACTGAGGAGGGTTTGATGGGACTGCTGTTAGAGCATTGGCATGGGAGAGAGACATACCTGCAACCTGCCAAAAGCCTCCAAAACTCCAATTCCTTGACCTCTACAGCTCTCCTCATCTCCTCCGTCGCATGCGGATGGCCACCAACCTCTTCCCAAAGCCCCAAAACCTCTTGACCTCTCTCCCCAGTTCTCAACAGCCACATGACCCCATCAGGCGTCAAACCGCCTCCGATTCGCTGCTTGGCTCTGCGGACTTGTTGGGTTTCTTCATTCTGGAAAGACGTTTCGCGGTGGAAAAGGATGTAGAGGAGGAGAGAGAGGGATTGGGTGGTTACTAGGGCTTGGATCGGTGGGATTGGGCTGGGGAATGAGGGTAAGGTGGAGGAAGGGTATTGGGGTGTTTGAAAGGGTGTGTAGGATTCTGCAGGTGGGACTGGGAGAGATTGGAGGAATTGATACAGTGGTGAGGAAGGTAGCAGGACTCGCAAGGCTTCGAGGAACTGGGATCAGCTTGTGCTTCTGCTACCAGTCACTCACTTCTGATTCAGATCCATGCTCTTTCCTGACAGCAAGTAACTCTTGTAACGACAACCCACATTTCTCAACCTCGTCGCTGTCACCATGAGCACCACCATCATCGCCACTGCCAACCACTCACGCTTGATACGCAGCGTCAATGGACACCTCCAACACTTTCGCAAGCTGCTCCCATTCTTGCTCCTTAGTATAAGCTTTTGTGAGAGCTGGTAACGCCAGTGCGTTGTTTGGTGACAAGGATAGAGCATGGAGATATGACTTGACGTCAGCTGTCCTTCCTGTGTCGTAGAGCCTACCTTTTCCGACTCTTTCCATCTGTTGAGATTGTGTAGTGCCAATCCACGAAATATCAGTCTGTGTAATGATCAGCATTGACATGAGAGCTTGAGCTTACGCATTGATGGCGTCTGATGTTGGAGTTGCTTTATCCTTGAGCAAGTCGTTTGTTTCTTGAAGTGCCCATTCATAGTCTTTATTACCTAGGAGTTTCTTGATAGATTTGAGTGCTGCCTTTGACATGCTTTGCTCTGCTTTCCTAGGCAGGTACAGCTGTCCAGAGTACGAGCTCAAGGTGTAGAACACTCATGCACCTGCAGCTCGATTCACCTTTTCGCGTGATCTCGATCGAAAGTGTTTAAGACTGACCTTTGACCGAGAGTGGGTAGTTTATATCTCTTCTTGTTGGTGCTAAAGAGGGTGTACACACCAGGACACATATAACAATAAGAGGTTTACATCGGTACGCAGACGAGGATAGCGACCTCGTTCATTTTAGAAAGGTAGATCCATAGCAAACTGCTAGGACAAGGATCGCCGTCTTTCGTGAGTTTCTCCGAGTAAAGGGATAGCTTCTGACAGACGCAGAGACTGCTTTTACTTGAGGTATCTAGAGCAAAGAGAGAGAAGCATAGCAAGAGAAAGGAAGGAGTAATTGGTACCGAGGAGCTAGGCTAGGCTGGGGTCGTCACCTGCTCAACAAGCGCAGATCAACAACGTGTGTGATTGATCGTCTTTGAATCCGCATGTAAAGCAGCTGACCATCAGTCCCAGTCCCACCTCTAGTCTGCTCTATTCCTGAGGCAGGACATCAAGATAGCAGCGAGACAGCGACAGCATGGTCGTTATTGCTCTAACCTCCCACAACCTGCACTTGGATCAACCAAGGCGACCAGCAGCACTTTCATCCCCCCCACCACCGCTCGTCGAAAATCCATCAAACCCAAACGGCAAGCTCCTCAAACCCTCTCTACCCACTCGAAGATCCTCAAGAGTAGGCTTGTTGCATCGAGAAACAGATGAAGAAGAAGCAGAAGCTCAACAGGGTTATGAACGTGAAGTTGCTGCTCAGCAGGCTTGGGATCGTAAAGGGAAAGGACGAGAATTGGGTCATGGGTTAGGGCTTGTGGAGGAACAGATTGAATCGCCTCCATCCGTCACTCCTCCCAAACGCTCTTCATCGCCATCACCTGCCCTTGTACAGCCTTCCACCTCCCCACAAGCATCCTCTTCCAAGACTCAATCAGTGCCAATCCCACCACCACCCACACCAAGAAGACATCGGTCCGGTGTTCTCCTCTCTCGCGTCAGAGCACAGAGCGGTCCGAGGCAATTGGGAGCAAGTGCGGATTTGAGCATGACGGCTAGTAAAAGTTGGGGCGATTTGTTGGGTGATTGGGCTGCTCCGCCGTCAAAGATTGCGACGGGCAAGACGAGGATGGCGAGTGAGAGCTCGACTTGGTTCATGCGTTCTGGTCCCGCGGAGCAAGGATGGGATAACAGTGCAAGATTCTATCATCATCATACATCACGCTCTTCTTCCCGTTCAACTTCACCGACGCATAACGTCTCACCACCATCACCACCTTCAACCCAACCCATCTATTCCCGCCGAAACTTTACCTCGTCCTCATCAATCGGCCTCAACCCTTCACCAAACCATCAATTCCTTCAAGCTCATCTACCGCCTACGTTTCCCGGGCACGGTCATTTGAGTTCTTTACCTGGCTCGCCGGAATATGAAAAGGGGGAACAGGCGAGAGTTATATTGACGCCCACCACGCAGGAATGGCGGGAATTGAAAGCTTATGGACGACGGGTTGGAGATGAAGTGCCGGGGAGTAGTGCGAGTGAGGGGTCTGAGAGTGAGAGTGAGATTGCCTCGCCGACGACGACGAGCGAGCAGCAAGCTCTTCAGCTCGATGGTCTTCCGCCACCGACACCATCATCCGTCTCTCGACCCCAAATGCCTCGAGCTCATTCAGCAGAAGTCATGACTCCCGAACTCGAGTCGGATACCCCCGCCTTGCTCGCACCCGTTCCAGCACCTGCGTCGGGAATCTCCGGTCCACCGAGTAGAGATGGTGCGCGTTCGGCACCACCAGTGTTGCAAGAATTGGAACTTTGGGCGAGATTGAATGCATTGGGGACGCTTGGTGGAGAGATGGAGAGCGCTCCTAGGGTCGAGAGGGAGGATGAATGGAAAGCTGTCAAGCAAGGTGTTGAAGAACGTTCGACGGATCTCGAATCTGCGCTAGCTTTTAAGCCTTCTGCGTCTTTGCTGGGAGATGATCTTGTCCTTTCGCATGGACCCAGTACTGTTGGTCGTTCGCAGAGCATGAAAGAGCCCGGAGGCAACACGTCGGAACTTGGCACCGTCGCGGGGACAGGCATGACGCGACGTGAGAGGGAACGAGAGAGGCTGTTCAGGCTTTTGGGGGATGAGATTGCGCATGATGAGAGTGAGATCAAGTCGCCGTATGCGGTGACGCAGATTGGCATGGCGAATAATATGGGCGTACAGGTCGATGTGACTGCTCCTACGCCTATGAAAGCTACCCCTACACCGACGCCAATGGTGAAGTTTGCGGCTGTTAAACCCTCGCCTTTGAAATCTACACCCCTCGTCGCGACGGATTCACTCCCCTCTCCGCCTTTTCAAGCGACACCTTCACCATCGACTGAACAACAATCTTCGTCTCCGCAATCTCGCCTCGAGTCCATCAGGACTTATGCTCGTGCTTTATCGACGCATCATTCGGCTTTGGATCTGACGAAAGCGGCGGATGATTCACCCCCTCGCTCGCCTCGTCGAAGAGATACGAATCGGATCTCACTCGTTGCAGGTCGGATCGTCCAACCATTCGCCTTCCCTCCCACAACGGCTATGCCACCCGGCGTAAACCCCTACGGCAGTATCCTCAACAAGAAGCCCAGCCTTCAATCTTTCTCTCCTTTTCGCTCACCTGCACCACCTGGTTCAAGTCCTAAACCTTCTCCTGTGCCACCTGCGTTTGAGCGCTTTGATTCGACGATTTCGTTTGCGCCGAGTGTGGGTGTCCCTAGTGAATGCGGGACGCCGCCGGGTGAAGTGAGTGGCGGTGTTGGAGGACGGGGAATTGGGGATTATGTGATTCTGAGTGAGGCGGGCAAGGGCGCTTATGGGCTTGTGATGCGTGCAAAGGTTAAAGGTCCTGGCGGGGAGCCTATCGGGGTAAGTGTTGGAGCTATGGGTTGTAGCTGATGGGTAGGACGAGGTGATTATCAAATATATCATCAAATCGCGGATCCTAGCGGATTGCTGGAAGAAGCATCGTGCTCTTGGACCTATTCCTGTTGAATGTAAGTCAATTTCGAGCGCAAACGCTGGCTAATGATGACAGTGCATGTAATGGATCAACTTCGTCAGTTGGCTTATGAGCCGCCGACGACGCCACCGCCTTGGGATCCAGGACGGGCTCAGCCTCTGCCTGCGACTCCTGGCATCCAGACGCCAGCTGTTGAACGGCCTTTTCCTGGGATGTCGCCTCCTGAAGTCCAGACGCATCGTACACTCAAGATGGAAGTCAAAGAGGGAAAACGGACTGGTCATCCTAATATCTGTAAACTTCTTGATTTCTTCGAGGACAAGGAGTTTTATTATAGTGAGTTGAGCGTGTAGGGCATTCTAGGCTGACATCTTAGTGGTGATGCCTCGCTTTGGCGTCGGCGTTGATCTATTTGACCGCGTCGAGTCGGAACCTCTTGGGCTACAGGCTTTCGAAATTCGTTCACTGCTAGGCCAACTTGCCGACGGTGTCGCTTTTCTGCATGCCAACTCGATTGTCCATCGTGACATCAAGGACGAAAACGTCGTACTCGATGGCAAAGGTCGAGCTCAGCTCATCGACTTTGGATCAGCGGCTCATTGGCGACCGGGCAAGCGCTGGGATACCTTTAGTGGCACGTTGCACTACGCCAGTCCCGAGATCCTGCGAGGCGACATGTACGGCGGCAAAGAGCAAGATATCTGGGCGCTCGGCGTCGTCGCTTACGTCTTGCTCTGCGGCGAGACGCCGTTTACGGATCTGCCGGACGAGGTCATGGAGGGTTTGAAAGAGGGCACCAAAGCGTCTGAAGGTCTTCATGAGAGGTGTGCCACTCCTGATATGCCAGAGACGGATGGTGGGGGTGCGTTGGTGGACGCAGAGGATATTGTGAGGCAGTGCTTGCAGATTGAGCTTGGAGATAGGCCGCCTGCAGAGGCATTGTTGGAGCATCGGTTCTTGGTTGGACAAGGTGGATGGACGGGTAAGAGGGGATGGCTCTCTTGAATTCTTGAAATGCTATAGCTACTCGATCGTATACACTACAATTGTCACGTGAAGGAATTTGCCACCGACCATCCAAGCTTTTGCAGCTGGTTCTCCGCTATAACCTTCAGCTTGATACTTGTTCAGCCACATGTCGCTCTTCTCAAGCAAGTTTGATTCTGGGTCTTCAGCTCCGCAGCCCACAGGTCCAGCGGGCAGCAAACGGAAGAGGCCGAGCACAGGAGGCATCAAAGGCGGCCTCATTCAGCAAACTGAAGTCAACCTTGGCAAGTTGATGAAAAAGGTCGAGAGTGGTGATGTTAAGGACAAGACGCAGGGTACGGAGCGGATGGGAGGTGGTGGAGGACCTGCGAAGAGGCAGCGAGGAAACGCAAAGGTGGAGGTGAAGAGACCTCAAGAAAACAAGAAGGCTAGGGATACGCCAAAGAAAGACACGCCGCGGAAAGAGACTCCTAGAAAGGATTTCAAGAAAGATCACAAGGCCGCTGCTTCACCTGCACCTGTCAAAACCGCACATGACCCTCTGCTACCGCCTGCAGTGCTTCCCATGCCCAACATCACCATTCCCAAAGCTTCGCACGCCGACGAAGCAGAGCTCACAGACTTGCAAAAGAGTATGCGTGCCAAGCTTGATGGTGCTCGATTCAGATGGATCAACGAGCAGCTGTATTCTACGCCCTCGACTGAGGCTGTGGAGATGATGAAGGCGGATCCCAAGATATTTGCAGACGTGAGTTGAGCTTTAGGAACGAAGCTGACGGCAGTATCATCAGACACATCGTCACTTGACGGCTCACTGGCCATCGCCGCCTCTTCCCCATCTCCTCGCTCTCCTCTCACCCCTGCCGGCTCGAAGCTTGATTGTCGATCTCGGGTGTGGAGACGCCGAGCTGGCTCGAACATTGGTACCGCAAGGCAAGATTGTCCTGAGCTATGATCTCGTCGGTGACAGTGGGGTACCAGCCGGTGCAGGTGCAGGTTCGACAGGCGGCGAAGGCTGGGTAGTGGAAGCCGACTTTCTTGAGCGCGTACCTCTTCCTGGTCGACCAGGGATGAGTACAGGCAAGCCTTTACCGGTTCCTGCGCCAGCACCGGGCAAGAAGAAGGGCAAGGGCAAGCAGCAGCAGGGCGAGACGACACCACAAAGCGAAGTCGTTGATGCAGTCGTCTGCTGTCTGAGTCTCATGGGCGTCAACTGGGTCGGAGGCATCTATGAAGCGTGCAGAATCCTTAAACAAGGGTCAGTCCCTCCTCCCCCCGCTACTAAGCACTGACATTGCCAGCGGCGCATTCCATATTGCAGAAGTCACCTCGCGCTTTGTTTCAACCGAACATTTTGTTGACAAAGTCGAGTCATTCGGCTTCCAACTCGAGAAGGAGACTTCACCCTCGACACACTTTACGCTGTTCACGTTTACCAAGACTGCAGAGGTGCCGCAGGGAGCTGTGAGGGGTCAGAAGGGCTGGGAGGCGCGTGTGGCGGAGGGCGAGTCGATCTTGAGAGGTTGCGTGTACAAGAAGCGTTAGATGCATTCTGTGCATGCCTATCGCTTTCACTGGTCTGCACTGGACTGGACTGGTTTCTGGGTCGGAAGCTATAGACAAGTATATTACATAGCAGGAGAAGCTCTGTGCACGGGACGTGGTACAAATGGACAGGGGTTGCGCAGGGGGGAAGAGGGACGGGTGACGGATCGTGTATGGCATGATGGCATGATGGCACAAGGTCGTGAGGTCGTAAAGTCATAAAGTCGTGAGCCGTCTAGGCCAAGAGTACCGGCAGGGCAGATTGTTGCGCCAGGCAAGGGAGTGGAAGGAAATGAAGCGCCAGGCTTCAGAGGCAAAGTGAAAGAAAAAAGATGCGCCAGGCATGTTGAGAGCCCTAGGCTGGCACCAGGCCGAAAGAAGAGAAGCAACGCCAGGCTACCGCTCTCTTGGCACTGCCAGAGTGCCGAGGCTGGGTGGAGACATCTCGCTAGGGAGATTCGGGGGACACGGCGCGACGTTGGCGTGACACGGTATGGACGAGCTCCTGATTCTGCCTGGGAAGATCAGTGACGTTTTGCTTGAGAGGTGACTCACATTCTGAGGAGATTGACTTCTTTAGTCGCCTGTTGCAGCTGAGCGACAAGATAATGATTCGTAGCCTCGACAGACTGGATATGTGCCACGGCTGCTATCAGCTTCTCCACGCAGTCGCGATTCGCGAGACTTACCTCGATCCAAAACGTGAGCTTTAGAAGAACGCTGACTCGTCTGCGGCAAGGCCTCTCTCAACCTTTTGAATCCCTCTCTCAATTCATCTCTCCGCCTCTGCTCACTCTCAATCCTCATGACCCTCGTGTCTTCTGCCGTCACCTTCTTGCGCGCAGTCGCACTGGAAGAAGAATCAGCCGAGATTTCTCGTCGAACAGCGCACTTTACTATGCCTAGAGCGTCATCGCGATCGCTATCGGGATCCACTTTGACTTGGATCTGCTCGCTTGGAGAGGGTAGAAAGCTGGGATAGGTGCCGTAGCCTCCTGGTGAGGACATGGGAGAGGTTGACTCGGGTGGAGAGTGAAAGACGTTGAATGTTGGTGGAGGGGCTGTTTCGAGTGATCGCGGTCTGTGATTTGGACCGAAGGGGTAGTAGGGGTGGAAAGAGGGGTTCCAGCTTGCAGTCGTCATGGACCGCTGACGGTGATGTTGAGGAGTACATGCTGTAGCCGGACCACGAGAAGCTGTCGTCAGTTCGAGCCAACGCACAGACGTACGTTGTTGGGCTTCTGGGAAGAGTGGCCACTGGCCCAGCTCGGGTTCTGGGGACAATTGGAATACACTGGGGTCGATAGATGAACAAGACATATCAAAAGCAAACAAAGTAGGCTCGTTCTTGCTACATTATCAGCGTTGTCATTGACGAGCTACTCACGGGGTGGACGGAACAGACATTGCGATGCGATCAACGAAAACTAGTCGAGACACAGAGTCAGAGAGCAAGACGATACTAGCCAGGCGAGACAAGACAATCAAGAGTCAAAAGCCAAAGAGCCAGGGGAACAAAGCGAGTACGGGGCGAAAGTCAATCACGGTCGGTACAAGAGGTCAAAAGGGGGTCTTCACTCTTTCAACCGGCGGCTCTTTTGTACTTGTGATTGAATCTAAAGTAGAAGCTATGCTCTAAGGTTTATGCAGATCTTATTATCTAGCTTCGGGCCCGACGGTGCGATGGATTGGATATCGTACCACTCCCCGAACAATGAATTGGGATAGGAATTTCCGTGTTGACCGGAGAGAGCGAGTTTGAGGGAGGATCGGCGCACAACCTCGTAGTGTATTCAAACCCTGAGATCCAATCTGACCCGAACGAAGATGACGAATGGTGTTGTAGTGTCTGAGGAGAGTGTCAACATCCATTCAAAGTTGATGATAGTAGTGACAGCGAGTGCAAAGAGAGCGTTCCATTCGTGCATGTCGTTATCAACCAAGTGCCACTCTCCTAGCCCTTAGTGCCTCGTCGCCTCTTGACCTCCTTGGCCTCTTTCGTTCGCGCGCCCATGCCTTCTTTCACCACCGCCAACATGCCCTCGAGACTATGCAAAGCAGTCAAGAGACCACCCGTATCCAACGAGCTAGCAGCAAGAATAGCGAGGCGCTCAGCCTCAGCAATAGATTCAAGGAAAGCTTGCTGCGTCTTTGTCCTTTTAACCGGTGACGGCATGACGGAAACTTCGACTGCTGGGACTTGTCTGCGTTTCGCCAGAGGTGTTGGCTCAGCTTCCTCGTCCTCGTCATCATCACCTCGCTTGCGCTTTCGGACTGTTTCGGGTACGAGCACGGTTGGTAACCCAGGTGGGCGACGCCGAGTTCGGGGACCATCCGAAGCCAAGTCATGCCTTGGCCCAGCTTGGCTAGAAGGTGCCGGCGAGCCAGCAGGTGTCGACCTCTTTCGACGCTTGCGACGAGTTTGCGAGGTACTCTGAGGAGCAGGGGGTGACTGTGACTCGACCGTCTTACGACGGGGACTGAACAAATTCGGCAACGAGTTGAAGCTGCTGATGACTCTGCCGAACAACGAAGGTGTCGTTGAAGGCTCAACGACAATACACTCGCCCATCTCTTCGTCCGTGTCATCTAGCGCGGTGGCGTGCCATTTGGTGGTGGATTTAGCAGCCGCTACAGTCAGCAAAGAGATTGAAATACTAACTCACGTTGAGATGAAGGTCGCTTTCGTCTTCTCGTAGGAGCAGCCTTGGATTTGAAGACGTCGGAAGACGCAGGGCTGGTACAAGCGGACGAGGTCGAGGTTGCGATGGACGACTGCTCAGGTAGCGAGTCTGCAACGCCATCGACATC
The DNA here is from genome assembly GCA_001600035.1 of Holtermanniella nyarrowii. NCBI lineage: Eukaryota > Fungi > Basidiomycota > Tremellomycetes > Holtermanniales > Holtermanniella > Holtermanniella nyarrowii. The sequence goes on from BCIT01000009.1 coordinate 550,790, forward strand.
TGCCGAAGCGTCCGTTGATGACGTCTCGAGCAACACAGAGGTTTCTGGTTCGCGCTCAGGCTGCGATTGCAGGACAGGCTCAAACTCTAGCTCTAGCTCAGCTTCAGGCGTAGCCTCCAGCTCAGGCGTAATTTCAGGCTCAGAGTCCTGCACAGGCACAGACTCCTGCAGAGACTCCATCGCCAAACCAGGAGCCTGAATCCACCCTTCAGGCGCAGCCTTGATGACCTGGCGAAGAAAGTGACCGGTCGAATCAGGGTACTGGACTTCTGCAACGCCGAATGTGGCTTGCCAGAAAGACTGAAAGGCAGCGAGGACATCTGGCGTCGTGGCTGAGAGCAAGCGGGCGGACCAGAGTGGTTCGAGTTGAATGAGCGAGGCTGTGGTTGCTTTGATAGCTCTCCCTTGCACGCCACGCTGAATAGCACCGAGCAAAGTGATGTAAAGAGAATCGATCTGACATTAGCTTCCAGCCACCTCGATCAAAACTCACGATTGCTGATCTAGCTTCATCATCCCCTTCATCGACAGCAAGACTCTCAGCCAAAACTTCTCGAAAGCTATCAAGCACGTCGGGTACAAAGGGTGCAGGCAAGGCAGCCAGCATCCCATCCACAGCTCCCAAAAGCACGAGATCCCCGCCAACGAGAGCAGCGCAGACGAGCCGGAAAAAGTCGGTCGGTACATAGCTTTCGTCGATAGCCCATGGAGAAGATGTACAAGAGCGCTGCGGTGCAAACGCCACGCATTTGACGGCCTCGACGAGACACGAGACGGTCGCTTTGGAAGTGCTACCAAGTCAGCGAGGGGAACGGAGACAGTAAAACTAACCTCGTGCCCTCAAAGTCGTCCTGCCAATCTTGCAGATGCGCAGCCAAAGGCTCCAGAACTCCACCATTCGCACCATGTTCTTTCGCTCGCGAGCGAACGACAGTGGCATGCAGCAGTCGGCTCCAGACAGCGAGATCCTCTTCTGAAGGAGAAGTGTGCCATTGAGACGTCACGGCGCGATCACTGGTATCAGCCAAGCCAGCTGGAAAGACGTACCGGAAGGGAGTTGACAGAAGGTTGACCAGCATCAAGCCAGTGTGATTTGTCCGTGAAGGACCGACCTCGGTAATGGTCGAAAGATGATCACACCATTGGGAAGCTGGCGTCAGCATAGCTGCGACATTCGACTCACAAAGCAGACGCCAGATTGCCAGCTGCTGCATCTCAGTCTGACCCAGCCAAGGCAAACGATTCGTGAGATCTCCAAGAAGCTTAGTCGCCTGTGGCCCTTGAGCACCCGCTTGAAGAGTGTTCTTCAGGAGATCGGTATAAGGAGCCAATGCCGTCAGCGGCACCTCAAGATTTAAGAAACGGTCCAAAAGGCAACCTGCAGGACTCGAGAGGTTGTCCCGGTCGGCACCAAACATGGACTCGATGTCAATACGCGTCAACGCGAGTGCGTCCCCGCATTCCTCGTTGGCGATGTTGAAGAGGTGTTGTGCGAGACCGATGCGGATGAGGAGGGAATCAGTGACGAGGGCGGAAGGGAGGTATTCGGTCGGGTCTCGAGCAAAGGAATCGATGATGCACCGCGTGACTTCTTTCATTCCGCGCACAAAGACAGGGCTAGGATTCGTTGCAGCTAAAATGAGCACCGTCCAACCAAGCAACACTCACAGATTCTAGAGACCATCAACGCTTTCAGCAGATTCCGCCACAAGTCAGAAAGCGCTCTCGGCAGAACACGATGGCCATCGACCGAGCGTACCCAGCTCGTCAACTCCACATCCTGCATACCCGCCACGCTCGTCAGCGCCCGCTCGAAGCAAGGCATCAAATTCCTTGACAAGCGCGTCGCGATCCACGTTGAACCCCAACTAGGGATCTCACTCGGAGCAATCCCCTCTTCTTTCGTCGCCTGCGCAAGCTCGAGATCTCTCGTGTTGTCGGCGTTGGCGACACTGCCGTCGATGTAGCGATTACAAAGCAAGCGATCGATGGACCATGAGACTGTTGTTGAGCTGGTGATGGCGCCTAGGATCTCCCAGGCGTGAAGCTTGAGTTCGTCGTTGCCACCAAGAAGACCATTGATGGCAAAATTGACGACAGAATCAAAGCACTGATCGTATCGGGGTAACTCTGCTCCTGGTAGGATACCACTGTAGGCGTAGATGACAGCCGCAGCCTGCGTCGCGAGATTCGTAGCCCAAGTCTGCGCCGCTTCATCCTCAGCCCCGGCAAGAGACCTGAGAGCATCGGTCACAGGCGACAAGATGCTCGCGACCCTCGTCGGCGCAAGCATCGCATCCAAATCAAAGCGCACAACCACCGTTCTCGCCTCCGCATCCAATACCGCCGTCGAGCCATATTGAAAATACGCATGAATAGCGTGTTCCCACGCCAACCTCGCCAAGATCAAGCGCGCCGGCTTCTGCTTGGAAGAAATAGTCACTTTCATGATATGGTTGATTTCCTTGTACATGTCTGCTTTGACGTATTTCTCGCCTAGCAAGCTGACGAGAGTGGCCCATGTCGCGCACGCCCATTTGGAATCGAGTCCGCTCATGTGACCTTTGAGCTCTTTGTCGATCTTGGCGTATTCGGTCTCGCGAGTGCTGTTGGGTGCTGCACCGGCTTTGGACCGGCGGAGGAATGCCAGAGTACACGCTGACATCTCTATTGATGTCTTGCGAGCCGATTCCCACTCTGCGATAGCAGCTGCGACCTGCTGCTCTATTGCCGCCTCGATTGCCAACTCTTTGTGAACAGCTTTGACGCGCGCCACCGACGAGTCGACCCACGCCAACCTCGCAGCCACGAAAGCACCGGCAGCAGACTGTGCGCGTTGTCGAGTGACAGGGTTGGTGTTGGTGAGACCTTTGAGGACCATCGGTAGTAGCTCGCGATGATGAGGCGCAAAGATAGCAGGGTAGACAGTCAAGATGTTGGTGATCGCATTAAACCCTTCGAGACGGGCTTTGACGTTCCCACCAGCATTGCGGTCCTGCGCCGGCCCACCACCCCATTTCGAGATACTGCCCTCTCCAATCGCCTCTCTCAGCGCCTCAACCACGCGCATCCTAACGGGCTCAACAGCGGCGACGGGGATATGGATATGCGAGAGAACGTAGATTGCGAGGGCATAGGTACGTTTTGCGTTGGGTGTTGGGATTTTGGGAGTGAAGGGAATGACGAGGACGACGTCTAGAAGGGACGAAAGGTCTGCGATGGAGAATGCGGAATAGAGGGGTTGGAAGAAGAGCATGAATGCTAGCCATCGCAACGCGGCGTGCCCGACCCCAGATGCCTCGCGCCGGAAGCGGACCTCGTGCTCGGTGTAGCCTTGTCGCTTTGGCCTGTCTTCGCACGGTGATGATGGTCGCGGGGAAGATGACCTCTCACTGTCCGAGGAACCAACAGGCTGTACCAAACGCGACACATCGCGCCGAACTGCCCGAACAAAGTCTGGCACGTTGGAGATGATAGGTTCAAGAATCTCAGGATCCACCTCTGCCGAAGCAAACTGTCGGAATCGAAAAGCAAGCATGTTGTAAGCCTCTTCGATCGTCAACAGATCATCGGCACCCTGGAGGATAATGCCAACGAGCGACGCGGTCGAGCTCATCTCTTCAGGCTCTGTAGAATCAGAAGACTCTACGGCGAGCTTGTCAGCGAGGAGCTGAAAGCTATCGGCCGCTTTGAGTTCAGGTCGTTTACCGAGCCTGAATCGCGCTTCTTCTTGATTGCCTCGCGTCCCTTCATCGACGCTACTAGCCAGACGGATCTCGCCGCCCTTGGCTTTGAGGATGCCTCGTTGAGCTTGTCTGGCTAGAGTGGATGGCCCTGGCCCACCGCCGCCATTGCTGAGGCCCTCGAGACGCAGAGGGGAAGGTGCATATGACCGGACTGAAGGAATACCGCCGGTGGCTGGATACGCGTGCAAAGTTGGTGTTGGTGAGAATGTGACTTGCCCGCGCGCGCCTGCTGTCAGCTTTATTATATGCATAGACGTACGCTGCTTCCCTGGTGAGCTCATGACGACCTTGAAAGTCGCTTTTGGACTGTGAAGAGTATGAGTAAGAAGCGAGACGCGCTCCATTCCAGGGCGGCCGGGGTGCACGGGCGCGCATTGAAGTGGCGATCATTTTACTGAAGCACATGGAATAAAGTCAGTGAGTACTCAATGCAATTGAACGTCGTTCTCTTTGGTTCCAAATCGTACTTGTATCGTCCAAACAGCCATGGGGAGAGACGTTCAAAAGATCGTAGTAGACGGTAAGTTTGTCTAGCTGATAGCACTAATAACAGTCGCCTTTTTTGCAGCTTCACAAGTGAGCCATCTCACCAGCTAAACACTGACTAGATTGCACTCTTCTACGCAGTCCGATACGCCTTAGGCAACCTCGACCCTCAACGTGCATCATCCGCCAAAGCATCAAGAAAGGGCAAAGATGTCCTTGCCGGTCTCTCACTTGAAAATCTTGAACTAGACGAATACGAACAGACGCTGGCGGGTGAGATTGTCCCGCCGTCATCAATCAATGTCACTTTTGATTCTATCGGTGGATTGGACGAGATCATTGCGAGTTTGAGAGAGAGCGTGATCTATCCGCTGGTATATCCAGAGCTGTTTCAGAGCAAGAGTGGGCTTTTGGGAGCTCCAAAGGGGGTTTTGCTGTATGGCCACCCGGGTTGTGGCAAGACTATGTTGGCCAAGGCGTTGGCGCGTGAGAGTGGTGCGACATTTATCAACTTGCCATTATCGAGCTTGTGAGTGATCTTCCTCTTCCCCCTTCTTCGGCCATGTTCTAACCGTCAAGAACCAACAAGTGGTTCGGCGAATCCAACAAGCTTGTCGCAGGTCTCTTTTCCCTCGCCCGAAAATTGCAACCCTCAATCGTACGTCCTTCACACCTCTCACGTCCACTAAGAACAGATCTTTATTGATGAGATCGACTCCCTCTTCCGAGAACGATCAAGCGGCGACCACGAAGTCACAGGCATGATGAAAGCCGAATTCATGACACTCTGGGACGGTCTCACCAGCGGTTCTGATCGCGTCCTCGTTCTAGGCGCTACGAACCGACCCAACGAGTAAGTCTAACCACTATTCGGTGACTGATGGCAGTATCGATCCCGCCATCCTCCGTCGTATGCCCAAACGGTTCCCAATCAGACTTCCAGGTTACGATCAACGTCTCAAGATCCTGAATCTCATGCTAGCCGATACAGCTCTCGAGCCAGGTTTCTCCATCGAAGCACTGGCTAGACGAACAGACGGGTTGAGCGGTTCCGATCTACGCGAGACATGTCGGAATGCAGCGATGCAGCCCGTCAGAGAGCTCATGCGCTCTCAAGGTCCCGCAGGTCTAGAAGCCGCCAAAGCAGCAGGGTTCAATGTACGGCCGGTGACATTGGCGGATTTCGTAGTACATGACTCGCATGCTTATGCGCATGTGGATCCATCGAGAAGACCGACGCCTGAAGCGGTAGATTAAGGTATCAGATGCATCACCCTCTCTCTTCGTTACTCAAGACTGCCTCGAGCCTGTGCTTGGCTTGACACGTTTTTGGTAGCGCTTGATCCACGGATGCTCAAGCACGTCCGTCAAAGCCATGCGCTCCGTAGGCTCGTATTTCAAGAGCCCGCGGATCAAGTCTGCTGCTTCTGACGAGACTGTTGTCGGGATCTTCAGATCGACTTTGCAGATTCGCTTGTACGTCGCTACGTTGCCGTCAGCTTGACTTCGTCCGCGGACTCACCGTTGTGCCCTGCAAGATCCTCAAAAGGAGGATTACCAACCAAGAACTCGTAGCACAGCACCCCCAAAGCCCACAAATCAACCTGAGCAGTATGTTCCTTGCCCTCAATCATCTCTGGCGGCAGATAATCAAGTGTGCCGCAGAGCGTTTGTCGTCTGTTAGACGGCGCATGCACACTCCACCCGAAATCTGCAATCTTGAGTTCACCGTGCAGGCCAATGAGCAGGTTCTCGGGCTTGATATCGCGGTGGATGACGTGTTTGCGGTGTAGATAGTTGAGAGCGTCGGCCATTTGCGCAATGTATCGACTGCTTCGCTTTTCTTCGAATGAACCTTTTTTGGCGAGTTGTTTGTACAGCTCGCCTTGGGCTGAGAATTCGAGGACGAGAAAGATGCGTTTGGCGTCGTGGAAATAGCCGTATAGTCGGAGGATGTTGGGGTGTCTGTTGTCAGCTTAATGTGTTTGATAGCTCACCTCAGGTTCTGTTGGATTTCAATCTCTCTTCGGACCTGTTTCTCGACTTTGCCGTCGACAATCTCGGCTTTGTGGAGGCATTTGAGCGCGACGATAAAGTGTGGTGGCGCTTTGGTGCGGGCTAGATAGACGCGACCGAATTTGCCTTTGCCGAGAGGTCGACCGATGGAAAAGTCAATTAAACTCTGAGGAGCGGTGGGAGGGTGGCTGTCATCAGCCCAGCACGAATATCAGTACTTACGCAGCAACGCCAGCACTAGAGTCCATCTCAAGCAAGCGCGCAGCTTCCCCCTTGACCGTTTCCGCCGCGTCCGCATCAACCTCCAAACCACCATCATACTGCCCAAACTCAAACTTGGGCTTTGCGACAGACTGATGACTCGCAGGACCAGCGAGGGATGAGGCACCTGTCCGCGAACTAGTCGCGTGCGCAGGGCCATGGATACCATGAGCAGTGTATTGCTTTGTCGCTAGGGCTCGGGCAGGTGACATTGGCATTTTCACACCTGCAAGTTTGAGGAGCGGAGCTCGTTGTGACTCTTGGTATGCCGTGTTGACATTGTTGGAAGAGGAGGAAGCTAACGTTGCCAAGCCGGTGTTGGGAGGTCGGACCAGCCCTGGGTTCATGTATTTCTTCATGACTGGCGGTAGGCGATTACTCGTCGCTTTGACATGCTTACCGGGAGAAGTCGTGTCCTTGATGGACAGCGACTCGAAACTGGGAAGGGTACTCATGGTTACTGAGTTCTTTGAGAGAGCTTGCTTGAACATCAAGAGCTGCTGTTGTTTATTTGGTTCCAAGAGTCGAGACGTCTGCACATGAAATTATAAATGTGGCACCTGTTGCAGAGGCGGTGAAAGGCAGGGAAGCAGCCTAAAGAGAGATCGGCACAGATGCAGAAGCATCTTCAGTGCCTTACTTGCTTGCTCAGCAGGCTATGCTACTCCTCATCGGCTGTCAGCAAAGCCGGTCCTAGCTCATATATATCTCATGACAACCTTGCCAGCTTTGCCACCGGCACCAAGTCTGCGGTTGTCCAACCTTCATCTTCCAACCGCTCTCAGCGATTGCTACAAAGTCTAGATACCCACAGCCCGCAGCTTTACAATCAGCTGGCGATCATTGCACAGACCATGTGGCAAACTGCCGGTCGCAACGTGTCAACTCTGCATCTTGTTCATCGAGCCGCTGAAAGCGGGATCAACGTAAGTCATACCCGACCGCAGCTTGCTGATCCTCAGGAGCGCGTTGACGCGTCGAAACCTCGAACAAGCTCAGCTCTTATTGCAGATGAGTCGCCCGCCACCCGTCGTCCAGCTGCTGACATCTCAAGGCATTGTTGCCGGGGTCGTGGCAATTATTGCCGTTCTTGTCATTGTCATTTGTCGCAGAGGTCCTCCTCGTAGACGACAGCTCAAAGAAGAGCCGGTCTACGCGCAGGAATATCCCTTGCCACCCTACGTCCATCCTCTTCCCCCAGCACACCTCGCACACCCCGTTGGCTACGCGCAGCCAATGACGGCCTTCTATCCTCGAGCAGCGGTTCCGCCACGCGTCCGATTCGGACAAGTCTTGGTGCACAAGGTGTAAAAGCGAGAAGAAGCCCGATTGTTCCTTTCAAAGTAGTGTAGTCCCTTCCAATGTAGCCTTACGTTCTAAAAGTCCTGAAAGGATGCTTTGTTCCTTTGTAGTCATGAGCTCCGCCTATCTTGGCTGTTGCCACCCGCATGCGGATCTCTACAACCATGATCCCCTTTCACTATGTTCTGTGCCTCTTGCTTTTCCGTGCAGCTGTTGCAGCCCCTATCAAAGGCTTGAGCGTTCAACACGCCAATGAAGAGATGCCTAAAGATGAGTCCAGCTCGTCAGTGCCACACGGAGGTAAGCCATGCTAGCATTCTCAGCTGACAGAAGCCATCGCAATACCCTTCGCAGCCGTAGGTTGCCTAGGTAGACTCTTCTACGGTAAGAGAAAGCGCAAGTACGACCACTATGACTATGCGCACGGCCATCTCGTCCCTCAACATCATCTCAACGCACAGAACCAACCAACCTACCCAGTCCAATACGTCGATGCACACACACAGCACCCAGCGTACACAGTCGACGCATGGGGCAATGTCCAGTGGCACCAACCACCAGCATACGTCAACCCCATGGACCCACCGCGTACCTGGGCACCTCAACCTCTAACTGAGCCCGTCAGGGCGTCTAGAGCAGGCTACCGCACGAGCAGACATGAAGGGAAGAAAAAGGTCAGATGGGGAGAGAGTCGCGCATGGGAGTATCAGCCAGATGCATATCGTTAATCGTGGGCGTTGCCGAACGTATGGTCGCTCTTGACGTCTGCGTTGGGAGAGTGGGGTTCGAGGAGCTCGGTGGGAAGGGTTGTGAGGGATTCGAGAGTTGTAGGAAGAGGTTGCGTGGAGTCGGACGTGGCAAGCAGAGTAACTGGAGGGCCGAGGGTGACGTGCGATGGTTGTGGGGACGGAGAAGGGGCAAGAGACCGCTCTCGGCGCGCTTCGTCAACAGTGAGGCTGTCAGGCCGACCATCGGTCGCGATGTCGAGAGGACGACTGTCGATCGACAGGTTCGCAACAGATTGCGCATCTGTTGGCGTCGAAACATAGAGCGCTCTCGTCGATGCATCATCTGTCTTCTCTTCCGAGATGCCTTGCCGCTTGGCAAAGAGTGTCGATGGTGAACGGGCCAAAGTGCCAAACAGGCTAAGCCGGCGATCATTCGAGCGCTTGAATGAGTCGAGGCGAACGCTAGGGCTGCGACTGCTGACTGAATTTGTCCTTGACCGCCCGGGGGAAGACACGAGCAAGAGCTCGGCACCAAGCGTAGCAGCTGCCGTGTCTGCCAACTCAAAGACAGCAAAAGCCGGCCACTGCGCAGCGACAGGTGAATCATTGGCAACATCATTGAAGAAGTCGACAAAGCCATCGTCAATCTCGACGATACCCCGCTTGCTCAATGTCAGAGCTTCAGGCTGAGCTTCATGTGCGATTTCGCCAAAGCCAGTCTCTGCAAAGTCGTTCCACACGGGTTCAGGGCCGAGATTGGAGGACGCAGAGATGGAACGAGGAAGGCGCTGTACGCGAGCTGAAATGGTGTTGGAGGTGAAGGGACGGTACATTGGACCTTCAGCGAGGCCCAGAGCGGCCTTTGATCGTTGGCTGAGCAGAGACGAGGCGTCGAGGGAGAAGGAGGAGAGGATTGCCCCTCGGAGAGCCGCCTGAAGCATGTTCACGGGCTTGTCGGCCTCGTCAACAACGACGTGTAGAGCTGGTCTCATTTGACGAATGGGTAAAGGCGGATAGATGTCAATCACTGCTCCAGCATGCCTAGCGGATCAGCTACGCTCGATGAAGTAGCTCACCTTTGCTTGGCAGCTTTGACATGCTCCAAAGCTTGCGCAGCCGTCACCCAAGAGTCATATAGCTCTTGCCAAGTCTCTCCATGGCCTCCTACAATCCACCAGCCCTCTGAACGCTCTGCCGTTGGTAGCACTGCATCCAGGTAGCGACCTATAGCCGGAGGGAGCTTGATGTATGAGTCAGTAGGATACCCGGCTGCCATTTCCGCCTCTGCAAAGTCTCCAAACCATAGCGGTACCTCGACCCGACGCATAATCCACTTGATATCTGCATAAGACGCGGGGCACGAAGCACCCTTTAGTGCTAGACTTGGTCGCACCGACGTCAGGACTTGAGCTAGTACCTGCTCGTTCACTGCCGTCAACTTCAATCATTCAAAGACCCACCTAGACCGTCTGACGCTGGTCCAAGCAGCCTCAAAGCCTCCGCGCCCTCCTCAGGACTGAGTCTCACAGCCTGCATCTTTCTCCGGGCATCATCGCCAATCTGACCGCCAACATCCAAACTGAGGAGTTCAAGCTGTCTTTCAACGGAGACTGACCGCGGACGAGCCTTTTCGACGGGCTGCGGTGTCTTTGCAGTCTCAACAGCCTTGAGAGCAGGCTTCTTTGCCTTTTTGCGCCAGAACCAGAAGAAGGGCATCTGGGTTGAGGATCGTCCACGTTGATCCTCGCAAGCTTAGTTTCTCAGGACAACGGCTGGGGGCCCCAGAAAGCGAGTGGCACGGAAAGACGTCTTGACTTGTACATCCATTACAGCCTTCTACAACCCTCTAGCTCTGCTCAATCCCAGTGCTTTCCTCTAAAGGCAGCTCGTCCTCTATCGTTTCATCTTCGTAATAAAAGTCCAATTCCTCATCAGAAGCTAACCGCTGCGCAAGTCAGCAAAGTCACACAAGCCAGCGCGTTAACGCACCGCATACTCGAGAAATAAGCGCATCATATACGCTTCAAGATCTTGCATCCTGAACATGCGCTTCACAAAGCACTGCCCATTGTGAGCAAGCGCTTTGGCGACTTCGTCAAATCCGCTATCGGGTTCTCGAGGGGTGCCACGAAAGCTGACACCATCAGCCAGGCGACGCACGACGAAAGACTCACAAAGCCATGATATCTGCCAGATCGCTAAAGTCGAGCTTGGAAGGCACATACATGAACCACCTGCAAAAGGCGTCAGTGCAATCCAGAGAAAGACACCCACGGGATCAGATGCGGCTGAAACCACTCGGTGAAGATGCCAGCTTTGATAACCATCGAGTTGGTACTCATCAACCTCCTGAAACGTCCGCTCCAGCCATTACCTACGTTATCAGCACCTTCAGTGAATCCAAAGGGTGACACACCATCCAAATCATAGAGATACTTGTGCAGATTCAGCTCGCTTGGCTTCTGAAACGGAGCAAATTCAATCTCCCGCCTATAATCATCAGCCTGCTGCTCCCCCTCCGCAGACCCACCTCAGATCATCACACGTCCCATCCTCCTCCGAGCACTGCAAAGGCTTCCCAGCAAGCTTCATATCAAAGTAAAAGGCCGACAATTCGGCAGCCGTCATGTTCTCGCTCCGCATACCGAGATGACTGGAATCTAGATCTGGTGCGAGGACAGTGGCAGCTGCTGTAGAAGAGTTTCCTGCAAAATGATGCAGGCGAATGCGATGAGATTGGCGCCATTGGTCGTCTTTGGTCATTTCTGCTATGCCTGTTGTGCTGCCTCGCCAAGCTAGGGTTGATCTGGGCTTGTCTTCCCATTTTGGATCCTTACCTGTTGAGTCTGAGAACTGATCTAGAGGCGTGATGAGGATGTCGGAGCTTTCGTCAGCGTTGTATCTGCGTAAATGGGTTGTACTTGAGTGATGTTCGAGCTAGACTGAAGAGTGGAAGAAGTTGCGTGTGAGGTCGGGGATGTGAGTCTGCATTATGGTTTTCGAGGGTGAGGCCATGTAAACGGAGAAGATAAGGGTCTGGCCGTCAGGTTTGACCGAGGTATCACTCACTTTGACAGAGATCACTTGCTTCTACTGCATCGTAGATGAAGCTCTTGCCTTCGTTGAAATGACTGTTGCGCCTCATATTGCTATCGGGTGCACAACTGCGAGACCATCTCACCGAAGCCTTGTCACTTTCCGTCAGATGTTGAGTGTCTGCTATTAGCTCGCACTCTTAGCCAAGACTCACGTTCGCCTTTCAATCCCAGCTCGACCAACGATGATCGTCTAGCCCAAGACAGATAGATCTGCGGCTGATCAAAGATACTAAAAGTAGCTTTCACATCCGGCAAGAAGCGTCCAAAAGTCTTGACGAGCGTAGCTGCATTCACAGCTCTGACCCACGTCCCAGCCCACTGTAGTCCAGTCTTGTCCTTCATCTCAATCTCCACCCTTCCATTCTCCACTGCAAGTGTAAACGTCTCGCCCATAGCTTCGACTTGCAGCATGCGCTTCCTTAGCTCTGGTTTGGGTAACGCCCAGAATGGGGCTAGGTCGAGGTTGATACGATCGTATTCATCTGGAAGGACCATTTCGTGGGTTGCGACGAAATCCCACCAGACGTCGAAACCTAGTGGTGGTCGTCGGCCATAACGCCTTTCGTACTCTTTGACAGCTTCTCCTAGTGAAGAAGATTGTCGAGAGAGTAGCTCCTCCCAGCGCTTTTCGCCGAGAGCTAGGAGAGCTGGTATTGGATGTGGAGCTTCTGGGTCTGTATTGAGTACAAGATGCCCTGTTGACGAATAATGGTGGTGTTTTCGACCACGGCGTGTGCCACCTTCTGTTCGTCTCAAGCGTCTCAACGCCGTCTCATACGCTTTCATCAGCCATGACTTTGAGTTGAGAACTCACCTTCGACAGGACTGACAAAGTCGCACACACCCTCATCGACCTTGGGTGGCCGTGTACGAACCACACGAACAAGCAAGACAATGACAACAGCGCCGACTACCCAAATGGCCAATCTTCGAGGTGACCGTATTACTTTTGCGAAACGAGGCGGTGCCCAGTCTTGTGACACTTGCATCTGCTCTGCTCAGGTGAACCAGAGTAGCTGTCTGACAACAAACCAAGAGAGATGTAGAGAAAACCAAAAACGCTCGACGCACGACGCTGTCGGGACACGAGGTGAGTCAGGGCGGTGCCTGAGTATGAGCGATGCCCTGGCTGGTCCCGGCTTGCGTGCTCCTAGTATAGCTCTGCCAAATAATATACCTTATTACTACGACCATGGACATTGCTGAGCTCAACAAAGTATAGGTATAGTGTTCATAAACAGAAAATCACATGCGGCTGCGGTGCACGTCGCGTGACGTCAGAGAAGTATCAATGTTCCAGGTGTTGGCCGCAAGCCTCCTCTTCGGCTGAGGGTCCGGCATTGCGAAAAACGGACCACACGCGTCTCATGGTAAGGCAAAAAGATCAAGAGAAGTATCAAGTTGTGACGTGGCTGGAGAAAAGGTAGGCAGCAGATCAAATCCTTGCGACGCGTCGAGCGGGAGGTGTTTTGCAGCGAGTTGCTTACTTACACACAACCTTGAACCCGGCAACTAACTCAGCTATACTGCTAACACCTGAGCTAACTGGGGTCTACCCCTAGTCATCGAGATCAGTATCGCAGAAGCAAGTGGAGCGCATCGCCTCGACGCGTTCGACGCCTCCGGCTACTGACGCCTCCGGGTGACGGTAGAACTCTAAAACTGATGCCGGCCTTGAATCAACTGCTTCCTTGAAAAGGGCGGCCGTCGACCCGACTTGTTGCCACTGACAACCACCAACTGTCTTGCTATTGACATGACGATGATACTCGGCATCGCCAAACCATCGGCTTATACTGCTGGCATGACCCTCCTCGTCCTCACCACCCTCTATTCACTCTTCGACGTCGCCTTTTCATCAATCAAAGGTGATCTCGCACATCTCATCCTCCCTACTATCTTCACTTCTATACTCTTCACTATCACCTCCATCCTCTCCATCCCTCCTCCTCACCCTCTTGGCCCAGGCTACCATCACAGCCAGTCAATCGATAGCATCAGGCCCAAGAGGTACCTGCTTGCAGACTGCGCTGTACAATTGGTGGCCTACGGCGGTCTTCTCTTCTTGGGTCTTCGATTCCTTGAGTTCGCAGAGCCACATCTTGATATCCTCGCCGGCACGGCTGTCATTGCCAAGTTTATCTTGCTGCCGGTGATTTGTTCAATAAGTCAATTACTGTGGAGCTTGATTGAGTTTGTCACTTGGGTGATGCGCCAATTCTTGGAACCTGCTCTGACACTCATGTACGTACCGTTGACAACCGACGCTGACTTTACCAGTGCATACTTTCGCAATTCCGACTTTTGGTGCAAATGCAAGGTCAAGGTTACCGACGCCTTCTTTGCCATCTGGAAGACCAAAGATGCTGTTCAGCAGTTTCCGCAAGGTCGCTTTGCTTCGTCGTCAGCAGCGGAGTATTTCGATCGACTCGAGCAGTCTGCATCCAGCGAGCATTGTCTTATGCGGGCGGTCTCGGCAGCTCCTCCTCCTCCGACCCTGCCGCTGCCCTTCAATCCTGCAGTGCGCAAGGTATCCGCAACTCTATCGCGTCCCACTCGCAACGTTCAACCTCTTGCTAGTCCCTTCAAATTATCGTCCGTCTTTGATCTTGGGCCGACTCACTCATCGCGACCCGTGACTTTCCAACCAGAAGTCAAGCGTCAACTCTATCTGCACCGACGCACGCCGAGATCCATCCCGTCTCTGGTTGCTTCGCCTGTTCGAGAGCCCGTCATTGTTGCTGCTGCTGCTGGTCATGCAGTCTCGACAGGTCATGAGCATGACGCAAGATCTTTGCCGGTTGTCGACACTTCTTCTGCTGCTGGGAGCTCGCATGCTGCTTCCTTGTCTCTTGCAACCATCTCGACGAACCTTGCAAGCGCTGCTTCTGCTCCCGCGACTGCTACGGTACCAACAGCAGACGCCGACGATGATGACGATGACGAGCTGGAGTACTATCCTCCGCCTTCACCAACCGTCACGCGCAAGACAGTCACAGAGACCGCACCCGCGCAGACTCCCGTCCTTCTCCTGGCGCCTGAACCGGCTCCTGTGATCGCCCCTATCTTGACTTCCGTCTTCGCGCCTCTGAGCGTACCTCTGCCTGTGCTTGCTGCTCCTGCACCTACACCCTCGATTGCCGCCTTCACAGAAATCTCTCCTATTCATGTCCCTTCATTGGCTTCCCGACTTGCGACAGCGCCGGCTCTTTCCTCTGCACCCACAGCTACGCTTCTTAGTCGACTCACCCCTCAAGTCACTTCACCTGCGCTGGTTTTGGCTACTCCTGGTCCCACATTCATCACTCAGCCGGTCTCGAAAACCAACGTCCCCGTCACCAACGTGCACTTCCTCCCTTCTCAACCAATTTGGTCATCTCAGCAGGCTTCAATTCTGCCTGAAACGTCGATTGACGATCCAGACACGCATGTGCAGCACGGTGACGATTCTGTGGAATGGGCGCGCTGGGAGTGGCTCAAAGCCAACGACAATCGGTACCAAGTGGGCCAGCTGTCAGTTAGGGCCGGGTCTCGTGTGGTGTCGATGGAGATCGACAATGGAGATGTTGGCTTGATGCCAGGTGAGTCAATCTTGGTTACTTGGTGGCTGTGCTGATGATTCAGCGGTCGTGCGAGTTGAGGCATCTGCTGCGGCGGCGATTGCTTCTCAAACTGGTACGTCTCCAATTCTTGGTCTAATCTGAATAGCTCGCTGACGATACAGCACGCTTCATCGAGTCATTCGCATGCGATGTCCCTCACCTCCACTCATCTCCTCACCATGCTCCACCCCACATGCAATATCACGATCTGGCGGCGGAGAAGGCATCTCGCCGACGTGACCTGGCCGCAGAACGCGCATCCCGCCTTGCTTGGATAGAGTCGGCTCTGGAAGAGCAGGGAGAATACATCAACCTCGCCGCTCCCATTGATGATCTCACGAAACGCATGGGCAAGCTGAGCATCTACACTGGGGGGCGTACCATGCACCGCGCGCGAGGGATGGAGCACCAGGCCCGCAATGTCGACTTCAAGAGCGCTTTCCGAACTCGTCACCTTCCGGCAAAGCACGCGTTTGAGATCTCTGGCTGGCGTGATGCGATGCGCGACGCCAAGGGCGAGCAGAAGCGCAAGAGGCTGTTGACTCGTCCTGCTGAGCTGATTGCCAAGAGAGGGGCTGATGTGTGTCCTGCGGCGCTCAAGTATGGTTTCCGCCGCGCCAACCTCCTGTTCCGTCGGCCAGCTCCGCCATCAGCAATGGCGCCTGCCTACTCTGAGCCAGCGCCAGCAATCGCTACCGCTCCGACTGGCTTCTCAGCAGCGTCCTGGGCTCCATGGGTATCATCTGCCACACCATGGTCGGCACCAGCTGCGTATGAGCCAAGTTGGCCGACGCCACAGACGATGACTTTGTGCCACGAGGTCTGCCCCCCTGCGCCAGTCTCAAGATCTGCGCAGCTCCCTTTCATTGAGGAGAGCAGCGAATCTTCGCGACGGGCCGCGCCGCATCCGACAGTCGCTTCATCGCCAACCACTGCCTTCGCATTCCAGACGTCGGCTGGTCTGCCCTCTTTGTCTACGTTGGCGAAGCGTGCAGAGCTGGATCTTGAGGCCAAGTATAATGGGCTGAGCGAGTCTGTCAAAACGGACATTGACATGGTTTACATGGAAGACCAGATGTTAGGACTCAGGGACGCAGATGAGACGAGGCGCAAGAGGATTGAGGAGGAATACCGGACGCAGAAGACTGGGGGCAAGAAGAGCGCCAAGCAAAGAACGAGGTATCAGCTCTAGCGGGGCTGGCAAATCGGGAAGGAGGCTGAATGTGAGTATGACTCTGCCTCAGTCTCTTTGCTGATCCCGACCAGTATCTTGTTGAAATCACATACCAATACTGTCACAAACACTCCATCCTATCATTTCATCCCTTACCCATAATTCCCGATCGCTTTCGTTACTGTGTTGGATGCTCACGCTGCCTGGTGTTGTACAATGAGCCCGGAGTGACGAGAGGTCATCTAAAGTGTTGTAAACTGACTATGAAATAGTCTGTTATGAATTTGAGTCTTGTCTTGATATCCACGACCGGCGACTGCGTGCTGTCAGGCCTGGCACTGGTCGCAAGCGAAATTGACGAAGAGACCGTATCCATAGATACATCACATCAGAAACAACTCCCAGTCATGCGACACCAGGATGTCTATCCAATCCACGAAAGCCGACCCGTCTGTGCGCGACCACAGTTCTTCCACCAGTTGCAGCGAGCGTGATACATTCAGCGCCGAGTTCCAGCGCTTGTCTCCACTGCAAAAAGTCAGCTAATCTCCAGCAGCCTCAAAACCCACCTGAAACATCGATACATCACCATAGCCCGCTCTCGATCGTCCAAACCCGAAACCTGCCCGCCCACGCGCGACGCAATACCCGCTTGGAACAATGGCCAATGCAGCATCTTGGTGCCAGGAAGGTTATTGCCGATCATGTACTCAATTACAGCGAGTAGCTGGCGGACCAACAGCCGAACTGTCATTGTGCTTGGTGCCTCGCAAAGAACGGCTGTACGGACATTGATCTGCGCTGCCAGACGATATGCATCGTGGAGGTGTTGATGTGGCTTGAGATGCGGTTGGGCATTGACGATGGCGTGCATAACACCTTGTGACTGACCGATCTCGCGCAAGAGCTCATCGGCGGCGCGGAGGAGGTCGTGCAGGTCTTGATCTGACCATGGTCGAGTGGGAAGTGGAACTGCGCGGCGATGTCGAACCAGGGCGGCTGTGCGATAGACTGCACTGTGAAGAGGGAAAGAGAGACCCGTCCAGGTCATGACCACATCAGGTGGTATCTTGCTATACGTAGCGACGATGGCTGGGTCCAGCATCGGCCTGTTGAGGTTGATATTTGTGCCAAAGGCGTCGAGGAACAAGAGATGCTCATAGCTGACATGAGCTTGGCGTTGCACACGGATCACTCACAAGTAGGTCTTTCGAGTGTTGATTTCAGGGACATCGTTGGCCGAGTAGATTGTAGCGGCAATCATTGCGCATTGCTGCAGGTAGATCTTGTAGCCCCATGTATCTCCTTTCGTGACCTTTCGTCAGCTACGCCCGGTCACAAACAAACCTTGTACTGAATCGCCATTTCAACAGCCGCCAGGAGGGTCATCCGTTCGGTCTGCGGCCAATCCGGACTAAAAACAGCCAGCATCTCACTCAAAAGCTTGCTCGCTTCAGCACCAGCTTTATCCGCCGGCGTCTCACTTTGGTTTTCACCATTCGACCACAGAAACAGGCCTGCCCAAGCTAATATCGCCAGATGAAGCGCTTTAGCAGGCGCAGAGGTTGCAGATGGTTGAGCGAGTGAAGTCAAATGTTCCAGATTCCGCCGTGTGTCGGGCCCAGAGTTGGTACAGAGTTGTTCGAGCGTGGCGTTGAAGTGTTCTAAAAGTCGTTGAGGATCTTGTGTGACGGAGAGTGGTGGCGCTTGGAAAGGTTTGGGATGGGCGATGGCTCTTTCTGTGTTGATTTGAGCGTGCTGGGGCATGTTCATGATGTCGATTGGTCCGGGCGCGGAAAGGGTGACGGCTGCCCAGAGCTGCAATGTGGCCTTGATTGTCAGCACCGGAATGATTCTTGTAGACCTACTTCATCAAGCTGGAATTGGGGCTCAAACAAACCATCCATCACAGCTTCATAGCCATTCGGACCAAGCCAAGCAGGGTCCATTGGGTTTGCAGAGTACGCACTGGATGGAAGCGGTGGCGCCGTTGCAACAGGCGTCATTGTCCGAGACGGGCCAGCTTCAGCTTCAGCAGGCGCAGCCTCTGGCCATTGGCATTCCTTCTATGAGTCACAGTATCAACACTTGCAACATACCAGAGACAGTCGGCCACAAGCCTCGCAGACTGGCTTATCCATTGAACATAGCTTACGTCGCCGCCGGCACGTCAGACAACCTTCTCTTGATCGTGTGATCTTTCGTCTTTTTCGAAGTTGGCCACCCTTGAGCTGATCTTCCGATGCGCTCATCGTGTAGCTATTGCTACAGCAGTCTATGTTCTTGTCAAGGTTGAATGATGATCACAATAGCTTCCGAAAACAAGCTTGTTAGCTTGATGTCAACACGTGTACTATTGGTTCCGCATCGGCTATCGGCGGGCCTGCAATCTCTCCCAACCATGCATGCTCGCGCCCTATCTAAGCTTTGACTGACTGCCTCGCCATCTCCAAAGCGCCCTCGTACGTCTTGTTGCCTCCAATGAAACCCGCAGCATGACAGAACACACATCCCTCAATGCCAGCGACCTTTGCCAAGTCCGCATCCCTCACCCCGCGCCAAGCTTCAGGCATAGGTTTACGGCTCTTGAACGAATCTTTCGTCTCTGGGACACACTGGATTCGCCAAGACGCTTTGGCGTCCTCGCTCTCTGGGTAAAGAATGTAGAGGATCTGACCGTTGCCTGTAGAGGCTTCGAGCTTGTAGAGGTGGTCTTTCCAGGGGACGGATTGGTGGAAGACGACGATTGCGCCTGAGGGGTCGATGAATTCGCGGGCCTTGAGGCCGTCAGCAACAATGTCGCGCGCAGGAAGCCAGGCTTTGTGGTAGTAGTCGAGACGGCCGAGGAACTCTTCGCCTGTCAATGCGGAGGCAGTGACAAATTTGGCCTGTCATTAGTATGCACAAAATCAAGCAACTTACGTCGAGGACGATGTCATTGTACGGCTCATTCCAACGAGGATTGAGCTGACCCACACGAGCCGACAAATCAGTCCTGCTCGAGTACGCGGCAGGGCCATCGTACAAGGGGATACCATTATCAATGGCATCGATAGCCTCGATGAACTCTTTGTACATTTGCAACCAAAGCATGTCGACCTTTGGGTCTGATTCCGGGATGCCTGTCACGTTGGCAACAATGTGTTTGCCAAAGTGCCTTCGCTGTCAGCTGTGCGTTGGCGCTGAGCTCACTTGTAGACGAGACCGGCACTGCTAAGCTTGATCTTGTCGAAAGCTTCTTTGCCTGCGTCGAAGACTTCGCTGAAGCCACGCTGGTGGTGGTCGTACCTGTGCCTTGCGGGGTCATATTCACCTCCGACATCGACGACAATGTCCAAAGGGCCGACTTTCATCAGTTCTGCTTGCAACAAGAATGCTCACGCTTAGCAGGGTCACGCGTTCTGACTACTTCAGCATCCTTGAACTCGTCTGTGAGACGGAGAAGGAAGACAGCAAGAGCCTCTGAACCTATCAGCGCCATTGCTTCTGTTACGCACCGTCACAGTGAAAAGTGCCCGAGTGGGTTCCAATGACCTTGTTGTCAGCTCTCCCCTGCTTGCTAGCTTCCTACCTTTGTAGACTTCATTCTCTTTGCGGCCGACATGAATGTTCGAAGCATGGCCAGAGCACCAAGCTTGACCGCTTCCAGCCAAAGGCTTCCACACGTGACTGGCCAGTTCGACTTCACGTGTGTTCCCATGGGTATGAACTTGTACGTCTATACTAATTGATCTTCCACCAGATTACAAGGGTACATAGCGAGCATGACAGACAGGAGGAGAGTAATAGACGGCAAAGCAAAGTCAGAGAGCGTTACACCGCTTCCAGAAGATGAAGATGACGGTAAGGCTCTCCAAACAAGCTAAAGCTGACGACATCAGACGCCCCAAGAAGATCGACTCGGGCCAAGAACCCACTACCACCTTCCTCTGGTCCCTTGTTCCCTCCTCTGCCGCCTAAACAGCCTAGGCCATCCAGGTCACCGATGTTCGGGAATGCACAGGTCAAAGTCAAAGAAGAGGTCGAACACGATGACCCGCGGCCTGCAGCCAGGCCGGATCCGGTCCCGGATGAGCCGGTGGATGAAAGTTTGATGGAGGGTGTGAGGGATGGGATGGATGGTGATGCTGGCAATGGGGAGGGCGTGGAGGATGCGAATGTATCGATGGAGGAGCCTGCTGTTGAGGTTGTGCAAGCGGTCGAACAGGAGGGAGAGCAAGAACAGGACATGGAACTGGATGAACTCGAGCTCGAGAAAGGGCAAGAGCAGGAACAAGAGGCAGTCACAGTCACAGGCGAGACAATAGATGAGCCACCGACAATAGGATCACCCTTATCAACAGCCAACCTCGAAGCCGCCGCCAACCCAGATGACTGGGAATCCTACCGACGGCATCGTGGTGTGAGAGGCTTCGGAGCAGCCAGCAGCACTTCATCCACCTCAGAGCGCAAAACACGTAGACGAAGAGGCGAGGAGCAATTGCTTGTCGCAGAGTACCTTGCTGCACCAGATGCAGATGCCGACGCAGCTGAAGGCGAAGGCGAAGGCGAAGGCGAAGGCGAAGGCGAAGGCGAAGGCGAAGGCGAAGGCGAAGGCGAAGGCGAGGAGGAAGAAGAGGACAGAGGCGACGTCACTCGCTGTGTTTGTGGAAGAGAAGGTGAGCTGATGGGTGAAGACGGCGGCTGACTACAGACATTGACGAGATGATGATTCAATGCGATAAATGCAATGTTTGGCAGCACGGTGCTTGTGTGGGAATTTGGGGCGATAACGACGCGCCTGATGAGTACTTTTGCGAGTTGTGTAAACCTGCGTTGCATATGGCGCTACGGCGTTACATCGAGAAGCGTGGCAAACTGTGCGTCTTTTATCCAAGATCTTCTACCTATCATTGACTCCTCAGACCCTTCGCTCAGCCCACCCCAAACGCCTTGCTCGATCTTCACAGATCAAGCGACTATCGCCCAAGTCAATCTGAGCGCTGGCCGAAACCAGCTCGAAAAGCAACAAGTCGACGCTACGTCTCTCCAGTCAAGCGCAAAGCGTCGCCCTCGCGCTCAATCTCGCCAGCCGCAGCTAAACGGCGAAGCACGATGAACTCGCGTGATTCAGCGTATGAAGACGCTGTGAAGGCTGCGCTTGAAGCGAGCAAAGCCGAGGCTGCTGCTGCTGCGAATGGCACGCCGACGTCGAGCAGCAAGGAGAAGGAGAGCAAGAAGGCTGCTGCTGCTGCTGCACCATCTTTGCGCGACGCTTCACCTCTTGGAGATGATGACAAGCCGAGACATGCGAATCAGTATACTTATCGACCCAAGGTCGTCTCGCCTGTCAAGCCGACCTCTAAACCTGCTCCTCCGCCTCCTCCGCCTGTGGTGCAAGTCCAAGTGCACGAGCATGGCACACGGCGAAATGGGCCGAAAGAGGCGAGTGCGACAGGCTGGAATCTCCCAGACCATTTGTCGCCTTTTGCAGACTTGCTACCCTCCCCTTCGCCTGTCCCTTTGCTCGTACGTACACCCGCGACGCTGCCTACGTACGGCCGTAATCACTTCCACAACATGCGCTACGGGCCTTTCGAAGACGATACCCCCCCAACCGGTCCACCAGACGCACCCGTCGCGGGCCCAAGTTGGCATCTCGAGCCGCCCGTTAAGCCGAAATACCCTTTGAAGCGCGTTACGCTCGCAGAGATGAAGAAGCGTGTAAGAAGCGTCTTGGAATATGTCGGAAGACTGCAGTCTGACGAAGCGAGACGGGCTGAGCGAGCAAAGTTGCTTGGGCTGGATGGAGAGGGAGTGGCGCCGCCTGAACCGCCTGAGAGGGTCTCGGTCAAGGCGAGTCAATTGATGGATGAACTCACGAGGGAGTTGATAGCTTTTCAAGAGACTTTTGGGGCTGGATTGGCGCCTTCGGCGTTGGCGAATGTGGTGGGATTGGGGATTGCTGAGATTGAAGAGAGTTGAGGGGGTGCATGTATACTTTATTTCACGATGAGAGAGCTCGTTGAGCATGGCGCTGGATCTGGGCACGGCTCTGAGCCCTTGTTGACACGCTCTGCTCTGAGCTTTTCATAACAGTTGTGTGCTTAAAAGCCACTGTGCTGATATTGCTAGAGACGCTGGCATCTTGATAGTTCTTGCTAGGTTTTCGGCTTTGTTCGCTCGGAAAAGTCGGTCGAAGCTGTCTTCAAGGTCAACTTTACTTCTTTTCATTCAAAATGTCCAAGATGATGCGCCTCAAGCTTGGTATGATCCCTGCCGATGGTATTGGCAAGGAAGTCCTACCTGCCGCCCAGCGCGTTCTCGAGGCTCTTGGGTCTGCCATTCCCAAGCCTGAGTTTGTCCCTCTGCTTGCGGGTTGGGACCACTTCCAGAAGCACGGCGTTGCACTGCCAGAGGAGACCATTCAGTAAGTTTATTACAGGATGAAGCTGATATCAGCGCGTTGAAGGAGTGTGACGGCGCCATGTTCGGTTCAGTCAGCTCCCCTTCGCACAAGGTCGCAGGCTATTCCTCTCCTATCGTTGCCCTCCGCAAGCACCTCGACTTATACGCCAACGTCCGACCCGTCTTCTCCGTCGTCGGTGTTCCAGGCCCTCAAGTTAACATGGTCATTGTCCGCGAAAACACCGAGTGCTTGTACATCAAGAAAGAAGAGATCCACACCAACCCCGACGGTTCCAAGACTGCTTTGGCAACTCGTCAAATCACTTCGCGCGCTAGCTCGAGGATCGGTAAAATGGCGTTTGAGATTGCAAGACGTCGTGGAGAGGAGAGGGCGGCTGCTGGAGCGCCAGAGACGTTTTGGAAGGGTCCTCCCAAGGTCACAATTGTTCACAAGAGCAATGTGCTTAGTGTGACGGACGGTCTCTTCCGTGAGACTGTTCGTGCGATCAAGGAGGGGCCGGGAGGAGAGCGCTATGATGGAGTGCAGCTCGAGGAGCAGCTCGTCGACTCGATGGTCTACCGCATGTTCAGAGAGCCAGAGTGAGTGATTCCATCATGCATTGTCCTGACGACAGAATCTTCGACGTGGCTGTCGCACCCAACCTCTACGGCGATATCATTTCCGACGGTGCCGCCGCCCTTGTCGGCTCTCTGGGTCTCGTACCATCCATCAACGCCGGTGACGACTTCGTTATGGGTGAACCCGTCCACGGTTCAGCTCCCGATATCGAGGGCAAGAACATTGCCAACCCTATCGCTTCTATCCGTTCCGCCGCTCTCCTCCTTTCTTCGCTCGGCCACGTCGAGGCCGCCGCTCGTATCAACACGGCCGTCGACGCCGTTCTGCGCGAGGGCAGGTTCCTCTCCCCCGACTTGGGAGGCAAAGCCAAGACAACAGAGGTCACCGACGAGATCATTCGCAGGCTGTAGAGGTAGAAGAGGGTATGCATGCGACTTTAGCAATGATGGGTACCAGCTGTGACAGAGCGAGATGACAATCATGATTGAGATCCATACCAGACTGATTCTAAGCTAGCCAATTTACAACAGTTTCAGGAACCTCTCATCACTCCAGGCAACGGCGCGGGCAACATCTACAGCAAGAAAAGGGACGGGACGGTGGATGTAGTATGGGAGTAAAGGACGGAAAGTCATTGGTGGTACAGGATTTACAAAATACTGACCGTAATCAGCAACGTCTCAATGTCAGAGTCAGACTTACATTCGACAACAATTGCTACCACACATGGATCCTGCCCCGCTTCAAAGCTCTCTTGCTCTGTTCTTGGCGCGCTTGACCAGAGGAATAGGGACTGAGCCTGTCTTCCCGGTGATCTGCCTCCGGTACTCGGCCTCGATCCTCTTTCGCCTTCTCTCATCTGCAGCGCCCTTGTCGCCCATCATCTGATCTTCATAGAAGATCATGTCAATGTCGACTCGGGTAGAGTCGCTGAGCGCTTTGTACTTGACCTCGAGCTCCGATTCAACAGCCTCAACCAACGTAGGCGGCGAGGGCAGACTAGCCGACGTCTGGAAAGTCGAGCCAGAAGCAGATGGCGAGGCGACATGAGGCTGAGGACCGGCCCACGGCGAAGAGAAGTTGTTGTCTGCAACTGGAGGGAGCTGCGCAAACGCCGAGACGGGTGCAGGAGGGCAGACCTCGAGAGAAGGGCAGAGCATACCTGGAGCAGGCCAGGTGGGCTGATAGGTGGCTGCTGCCGGCCAGTATGGAGCAGACGGAGCCCATGAAGCCCATGACGCCGCTGGAAAGCCGATGGACGCAGCATGAGCAGGCACCATTGCTGAGGGCGGAGCTGGCCGACGAAGCAAGAGGTTGGCGCGGCGGAAACCATGCTTCAGTGCCGCAGAACTCACAACAATACCTCTCTTGCTAGCCAGCTCGACAGGACGAGTCAACAGCCTCTTGCGCTTCTGCTCCCCCTTGGCGTCGCGCACCATGTCACGCCAGCCACAGAGATCAAATGCTTGCTTTGCTGGGAGGTGACGAGCCTGGAAGACCTTCTTTGAGTCGGCGTTGCGGGTCTGGTGCGCGATGCCTGGCGTGCGGTGGATGGTACGCCCGCCAGTGTGAACGCTTAGCTTGCCCATGCGTTTCGCAAGATCATCAATGGGAGCAGCGAGGTTGGTGTACTCTCCCTGCTCTTCCAGAGCTGACTCGATCCAAGCATGGCGTGACGCGCGTTCAACCGCCAGTTCGCGTCGACGAGCTGCCTTTTCCGCTGCCAGATCGTGATATTGGAGGTGGGTTGGAGCATGATGAGGAGGTGACTGGAGGTGGGGGACGTCGCAAGTGAATGATTCAATGTAGTTTGCTGTGTCGTTAACAACCTATCTGGGTCGAACAGATGAATGAAAACGTACCGGTCTGAAAAGCAATCGCCGCCCACGCTGACGCATCCACTCGCACGACCGCTGAAGCATCAGCATAGCGACCAAGCGACCAAGAATGACTCACCTGGCATCAGATTACCAGCTCCATTGTCAATCTCCATAGATACCACACGAGACCCGGCCCTGACTGACTGGTGGCCCACTCGGTACCGGTTATCGTTGGCCTTGAGCCACTCCCAGCGCGCCCATTCCACAGAATCGTCACCGTGCTGCACATGCGTGTCTGAATCGTCGACCGACGTTTCAGGCAAGATTGAAGCCTGCTGAGATGGCCAAAGGGTTTGCGAGGGGAAGAAATGCACATTGGTGAACGGGACAAGGGCTGCTGCGATCGGCTGAGTGATGAATGTAGGACCAGGAGCAGCCGAAACCAGCGCAGGTGTAGTGAGTCGGCTAAGAAGCGTAGCTGTAGGTGCAGAGGAAAAAGCCGGCGCTGTCGCAAGTCGGGAAGCCAATGAAGGGACATGAATAGGAGAGATTTCTGTGAAGGCGGTAATCGAGGGTGTAGGTGCAGGAGCAGCAAGTACAGGCAGAGGTACACTCAGAGGCGCAAAGACGGAAGTCGAGGTAGGGGCGATCACAGGAGCCGGTTCAGGCGCCAGGAGAAGGACGGGAGGCTGTGAAGGTGCGGTCTCTGTGACTGTGACTGTCTTGCGAGTGACGGTTGGTGAAGGCGGAGGATAGTACTCCAGCTCGTCATCGTCATCGTCGTCGGCGTCTGCTGTTGGTGCCGTGGCAGTCATGGGAGCAGAAGCAGCGCTTGAGAGGGTCGTAGAGATGGGTGCAAGAGACGAGGAAGCAGTATGCGAGCTCCCAGCAGCAGAAGAAGTGTTGACAACCGGCAAAGGTCTCGTGTCAAGCTCGTGACCTGTAGAGACTGCATCTCCAGCAACAGCAGCAGCAAAAGCATTGACGGGCTCCTGAACGGGCGAAGGGACGAGAGACGGGATGGATCTTGGCGTGCGTCGGTGCAGATAGAGCTGACGCTTGACTTCTGGTTGGAAAGTCACGGGTCGCGATAGGCGAGTCGGCGCACGATCAAAGACGGATGATAGTTTGAAGGGAACAGCAAGAGGTTGAACGTCGCCCGTGGGACGGGATCGAGTTGCGGAGACCTTGCGAGCATAAACTGCAGGCTTGGA
Organism: Holtermanniella nyarrowii; assembly: GCA_001600035.1. Lineage (NCBI taxonomy): Eukaryota > Fungi > Basidiomycota > Tremellomycetes > Holtermanniales > Holtermanniella > Holtermanniella nyarrowii. The sequence continues at coordinate 577,204 of BCIT01000009.1, forward strand.
GGGCAGAGGCAGGGTTAGATGAGGAGGAGCTGCCGAGACCACCCGCGTAAGACAATGCTCGCTTGATGCAGACCGCTCGAGTCGACTGAAGTACTCCGCTGCTGACGACGAAGCAAAGCGACCCTGCGGATACTGCTGAATAGCATCTTTGGTCTTCCAGATGGCAAAGAAGGCGTCGGTAACCTTGACCTTGCAGTTGAACCAAAAGTCGGAATTGCGAAAGTATGCACTGGTAAAGTCAGCGTTGGTTGGAGAACTTGTCAATGGTACGTACATCATTGTCAAAGCAGGTTCTAGGACCTGACCCATCACCCAAGTACCAAACTCAATCAAGCTTGACAGCAATTGACCCAATGCACGAATCACGGGCAGCAAGATGAACTTGGCAATGACAGCGGTGCCGACGAGGATATCAAGATGCGGCTCTGCGATCTCGAGGAATCGAAGACCCAAGAAGAGAAGACCGCCGTAGGCCACCAATCGTACAGCGCAGTCTGCAAGCAGGTACCTCTTGGACCTGATGCTATTGATGGACCGGGTGTGAAGGTAGCCTGGGACAAGAGGAGGAGGAGGAGGGGTGAAGAGGTTGGAGGTGATGGTGAAGAGGTTGGAGGTGATGGCAAAGAGGCTAAAAGTGAGGATAGTAGGGAGGATGAGATGTGCGATATCACCTTTGATTGATGAAAAGGCGACGTCGAAGAGTGAATAGAGGGTGGTGAGGACGAGGAGGGTCATGCCAGCAGTATAGGCGGATGGTTTGGCGATGCCGAGCATCATCATCATGTCAATAGCAAGACAGTTGGTGGTTGTCAGTGGCAACAAGTCGGGTCGATGGGCGCCCTCTTCAAGGAAGCAGTTGATTCAAGGCCGGCATCAGTTTTAGAGTTCTACCGTCACCCGGAGGCGTCAGTAGCCGGAGGCGTCGAACGCGTCGACGCGATGCGCTCCACTTGCTTCTGCGATGCTGATCTCGATGACTAGGGGTAGAAGCCTGTCAGCCCAGGAGTTAGCAGTCTAGCTGAGTTAGTTGCTGGTTTCAAGGTTGTGTGTGAGTAAGCAACTCGCTGCAAAACACATCCCGCTCGACGCGTCACAAGCATGAGATTTTGCAACCTGCCATTTCGGCAGCCACATCTCGCCTCGTTATTTTCCCATTCTCTCTACCTTCGACGAGTTTGATCCGTTTTTCAACGACGCCCTACCTTGAGCCGGAAAGGAGACTTGCGGTCGCGACAGCTGGAAAACTGTGAAACATCTTTGACGTCACGAGGGGTGCACTGCAGTCGATTTTGTGTAGATGAACACTATACCTATACTATCTTGAGCTTAGTAGTGTCCATGGTCGTGGCGATAAGGTATACTCGTAAAGCCGCGCAAGCCGGGATCAGCCGGCCGCCAGCTGGGGGGTTGCACTCACACCCAGGCACCGCCCTAAGTCGTTGCTGTTTCATCAGTGGCGGCAGGGTGGCGGCAGGGATCGAAAGTTTCAGTTCACGCGTTTAATGAAGTCAAAAGCAAAGGAGGTGACTACCACCCTCTTGTGATTACCTTCGCAAGCCGGGAACGCCCTTCTTGCATCGAGTGCACAAGCAGACGCGTCCGGAAAAGAGCTCAGAGCCACTTGCATGGGATGTCATTTGGAAATCAAAGTACAAAGAGATAGCTTCAAGTTTGTAAATTTGTAAGCCAAGACAGCATGCATAGGATTTCCTTATTCTCGCCGCACCGACTGGTTCATAATAGTCGCATGATATTTACACTCAATCACATGCCAGCCTCTTTTGCACTTCGTATAATTGTCTCGATAAACTCAACATACTTCGCATGCTCCAATGTGTGGACATCATCCCGGGACGTGTTAAGAATCCAAGTGCCGTAGATGGTATTCTTGAGACCATTGGCGTCAGTGGCATCAATTTGAAAGTGAGAACCGTCCGCCCGGGTGGATACTTTGCAAGACGCCGGTTGGCCTGTTTGAGTTGTCCAAGTTTGGTTGATTGACATGCTAGGCTTTTGAATGAGAGAACTGGGCCATCGGTCGCAGCTGTGCTCTTTAAGACTTGCTAGGTCAGTGACGAGCATTGTCTCCTCTGGTCTGGCAACCAAAGGACTCACAACAGCCAAATTTACTAGTCTCCACTGTAGCTGAATTTTGGCGCGGCGACTGAAGAGTGCGGTGCTTGGCTGTCCTCGCCTGGAACTGTTGGGTTCGCTCCTTTAGCCTGGCGCGAAAGGATGACCTAGCCAAAGTCGACCAACTCAGCCGAGAGTGTCATTCCGCGCGGCGACTCAAACACATGAGGGATACGTCATAAACGACGTCGAGTACGAGACAGTCCCTTGAGACGCAAAAGCTTTATAATGATGGCACAAAAGACTCTGCATGACCCTACAAAACCTAAGCGACAAGGGTAGAGGCGGTAGCGGCCTCGTACTTGAAAGTAGGGGGCAACTGCTGCTTCTTGATGTAGTAACGAGCGAGACGGTGGATACGCGACTCGATGAGAATCATGCGGCTGGAGAGTCAGCGTTGTTACTCGGAGTCAGACGACACAAGAGGACGAATTCCAACTGGCTATGTACAGTTGCGTGCAACTGATCACCCAGAAAAATATCGTCCTCTCGCGGAGCTCGCAACTCACAACTTGGAGTCCTTGTCGGCCCTGTTTTTCTCAAGGTGCTTGCGGACAGCAACGGCCTTCTTGATCAAGTGGTAAAGATCCTCTGGGATCGAAGGCGCAAGACCTTTAGGGTACATGTCAGTGACCATACATGGCACACCAAACACATCCCATCACGTACCGTTCGTCTTCAAGATTCTGAGAATCTTGTTACCGGTGATGAACCTGACCTGAGGGATACCGTGCGAGTCACGGAGGATGACACCGATCTGGGAAGGGGAGAGACCGCGCTTGGCGAGCTTGAAGATTTGGTCGGCAACGTCTTCAGGGGTGGCCTTGGACCACGAAGGCTGAGAGCGACGGTATGGCAGCGCCGAGCTGCTGATACCCTTTCCGGCAGAGTGCATGCTGAGATGTTAGTGTGTGCGAGGTGTTGTGACAGCAGGCATCCTCGGCCCAGGACAGGATTCGAACTGAAGCGCTTCTCTCATCGAAGCTATTCATTCGATGGCAAGAACCTCGCTCTTCCTGTCCTTCCGTCCTTGCGTCCTCCGCCTGCTGCCTCCCTGTGTTACTCACCGACCCATGATGAGAGATGTCTTGAGGTGTTTTAGGTGGGCTCACTCTAATCCTTGAATCTTGGCAGGACAAGTGCCCTCACATTTTCGTGGGGGTTAATTGTCATCCACCATTCTCAAATCCCGAGTCGCGCACCAAACTCCGTCCATCCAAACCGCCCTTTCAGAAATACTCCCGCTCGAAAATCCCGTGCTGCCCTGCCTGCCTGGCCCTGCGCGTTCATCATCAGCAGCAAGGAGCAGAGCTATCCACTCGACCACCATGAAGATCAACATCGCCAACCCGGCTACTGGGGCGCAAAAGCTCATTGATATCGAGGATGAGCGCAGGGTCCGCATCTTTTACGAGAAGCGCATGGCTCAAGAGGTCGCTGTTGACTCGCTCGGTGATGAGTGGAAGGGTTATGTCTTCCGTATTACCGGTGGTAACGACAAGCAGGGTGTGTAGGGGTGGATTGCATGAGAGCGAGGCTGATTGGACAGGTTTCCCTATGAAGCAGGGTGTTCTTCTCAACCACCGTGTTCGTCTCCTCCTCGCAGACGGCCACTCGTGCTACCGTGCTCGCCGTACCGGTGAGCGCAAGCGCAAGTCGGTCCGTGGCTGCATTGTCGCCTCCGACATCACCGTCCTCTCCGTCATCATTGTCAAGACTGGCGAGCAAGAGATCCCAGGCTTGACCGACACCGTCTTGCCCAAGCGCCTTGGTCCCAAGCGTGCTACCAAGATCCGCCGCTTCTTCAACCTTTCCAAAGACGACGATGTTCGCAAGTTTGTCGTTCGTCGTGAGGTTACAGGCAAGAAGGAGGGTGCCAAGCCGTACACCAAGGCTCCCAAGATTCAGCGCTTGGTTACGCCTATGCGTCTTCAGCGCCGCCGTCACCTCCAATCTTTGAAGAAGAGGAGGACCGAGGCACAGAAGGAGACTGTCAAGGAGTACAAGTGAGTAGACATGGTTTTTTTTGTGTCCATACTAACCCTCAAGGGTCCTCGTTGCCAAGCACTCCGAGGAGAAAAAGGCCCACAACGCCGCTCTCAAGGCTCAGAAGAAGTCTGCCCGTCGCTCGTAGACTTCGCGAGATGTACATTTCTTCTCTCCTTCATCTGGTCGCTGTATAGAGCTTGAGTTCGGTGGATTACAGGTATCCCTATCAAGGTCACTCACTAGCTTGTGATGCGCCTAGCCGTTCATCCTTTGAGTCTTGCGACACTCACTGCATGTGCGTCTTTGCACCTCGTGCAGCGCGAGAAGTTTTCACTCTGGTCAAGTTCGTCAAGGCATAAACATCGAAAACCATTCACATGTCTTTGTTCGATATGGCAATTAATTCCTCTCGAGACGGCGACAGCGTCGATGTCGCCGCGATTGAAGTACCCGTCCTCGAGATGATTGGCCTCAATTGTTTTCGTCAATCTGCAATATCAGTGAAATCCATCGGAGCTCGGCATGTCTCATTCGCTCTTCGTATAACTATATGGAACTCGTAGGGAGCTCCCTCACTAACGCACGACCAACAACGGCCGATCAGATATCAACTCATGAGTCATGGCGAGTAAACGTATCGCGAAACTCTCATGGAGCCTCTTCGAGTTTCTTTTGGCGGAAACTGAAGTGAATAACCGAGCGGCAAACCTGTATGTGGTGATACACGTTATATTTGGATGAAGAGAGGTATCTCGTTCACATTTGCCCTGTCGCCCAGAGTTCGCTGACCAGGCCTTGCGACCACGACGGCCGATTTAACGAACAGATGAATTTGACGACATGGTGTTCTGGGGTTCACATCTTCGAGGCAATTAATGTAGGGTCAGTGGACTGCAAAGCGCTCTTCCGACCGCGAGCTTGAGCGATTCAGTGTGCTATTGCAGCAGGATTGAGTGGCATCAATGCATAGCAAAAAGTACCCCGTTTGACAGCTGCAAAGGATGGCAATGCTGACAGTGCTCTTATCTGGTCCACGGAATTGCATCCGATTCCTCTCCGGTCCTGATAGCATCAAATTTGGCTTGAATTGCTGTTGTCAATACACTCGTGTCTCTCACGGATTTCAAGGTCATGAACGGCTGAGAAGTGCGCTGGGCGGATGTGCATACGACAGACGTCCAATAAACACCGTCAACCTGCGCCGTAGTGTACTTGTACCTAAAGCCATTGATGGTGATTGCGCCTGAGCCTATGTTGTTCAATGGTTCCGCGCTCATACTTGCTGCAGTTGGTCTCTTTGAGTGTTCTATCAAGGCCGTCAGACACTAATACTTATACTTCCTCCAACGACACTCGCTCTTTTTTGAACTTTTGAGCGGATCGTCATCAACTCATCGATCCTTTATTGTGGCCTTCTGAAATTGAACTGCGACACTTGTCGGATTTGCTCCTCTGTGCCATTGTTGACCTTTTCAGTGGCCTTTCGTAAGAACTTGTTGAAAGGTCGCGTCCTGGTCATCAAATGCGAATTATTATGAGTGTCGTAATATGAGACTATAAGGTCTCGTGATCTCAACGGGCGTGCCTTGCGAGATGGTTTGATCCCAAACACGTTGACACGTGAACAACGATGTACTTCAACTCGTCCTCAGCAGCGCCTGCAGCTGAACCAGCGTCGTCAAGCAGTAGCAGCAGCAGCAGTAGTACAATCTCGATCTTGCGCAAGCTCAAGGCTCAAGCCGATGATGCATCACCAGCAACCATCGCAGCAATGTCTGCCGTCGGCGCAACTGCCTTGACCCTTTCACTGACTTTGGGATATCGACGGTATTGGCGTCGCATCAGGAATGCAGACAGCGTCACGACACGTATGATTGATGGACGGAGATGGGTCAAGGGCGTTGTGACATCTGTTGGTGACGGCGGTGAGTGATTGGCTTGCGCATGTGAGCTGACGTCAAGATAACTTCCGAGTGTATCACACACCAGGGATCTTCTATTCCAGGCCGTTCAAGCTACGAAAGATACCAAGCACACCAAAAGGTCTATTTGCCTCAATAACAACGCTTTGGACGCAGCTGACACGCACAGAGCTCAAAGACGAAACACTGCATATCCGGATAGCGGGTATCGATGCGCCCGAAGCAGCGCACTTTGGTCGACCGGCACAGCCTCACAGTGCCGATTCCCTCGAATGGCTCAAACAGACTCTTCTTGGCAAACGCGTACGATGTCAACTACTGAGAAAAGACCAATACTCGCGTATTGTGAGTTCTGAACTGATTGCTTGTTGCTGAAGAGCCAGGTTGCGGTGCCGTTCATTAAGCGTGCTATCCTGCCTGACAGACCGCTGCCACTTATGATGCTAGAAGAAGGCATGGCAGTTGTATACGAGTCCGGCGGCGCCGAATATGGGGATTGGGGGTTAGACAAGATGAAGGCCATTGAAGCTGTGGCCAAGTACGTCCCTGCCCACCCCATCGCATCAAGGCTGACGAACAAGGCGATCAAAGAAGGGTCTCTGGTCGATCCCAGAAAAGGACTTTGAGTCGCCGGCGCAGTATAAGAAGCGCATGAAGATGGCTGATGAGGGTATGGTAGGCATCGGAGCTGCGCCTCAAGAGATGCCCGGTGTCTGGACGCGGGTTAAACGTTGGTGGAGCTGAGTGAGTAATCTGCTCGATTCACACCAAACGATTCGCTGACGTGCAATTAGAATGCATGGATCTCTATACTCTGAACAGGGCCCTCCGTTCCATTTTCATATTCGTGCTCGGTTGGCGCGTCTTGGTGCAGCAGCGCGGGGTTTCGAACAGGTCGCCAGCCTTTGATCTCAGCCGACAGCCTAATACCAGATAGACACGCACAATTGAGGTCGGCCAACAGTTCTCGGTCCCAGTCTGTGCAAGCGGCGTTACTCAACGACACCGGCGATTGGACGGACGAAGGTGATCCGCCGTATCTGGCCATTTGAATGTCTGCAATGTCTTTCAAGGTGAAGCCTCCTGGACAGAGCCATGTCTGCCTCATTAGCTGCCGGTGGGGTAGAGAGTAAACACTGACCTCTGTGTGCTGTCTGGGTTTAACGGTTGCCACGACGAGTGTACATCGCCCCGCAAAAGGCTCTCTCGAAGCTCTACCCATCAGCGCCCGATCACCCTAACTACAACGCAACTAACCTCGTCTGTATACACTGGATAATCGGCTCCTTGATGACCACCTGCCGCAACTCTCGTTCCCCAGTGGGTCGCCACCTGGTCTTTCCGTTCTGCGACTCCATGACGAATACGCGCCAAGGCGCCTGCAGCTCAAAGAAACAGCTTTCGAGTTTGACACTTCGCGCTCTGTATTCAGCATATTGATCTGCCCAGGTAGCACATGTGAGAGACAAAGCGCGGCGCGTTGGTGCGTCGGTGAAGCGTAGGACTTGATCGAGAAGATGTGGGAATGGAGATGCGTGGCTAAAGATGTGTAAACTCGACATTGAGTTTTGTTTCTGGACTTAGTTGTGTGATAAATGAGGAGATTTCGGAAGCTCTGGGCTCAAGGAAGTCAAAGGTGCATGCGACAAAGGACGCGACAAAGGGTTATTTGGGACAGGCCACGAAGAAAGACAGGCAGGTCACGATGCGGATGCAAGGTCCCGTGAGAACGGCGACGCATCATGCCGGAAGATCAGCTTCTAATTCTAGATTCATCACATGCGAGGCAAGGTAGCTGCCTGCTGATCATTCCGTCGATTCCAGTCATGGCGACAAATCCATCGGAACGCATGTGCCACTCGCCTCCTTCAACCCGCGCCACACTCCCCTTGCTTCAAAATGCCGAAACTCCGCTGACGCTAAACCCCAGAAAATCCCAAACTGTTGTCTGGATTTGGTCCCGTTCAGCTGTGGCCCTGGATTCAGCGTGGTAGTAGACCGTCGACAGCACCGACAAGACTCACTTCGACATTCAAAATGGTGCGCAGGAAGCAGGAGGGCTTATGAGAGGAGAGACGCTGACGAATGGAATAGGGCCGTGTACGCACAAAGACCGTCAAGCGCGCTTCTAGGGTTCTGATCGAGCGGTACTACCCCCGCTTGACCCTTGACTTCCAGTGAGCTTGCGATCGATGGAGGATGGGGGCTTGGACGTTTTGAAGACCGGAGGGCTGGAGATAAGAGAACAGAGCTGGAAGCACCCTTGTTCAACGCCGACATTGCTTCAGAATGAATGTCGAGACGGATGACGGTGCAGTTACAGTTCTGAACTTGTGCATCTACGCCTTGCCTTCTATCGTCCCGGCGCTTATGTCCTCTCTTGGGTTGAAGACACGCTGACGTCCCAGCACCAACAAGCGTCTCCTCGATGAGGTCGCCCAGGTTCCTTCCAAGCGCCTGCGCAACAAGATCTCGGGCTGTGCGTCTACCATCCTTCGTGCTTACACTATACTGATATGAACAGTCACAACCCACTTGATGAAGCGTATTCAAAAGGGTCCCGTCCGTGGTATCTCGTTCCGTCTGCAAGAGGAGGAGCGTGAGCGCAAGGACCAATACGTCCCCGAGGTCTCGGCCCTTGCTGCCAACCCCGATGCCCCCCTTGATGTCGACCAGGAGACCAAGGTGCGTCCAATCTGCATATGCAGAAGTGGTATAGAGTAAATGGCTGATGTGATATAGGACCTCCTCCGTTCGCTCGGCATGGACCTCCCCGTCAACGTTGTCGCTGTCTCGGCGTACGCCCCCCGCGAGCGCAAGCAGCGCGTCGTGCCAGGTGCCGGACCCAGGGCTTGATTGTAGCTTTTTGTCATGCACCTATTCGAGACTTGCTTTCTTTGCTCCTTGCTCCTTGTTGCAGTCTGTGTAGCCGGACATAAAATTTAGCTTCCGTTAAATACACGTAACGTATCGCCACCGGGCTCCGCGTCTGCCCGGATTTTATGAAAGGAGCAGCTCCAACGTTGTCAAAGATTGGTCGAGAGCACAGAAAACTTGAAGGAGATCATTCAACATGGCTTCGATGGAAGATCTGCTAGCGACAATGTCGAGTGGGCCGAAAGGAGACGAATTGAAAGCATTACACGTTTGTTTTGTCACCCCGCACCCGCTCATCGTACTGACATCTACTTAGGACAAACTCACCGCAACGCTTCCAGGTCCAGCGGAAGCTCCCTCAGGCTCGGGCCAGGCGCCTTATCGTCCAATCCCGCTTGTCAATACAGGCCAACCACTCCCACCCCCCGCACCAGCAAGCTCATGGAACGCAGAAGCCGATCGCGATTTACATGCTGCAGACCGAGAGAGGGCGAGAAGACAGAAACATACAGATGTTCTTCCTGCTAAGACTACGTTTACGCAGACGCGCGATGCCAAGCCTGCAAAGGGCGTAGAGATGGCGACGAGTCCACCGAGAGACGCGTTTCAGAGTGATGCGTTCAAGAGCCTTTGGGCTCAGGAGAAAAGGGAGCAGTGGAGTGGTTTTGGGTCTGGGCGGTGAGCCCGAGTGGAGGATGGGAGTTTCTTGGGTGGATGTTGGTGGAGATGAGAGGTTGATGGGATGTGACGAGGGCTGAGAAGAACACGCTGTGAGCCAGCGAGATGAGGCTGTGTTGTACTTTATGCTTTATAGATGGACTCTTGCACCTTTCTCGAGGCGATGGCCGTTCGTGTAGCTGTCTTTGCGTTGTCGTGTTGGGTAACAGACGCCCTCCCTCATGGATATTTTGACGACATGCATGTGGAGGAATCCCATGACAGCGAGGATCAGAAATTGGTGTCAAACTTTCAGATGCAGAAGACACAGGAATCACTATGTATCGCATCACCATAGTTCTCAGCTCAAATCCATACTTGGGAATGTGTTGCGCCCCTCGCCTCTTACTTCTCGCTTCTCAATTTCACTTCTCACTTCTTTACACTCAAACCCGCCTACACCGCGCTCTGCCTGACACCCGCCAAGCGGTCCGCAGCCTGCCATCAGCTCACGCGCTGAATTGCACACACCTGACGGATATAAGGTAGTGACAAGAACGTCCCGATGAACGGCGTCGACCTCAAAGCTTGAAGAATAACAGGGAAGAAGGAGCTGCGAATGAGCTGCTTGTAGCGGTTCACGTCGCGTAAACGTACCCAAAGAGCCCTACGAAGCCGATAAACTCAATGACGACGCCTGAGATGGGAAACTTTGCGAACACGAGAGCACTGTCGTCAGAGGAGAAGAGCGGAAGGACGTACACGCCGCCAAAGAAACAAAGAGTTCCACGCCACTTTTCCTTGCGCCGGAAGAAGTAGTACGTCTTGGTAGGTCCAATAAGCAGCGGCAAACCCGAAAGGAAGAGGATCTGCTATCAGCCTCGTCCCAACGTTCATCGTACGTTTCCTAGAGCCAACAGCGCGCCATCAAAGAGCAGCATGACGCCTAGAGTCAGTGATGTCGAAGAGAAAGACGTACCGAGGAACATGAAAAAGATGCCAAAGGCGACGAGCCCGATGCCGATTTCTGACGTCAGATTGGAGAGTGCAATCAGTGCTTACTTTGCGTATCGGAGAGCCACATTGTGTGAAGAGAATGGTTGTGTGAACAGCTGAAGCGCGAGCTCGATAGCTTAGCTTGGTGACGAGGCGGTCACGTGGTCGACGGCTGGTTTGTTTGGTTCGCGGCTGCACAATCATCTGAAAGCATGGAAGAAGCGGCAATCAAAGATCTTATCGAAAGAATTCATAGCTACTGGAAGAAAAAGAAGACCAACTATCAGATGATATCATTGAGCAACCCTCGACTCCACCATAACGATTAAGTTCCACGACGATCCTCTGAACGTTTGACTGCAAGAACTGACGAGCAGACGTTCTTGCATTCTCTTCCGCATCAAGCCTGTAGTAGTCGCCTATAACATCATCAAAATCAGCACTCTTTTCCCTTCCGTAAGTTCTGTTCTCGCGCTGGTAATACGTGATAGTAGTGAATTTACGCATGGTGACGGTACATCCGTTTTGTCGCGACTTATCATCTCAATTAGAGACCGATAATTACAGTATTGTCGGCCTTGTAGCACGGCAGCTTGTCGACAATTTGGTCGGCAGAACAATTTGGTCGGCAGTAGACAATTTGACACCCGAAATTGTGGTCGGCGAAGCATTGAAAGGAGCTCGCCAGATCTGCCGCTGAGCGGAAACCTGTCCTTTGATGAAGCGCGGGTGTGCAGCGCGATGACGCTGAGCATCTTTTGAGTAGCTTCAACTGCAACCTGACTGCAGTAGAGGTAGCGTCATACTGACATTTCCGGCCCTTGCCGTCACGCTGGAACAATGGTGAGTTGCAAGTAGTAGTAGTGACAATGAACGATCATCTTGCACGATGTTGACCGGAGACAGTTAGAGACACTCGCCAACAAATCATGCACCTGCTGCGACTTCTTCCCATGCACATCTCTCGCATCTCTTCTCCATGTCATAGGTTGGTGCGTTCAACGATGCGAACGTAGGAGACGGTGACAGAAGGCCACTACAGTCTGCATAATCAACTGGGTTGTATCGCTTCTGACTCTACTGCGTGGAAGAACTCGGCCTGTTGACCTGGTTGATCGACGTACCTTCGACTTCCCCATGAGGATTGACGGTCACGACAATGGTCGAACAGGCTCTGGCAGTGTAGTGTGCAGCAGCAGCCTTTGCGTTGTCCTTCGCAGTCTCGTGGCATTCGGTGTGTATCGCAGAGTTGAAGCCGGGGCTTAATTCACGCTTAAAGGTCCCGTCCTCTTGCTTGACATATGTGATGACAGTGTTTCAGGACATTGAAGACAGACTCAACAAATGCTCCAGATTCGTGTCTTCTTACGTCTTTTATATGTCAGGCGGACGCCGAAGCTCGCAGATTGGCTGGAATCGAACTGAGGGTGTTGCACATGTGAGCAGCCGACAATCTAGGTGGGTGTAATTGTCCCGCCAAACGACAAAGGAGCACATCAGCCGATGTTCTACTGAGAGGTCAGTCTTGATGAGCCGAGACAAACGACTTCCTCACACGGCAAACGGTGTAGCCGCTCCATCACCTCGCCGACCGAGCTTGAGCCATGCGCGACAGACATCACTTGTATTCAATGCATCTAAAGCTCTTTTTCCCACTCGGCCTCTTTCGCGTCCTCCTCCTCAATCTCATGCCACTTCTTGGCACGCTCAACCGCTCGACCCCACCCTCTCAGCATCCCCTGTCGCTTCTTTTCTTCCAGCCGAGGCTCAAACATTGTCGTGCCAGCAATGTTGACTTCTGCGAGAGTTTCAGGTTTTGTCAGATCCCATCCGAAGAGGCCGAGAGCGTGGCCTGCTAGCAGAGCTGATCCCAGTGCGGTAGATCTGGCGTTAGTGAGGACGGAGGACAAGACTCACTCTCTCATGGATGGTCTGCAAACTTTGAAGCCTCCGATATCGGCTTGCAGCTGCATGGCAAGCTACAATGTCAGCCCGCGCTCGTCTTGGGCAACTCACATCAGAATTAGTAACACCACCATCAACCTTCAATTCCTCCAACGGAACCCCACTCTCCTTTTCAATAACATCCAGCACCGCCCTCGTCTGGAAACAAACAGCCTCCAACGTCGCCCTCGCAATATGCGCCGAAGTCGTATAACTCGTCATGCCAATAATCATCCCCGCCGCATCTCGATCCCAATAAGGCGCCAACAAACCACTGAACGCAGTCACGAAATAGACACCACCCGTGTCCTTGACGGATCCACCGAGGATATCCATATCGGCTGATTCTTCAATGAGGTTGAGTTGATCACGCAACCATTTGATCGCTGAGCCTGCGACGGCAATAGAACCTTCGAGAGCGTACACTGGTTTGGCGTTCGGACCGGCTTGGTAGGCGACTGTGCTGATGAGACCATTTTGACTTCGTACAACTTCCTCGCCTGTGTTGAACAAGACGAACGCACCGGTGCCGTACGTATTCTTGGCTTCACCTTTTCGGAGACACTTGTTGCCCACAAGAGCCGCTTGTTGATCACCGACGATACCGGCGATAGGGCAGCCAGCGATAGGGAGGTCAATGCCTTCGGCTATTGGACCATAGTTTTCAGCGCTCGAAACGATGCGAGGGAGACAGGCGGGGTTGATGCCAAAGAAGCGTAAAAGAGGAGGGTGCCAAGCCAGTGTCCGAAGCGAGAGCAAGAGTGTTCGCGAAGCGTTGGTGACGTCGATAATGTGCAGACCACCATTGGCCTTGCCAGTGAGGTTCTGTCATCAGCACTAAAAGTAGCAGAAGCACTCACGTAGACGATCCAGCTGTCCACCGTACCAAACGCCAAATCCTCCGAGTCGTTGGCCTCTCTGACTGCCGAGTGATGGTCAATCATCCAACGGAGCTTGATAGCTGAAAAGTAGGTTGAGAGAGGAATGCCGGTAATGTCTACTAGAGACTCTTTGCCTTTTCTGTACCGCTTGCCCTCTGCTTCTTTCAGTTTGAGTGCAGCCAAGGTCTTCTCGACGATTCCTTGTCCTTCCACAACAATGTCACCCTTGCTCCCGAAAGCCGCTCCATTCGCCTCGGTCCCATCAAGCTCACCCGCAGCAGCCGTCTTCGCAACTCCATTCTTCAGCGCAACCTCTTCCTCATCCTCATCAATTTCAATCCCTTCTTCCTCTAACAACTTCTCGTAATGCCTCACAAGCGTCACTGTGCGTGTATCATCCCACACCAACGCGTTACACAATGGTTTACCCGTCTTTTTCGACCAGCACAATGTTGTTTCGCGCTGATTGGTGATACCAATGGCTTTGATGCTTGAGGCTTTCCAGCCCATGAATTCGAGCTTTTCGACGGCTTGGCGGATACATTCCTTGACGCTTTCAATGAGGTGCTCGGGTTCTTGTTCGTGCCAGCCTGCGTGGGGGAGGATTTGTTCGAATTCGGTTTGGTGTTCGCAGACAATGTTGGCTTGGCTGTCGAAGACGATGAAACGCGTGGATCTGTTGTTAGTGGACTTTTTAGGTTGAACTCACGTTGTACCACAATCGACACTGCCTACGAACTCGCCCTCCTTCTTGGCTCTTGAAAAGGCTCCAAGCCCGCCAAGAGTCGCTCCTCCAACAAAGCTGCTTGACCGACTTCGAGTCTGCTGATTTTGCAGCGGCTGCGTCGGACTACCCGCTCTGCTCAGCAACGAAGGAGTGTTGGGCCCGCTGTAATCAATCTTGGGCCGGATGGGTAAATTGCCCGACGCAAAGCTCGACCTGCGTGAAGGCCCGTTCGACATTGGAAAGGCGAAGCTACCTCGCCTCGACGGCACAGGCGAAGCAATAGGCGAAGAAGGAGCTGAATCCTGGAAAACCGAGCTCGCTGAACGAGGCCTCGACGGCCGTGCATTCTGCGCCGTGTTCTCTGCCGTCTCTGCCTCTGGAATAGGCGTAAAGAAAGGCTGGCCGCTAAAGGCGTCTGCGAAGGGGTTTGGCCTGGACATGAGTGACCTCTTGACTAGGGACCTTGATGTTAAAAGAGTACGAGTGATCGTTTTTGCTAGAGTAAGAAGAATGAAAAGAGCTCGTGCCCTGTTATAAAAGGTCGTTGGAAAGCTCGCACCAATTCTGATACACTCAGGGGTTCCGAATACGTGAAACCCAGAAATTATCGGAAGCCGACGTCACGGCCCGGCCGGCAAATGCGCTGAAGAGTTTATGCGTGTCAATGTGAGGACAGCAGCTCACTCTGATAGGTAGCTCTAAGTTGCATTTCATGCGAGACCACTCATTCAGCACAATTTCTGTCTCCAAGCCTGTCTCGCGTTAGTGTTGGCCAGCAGGAACAGAATCGATCGCTCACATAGCGACTGACAGCTTCGCCTATCTCCATCAGCATTCAGCGCCGCGGGGTACGTATTGAGGACTTAGACAACTCCAACTATAATAGCATAGACCAGGTCTGAGCCTGAACATCTGCCACCATACTTCAGGCTGACTTGTTAAGGATCAGTCGTGGTTATGGATGTGACATTCTTGGCTTGAACTACAACCGACGGTCGACAGTCTACGGAATGTGCAATTTTCATGAAAAACGGCAACCTCGCTTGAAATTTCGATGCACGAAGTCCTTGTACAACATCAAGTCTTGCTGAAATTGTCCATGCTACAACGACTGCAGCTAGGAAGCTCAAAGTCAATCGCAAGCGCAATCAAACTTGTCGCCACCCTGCACGTGAATTCGCGTTCGGCGTCGCGGTCCGCGGCCGCGGCCCCGATCATCTCATCATGAAATCTTGGCGACGTCGTCCTCTTTGCCTCTACACAGCAACATACAGTCGTAGTAGTAACAGTCCCTACTCGATCAGAGCTCCACAACCAAGAAGCCCTAGTCATTCAAAAAGAACAGTCTGACATCTCCGACAAAATAAGTCACAAAGGCAACAAGCTTTCGATCACATTCCTCCTGGTCAGCCGCCACTCAATTCTTTAACTATTATCGCGCAATGAGCGTCTCCACACCCATATCATCCCTATTTCCATTCTCATCAGCATCTTCACCATCACCAACAAACAACGGCAATGGGTGGAACACAGGCGGTTTCGGCCAAGGTGCAGGCTATTTCCAAACGATTGTCATCGGTCTAGTTGCAGGCGGCCAGTCTTTTCGCAGCTCACTTCGATCTCACGCTGATACTTCATAGGTGTATTGGCGCTAGCTGTCATGGCATTGCTGTATAGACGGCATCGGAGGAGAATGCACATGCTTGGACATACACGCATTGTGGCGCAGAGTCAACGTCGCCAGTTTAGAGGTGGAAGGTTAGAGGTTGATTTTGGGAAGGAGCCCGAGTTGTGGGATGCTCAGATTGGGGAGAAAGTGGGTGGTTTGGAAATTGAGAGCTGGCAGGTGAGTCGCTATCGAGATGGATACAAAAAGCCGAGCTGATTTGCAGCCGCTGGCAGTCTCGATGTTACCGAGCGCGACACCAGGGGTTCAGATGTCATTCCTGATAGCAATGCCTGATCCCTCTGCACCACATTCTGAAACACCAGTCGTCTTCGACGATGACTTGGAGGATCTGCCACCTGTCCAACTCGCCGTTGCCGACGTCAAGGTCCCATCAAATAGAAGGGAGCTTGACGAGCTCTTGCCCGAATTAACAAAGAAGCGATTGTTGCTTCAAAGCAGAGGGATAGGGATCTAGATGCAGATGCATACATTCTAAAAGACATTGTCAAGCCCACTAGATGATTTCCTCGTCCGAATCGCCTTCCTGAGTCTGTAAACCCGCCTGCTTTTTCGCAAGCTTGTCCGCCCGAGCCTGGATAGCTTTATCCGTCTGTGGTCAGTACTGTCATACCCATACACCCACCTGAAGATCCGCCAAAGACAAGTGCTCGTACGCACAGCCTGCAACAGGACACCTCACCAAGAGCTTGTCATCGCGATCTGCATTGTGTTTGTTGGATTTGAGAGCGTCTGTGATGTACGAGACGACGGCGGCTCGAGAATACGAGTGCTTGCAGTGCGAGCTGATGTCAGGTTTGAAAGGAGCACTGTCTTACCATGTGACGGCGTTCTCGAGCAGGGTCATGGTGATGGGGCAGCGGTAGGTTTGCGTCACGGCGCCCACCTGGATCTCATCGTCTTCTTCATCGCCTTCCTCTATCCGTCAGCAAAGTAAAGGCATGGGCCTCACCTCTTTCGATAAAGTCATTCATGGGAGGACAAGGGTCATCGGGATTCACGGCTTCCCATATGGATTCGCGAAAACCTCTGTAGAGCTCATTGTCTGCGACTGGTCGTCAGCTTGTCGTCAGATGACTCAGCTTACATCGTTGCCGCTTCGTCAACTGTTTTCGCTCCTCTGCGATCCTTGCTGATTTATTCTCATAGTCTTTCACTAGCCCAGTCTGCCGTCAGCTGGCTCAAGGGGTCGACATACAATTGGGTTGCCAGCTCGGAGTCGGCGGTGGTAGCCTTCCAAAACCTCAACACGAGACTTGACGATAGCGAGGTCGTCAAGTAGCTGGAATACGGATGCCTCTAGCTGCTGTATAGCCTGCTGTTAGAGATGTAGCTCCCGGTGCCCACCTTCTCATCTTCCGCCAGCGAAACCGCAACTGCAGTTGTCATTTCAAGCCCATTTTCGGCCTGCGCAATCGTCGCCTGAGCGGCGCTGATGAGTCTTTGGACCTGCTATTAGCCTGCCCATAGCCTCAACATACACTAGAAGCAGCTTTAGCCTCTCCAGGGATCTCTCTATCTTGAAAAGCGCCGTCAACTTTGAATTCTTGCACAAAATCCTCGGTTGACATGACTGTTTCGCGTCGACGCGTCGCTTCAACTTTCAACGACCATCATGGCTTCTCCTCTAACCGCCGACGCATGTCACTCTCTCTCCTTTGCAGACCCCCCTCCCGAGCCTGCGACTATGGTACCTACCATGCAGGTCCTGAGCATCAAGAAAATCAACGCCGTACCAGGAGCGACCGCCGGGGCGCAAGATCGTTATCGCCTCGTCATCTCGGATGGCAAGCATTTTATGCAGTCCATGCTGGCGACGCAGTTGAACAGTCTCATCGTCAACAAGGAGATTGACAGGCATACGATTGTCAAGCTCACTGGCTATACATGCAACATTGTCCAGAATAGGAGGTAGGTCACCGCTTGAGACGGAGCTGACGTCAGGATTCTCATTGTACTCGGCCTCGAGATCCTCCCTTTTGACAACCACGCCAAGATTGGTGAACCTGTCCAAATCGAGGTTCAGAGTGCGCGCGGGCAAGCAGAGCCTGCAGCCGCCGCCCCTCAAGCCGCTGCAAAGCCTCGCGCCTCTGCTCCCGCCAAGCCTCGCGGCAACGCGTCCATGGGTCCCCTCTACCCCATCCAGGCTCTCTCGCCCTACCAAAACAAGTGGACGATCAAGGCTAGAGTCACCCAGCGCTCCGAGATCAAGCACTGGTCAAACCAAAAGGGCGAGGGTAAGCTGTTCAGCGTCACGTTGATGGATGAGTCGGGAGAGATCAGAGCTACAGGTTTCAATACTGTCGTTGACAATTTGTACGACAAAATGGCTGAAGGCAAGGTGAGTGCATAGAGTGTTCCAGCTGACATTAGGTCGTCTTCATCTCTCGTGCCAGGATCAACATTGCCAAGAAGCAATTCAGCAACGTTCAGAACGAATACGAAATCATGTTCGAGAACCACACCGAGGTAGAACCCTGCGACGACGACACGGCTGTGCCTCAGGTCAAGTACGCTTTCAAGCGTATCGACGAGCTCGGCGACGTTCAAAAAGACGCCGTGATCGACGTGATCGGTATCGTCAAGGACGTTCAGGAGCTCGGTTCGATTGTCAGCAAGGCATCGCAGAAGCCGTTCTCCAAGCGTGACATTGTGCTTGTCGATCAAACCTGCCAAAGTGTTCGCTTGACATTGTGGGGCAAGCAGGCCGAGACGTTTGACGCCAAAGACCACCCGGTTGTTGCGTTCAAAGGTGTCAAGGTCGGAGACTTTGGCGGTCGATCCCTCAGCATGTTCAGCTCGGCTACCATGACCTTCAATCCTGATATCGCAGAGGCTCATGGTCTTCGCGGCTGGTACGACGCCCAGGGTCACTCGGCCACGTACAATGCCTACTCGAGCACAGGTCCTAGCGGCGCCGGTGTGAAGCCGTCCGAGATCAAGACGCTCGGTCAGGTCAAAGATGCAGAGCTGGGCATGGACGACAAGCCCGACTTCTTCACGTCGCAGGCGACGATTGTCTTTATCAAGAACGAGAGCTTTGCCTACCCTGCTTGCCCGACTGAAGGCTGCAACAAGAAGGTGGTCGAGACGGGCGACGCGTGGCGGTGCGAGAAGTGTGATCAGAACTATGCGGCTCCAGTGTACAGGTGAGAGCTATCTTGCGACGGATCTGACAAAAGGTACATCCTCAACATGAACATCATGGACGAGACTTCCAACCTCTGGGTCACTAGCTTTAACGAGATCGCCGAGCAGATCCTCGGTATCTCGGCCGATGAATTGACCGCCTTGAAGGTGAGCTAGCCCTGCAACCTCGCTGACAGCAGAACGACGACGAGGCCAAGGCTTTGCGTATCTTCAACCGTGCCTGCACCAAGCAGTTTACATTGCAGATGATGGGCAAGCCTGATACTTACAACGTGAGTCGTCGCCTATGGAAAAGCTGACAGCAGGACCAAAGTCGTGTCAGGTACTCTGTCAGGCGCGCCAGCGAGGTCGACTTTGCGTCCGAGGCCCTTCGGCTTGCGGAGGAGATCAAGAGCTTTGGGATTTGAGCGCATTGAACAGCAGCTTTGGGCATGTATACTATCTGGGTGACTATGGACAATCGATCAAGGACAGGAAAGATCAAGCCTTTTCGTCAAGAGCTTGCTCGACGTTGTCGGCGTCGACATCGGCCTCCTTGGGTACCCATCTGAAGATCAGCCATGTCCGAAGATTGCGACGTACACTTCATAGTAGGCCCACCACTCCTGGAGCTGACCAGTGCACGCAGCAGCGACAGCGACGGAAAATACGACCGCCGGGATGGAGACGAAGAGCTGCAAGACGGATTGGTCAACCAGACCTTTGAAATAAGGGACAGCGAAAGCCAGGAGATCGAGGCCTGCGATCGTGGTGAATAGAGCTGTGATGGAGACGTAGAACAAAGGGGTGCTCTTGTGCTTGACCTCGGCGAGCTCTACGGCAGCTGTTGTTGACATGCGCTTGAGAGGCTCAGTGTTGCTAAGGTGCTCGAAGCGAAGAGTGATCGCGCACTGCGGGTCAGTGACGTCGCGTTTAAGAACTAGACTCACTAGCATTCCCGGGAAGATGAAAGCAAACGCGTCTTGATAAGACGTCATGAGCATCAAGATCCACTCGCTCGGTGAATTCATGATGACTTGATCTTTCGGCTCGGTCGTGTCCGACTTGTTCGACGCAACGGCAAAAACGATGGCAAAGATGACGGACATCAAGAGGACGAAAGCCACAAGACCACCGAGCATGACTTGCGTCATGCGACGGACAGAGAGGATTGCGCCTCCTGGGATGACGTGGAGGATCCACGAAGCGACGACGAGGGAGATGAGAGCGGTGGAGCCGCTATACAAACTGTACATGACGCTGGCGGATAAGCCCGCTGCCATTGCCATCCTGACACGACGGTTGTGCAGAGGGGACGGGTTGGGAACTGGTACCGGTACGATCTCGTACGAGTTGATCTTGTTCTTCTTGACAATGCGCGCCGCGGACGGCAAGGGCATAACAATGTTGAGGGACTTTTGGTGAGATTATTTCAGAGATTAAAGACGATACAACTCACTCTGCACATTACGACGGTGATCAAGCCGAATTCAACGGTACCCCAGAAGCAGCTGAGGAAGTTCTTGGACGTGAAGCGGGGCATCACGTAGCCAAAAACGAAGATGAATAGCGAGTAGATCGTCAATCCAAACAGGACGCCGAAGGTAGCGGCAACCTTCTTGTTGCGCATGATGCGACGGAAGCGAGAGACCTCAGCCACTGGTGCAGTGGCCGGCGCGTCTTCCTTGACATCTGCAGGCGTCTCTTCTTCGGGAATGCCAAGGTGACGCAGAGTAGAGAAGATCTATCGTCAGCGACGCCACGAAAGATGATGTACCTTTAGGGATCTGTAGGAGACTGCGACGACTGCAGCTGTGCAGACTGCGTCGCCGATGATATTGTCGAGGGTGTTCTGCCTTGATATCATGATCTTTGATGGTAGATAACAGTAGTAAGAAGGAGGAGACGAGAGGGCTCGAGATATCTTGGCCTGCTCGGCACAAATGCCGATGATGCCGTGACTTAAGCTTCCTGCTAACTTGTGGAGTACTCCTTGGTAAGCTGTAGACGACATGACGACTGCAAATATAAATCAAAGCCTGCATCTGAGCTAGAGTAATTCCATAACACAGCGCAATCAGTCATAAGCCTGCCAACACGCTCGTCTCGTTGCTCATTATCCCAGCAATTCTCATTCAGAAGTCTGATGACCAGGCACAAGGTTCATGCCGAACGTGGCGAAAGCGGAGGCTGTGCTGCTGCAGTTGCTCTGCATAGTTGTTTACAACGCGGCACAACGATCACGAATGTGTCGCCCGACGTATTCGAATAAGGAGATGTATGCAGAAGCCACGAACCCGTGATGGCCCGTCACACTGTTCGAAACGAGTTTAGTTGGTCAATGTGTGTGCCTCTGAGGTGCGATGTGCATCACCAAAGATGATCCTGGGGAGATGAACACAGACTGTCCGGACTTTCACAAAGGACGTGATATACGGCTCAAGGTGAAATCGCTCGCAAAGTCTCATAAAATGGCAGCGAAGCGTTCGGAGCGAGGCGACAAATCCCAAGCCTGACCAACAGACCGACACCTGCCGCGCTCGAACGAGCTGCAATCGAAGCGCGGCACGCTCATGCTCATCAAGAGGCGTAATGCAGAGTAAGTCCTTCATACGAGCATGAGAGTAAGGCATGATTTGAGAGTCGTCAGATGCACAGCCAGACCGCTGACCTGAACAGCATGAGACTTGCACATGGAGCAGTCTGACACTTGCGATCAAGCGTCTTGGCCCCGAGCGCTAGCTGAGACCTGTTGCTGACTAGCCAACGATCAATATCAGAATTGACGACAAACCTGGAGGGAACCCACCCGACGCCGGTGACTAGAGACAGAAGCTAAACTCGCCCCGAAACAGAGCCGGCACCGGGCAGCTGATTCTGCAGGTCCAGAGCGGCTTGCGAACAGCTAGATGGCAGCGAGCATTCATCTTACCACTATCGTCCGAGTCAACAAAGTCCAGCAAAGACGCTGTGGTGAGTGAGAGGGACGCTGCGCGGTGAGCAGAGATCCAATGACAGCTCGAGAGCGAATGCTGTGCATGATGAATGAGAGAGTTGTACAATGAAGATTAAGTTTGTTTAACGTTTACTTGGCGTGCTGCTCTTCAGCCTGACAATCTTGCCCAAAGTACTCACCTTGGCCGTCGTTGCCTTTGCTTTCTCGTCAAAGGCTTTGCGGTCGCGCATGTATTGCTCCGCCTATACCATTAGCATTCGCGACTAGCGAGAAACACACGATAGAAGTCACGAGTGGATCATCTGGGTTTGGCGACTTGAGCAGATCAACAAGAGCAGTCAAGACTATCACACGTAAGCCAGAATCATGCACAACGATAACTCACCAACCACCATCTTCGTAGCAGGCTTCCAGTTCTCCGTCTTCAACATGCCAATACAGATACTGTCGTCAGCCCCGAGCTCCACAATATACTTACTTGCCGTCACCATCAATGTTAGGGTGGTAGGCTTTAGTGACAAATTTGATGGTTGGGGGCTTGAAGGGATAGTCTTGCGAAAACTCGATGGTAAGTACGAAGCGGCCACCGGCGTATGGCGTTGATGCCTGGAGTGAGGATTGCGGTGACGAGAGACTTACGGGACCGGCAAGGATGACATCCCAGTGCAACATGTTCTCTTCGTTAGGCGTGACTGTCACGCCATGAGGCGGGCTGAGCATGATCTCGCCCAATTCCTTCTGTCAGTGCTTCTCTGCCACAGACCAACCTTTTGAATCCTGCGAGTAGACGTCATGCTGCAGCGTCTGCGGAAGGAACGTTCAGTGACACAGCTCAGCTAAGCTTAACGTGCCGTACCAAATGCCAGCTACGCGCTAGCGTTCCTAACAGCAGCCGGTGCAAGCACGTGATATACATGGAACAACCTGACAACCCCTCTAAGCCTTGGCCTCCTTCTTGGCCTTCTTCTCAGCCTTGCGCTGAGCACGCTCCTCTGGCGTCTCGTCCTTCTTGGACTTTTTCTCCACAACCTCGGCAGCAGCAGCTGGCTCATCCTCGCGCTTACGCTTGCCACCCTCCTCGGCAGCGGGCTGAACATCCGACTCGATCGGTTTGATGGTAGCGGTCTACTCGTCAGAATACAATCGAAAAGGAGCGAACTCACAGGAATCAAGCCACCTTCTGGCTGCTCGGCATTGTAGTCGACATAGTCGGCCGACCAAGCGGCAGGTGTGACACCATCGATCTTCTTGCCGTACTTGTCAAGCTCTCCCTTCTTGACCATCTTCTTCTTCTCCTGAGCCTTGGGGCCCAAACCCCATCTGCGAGGGTAAAGGTCACGGTTCATGATGCAGCGCTTGACCTTGGCGACAACACCATGGTCGCATGAAGCGAGGTCGACGGTGGTCATCATGGCGATACCGATGGCAATGGCCTCACCCTTGGTGGTCATGAGGACGACCTCCTCGTTGACCTCGATATCAGCCTCATAACGGAGGAGACCGGGGATCATGAGCTTGGCACCGTAGCAGACAGCATTGACGGCCGAATCCTTAACGACAATTCGCTTGAAGTTGGTGAGGAGGGACTCGAGGGGACGGATTACGCGACGGAGGTAAGACTCGTCCCGAGTGTTGTCGTAGACCCATTGAGCGTCAAGAACATCGTGCATGGTCACAACGTCGTCGTTCTCGCCGGTGATACCGGAACGAACACGACGGAGCTCTTGCATGTGGGCACCAACACCAAGCAGCAAGCCGAGGTGGACACAAAGGGTACGGATGTAGGTACCAGCCTCACAGCTGACCCAGAAGACGGCAAGGTTGCGCTCGTTGTCGAACTCGATGAGCTTGGAGTCGTAGATAGTACGGACACGCAGTTGACGCTTGACGGCCGAGATAAGAGGAGGTCGCTGGAAGAGGGCACCGGTCAGGGTCTCGAGTGCACGGGAAAGGGCCTTTTCGTCGGCGAGCTTCTCGTGGAAGCGTACGACACAGACGTACTCCTTTCCTGCGGTTGTCAGAAAAGCTCACATACATTCGCAAACTCACCAGCTCCCTGCTGACTTTTCACCAATCTTGTAGCACGGTCAATGCAGACGATCAAACATCCAGTCACCTTGGGATCAAGTGTTCCCGAGTGACCCGTCTTCTCAACACGCAGAATACGCTTCATCCAAGCCACAACTTCGTGCGACGAAGGGTTTGAAGGCTTGTCAAGGTTGATGACACCCGACTGGATGTACGTCTTGAGCTCACGCTTGAGAGGCGAGACACCGGTAGGGATGGGTGTAAAGTGACTCGAGCGGATCAACAGTTTGTCGTAGTTTTTCAACAGCAACGGCCATTGCGAAGTGTCTGAGCCAGTGTTAGCTCTCTGGACGCCGAAAATCTTGAACACTCACCGAGCTTGGGTGTCACACTTTCGCTCTTGATGGCAAACTCGCCCTGCTGTTGAAGCTCAGACACTTGGGCGTTGGAAAGCGCCATGTTTGTTTTGAGTGTCAAACGTCGAATGACTACTAGTGCGAAGACTTGAATTTTCGTCTTCGTTGACGCACGCCTATATAGAGACCTATTTCAGGCAAAGTTTGGCGGAAGGCCTGCCGAAGTTGCATCGTTTCGTAACTAAGTGAAAACACGAGCACAGACTTGCAACGAAGACCGCGATTGTGACAGTATCACAAGCAGCAGTCATGATGCCGAGCGAAGGCAGTGCCAGCGGATAATCGATAACGACATAAATGGTAAGTACTCCGTCTCACGAACTTGTACTGAATTCTCAGCGCTCAGCGAAGGTAGGGAGTACCGATGCACGAAAGCACTAACCTCCACGTCAGCGGTCACAACCCTGACATCCAGGATATCATGCGCGACAACTCTCACCAATCCTATAACTGGGGCAAGTGATCGTTTTGCTGCTTGCACTACATGTGCAAAGACAAGTCACAGCAAATTCCGCTCGTCAATTACGCTGCCGCGCGAGAGCGGTAAGGCGGTCGAAACTCGCTTGGACAAGTACTTCAACATCTGGTGGACGCAAGTCAATGATCCTCCTCTCAAGTACGGGATCTTCAAGCCTCATTCGCTGCTATCAGGTTTGTGCCTGTTAAAGAGGGGATGGCGGCGTCTGTCATTGACCTCGCCCCGGCTGCGATTTGTGAAGGACGCGAAGTTGGGGCTTGCAACTATACGACCGATATCGTCAAAAGCGAGCAAGGCTGGGACGCAAAGATGACTTATTGCAGCGGAAACAGGGGCTTAATTGAAGTAGGTATGATGATCAAGTGGCAAGTGGTTATGCATGTGTTATTCATTGGCTGTGATCATCTGGCGGTCTTGGCACTGATCATGCTTCCGGCAAATATTTGATTGATGGTACCTTGGCAGTTTACGGGGAGGTTTTGAATCACCTCTATTGCGCAAGCTTCGCATCCACCCGCGATGTGAGTTACGGTTGTATGGATCGAGGAATCCAAAGAGCATTGGCCAAAGCTGAAAGCCGAATAATCCGACCCGTACTCATCTTTAATATGAGTGTACTTTCCTGAACGCAAGCAATCATTACAGGCCGAGATGTGATCCTCAACAATTTCTGGAAATGTTTTCGAGTAACGTGGCGCTTCTGACATGTCTGGGTTGTGAGCGGATTTAAGTGTCGATATGTATACCGCCAAAGACATCATGGAAGGAGACCGAGATGGATCTAACGATACAAAAGACGTCCTGAATACGAAGGAAGCCAGGGCAAAGGAACGTGCGGAGTCTAGGTCAGTTATGTAGTCTACAATGGAGCTCGCGGATCATCAAAGGACTCTGAGCAACTTCAAAGGAAGATACAACGTCACCATCGCAATGACGCAGAATGACGATTTCGACGTCTCGAGTCTCAACCGAAATACTTCGCATCTGGCAACGGACCACACGAGTATAGTCGTCGTGATTCAGGCATTGCATCTCTCTTCATGCATTACTTGTTCTGGTGCATTACTTGTTCTGGTGATCGTCGAGTTCTCTGCGGGAGCCGACCCAGTTTTAGAGACTAAGTAAGGTAGCGGATCATCATGCGAACTGCGTCGATTCAGATACTTCGCTGTCTGACTGTTGACGTGAGACTATGCGGCAAGACATCACTCTGCAACACACGTTCAAGGCAGGAACAAGCTTAAGGGCACTTTTGCACAAAAGACGTCTTTCTCCGCGTTCAACCCCGCAATTCGCTCGAAACGGCCCTGCTGGCGAGACCATCTTCTCCTACTTCCTGCAACCATGGTCTTCCTCGTCACTGTGGCCAAGGCACGCTATCTTTCCCTTCCAAGCTGACTTCAGTACCTCGTAGGCCTCAGCGCAACAGTCGCCATCCTTTCAGCAGGAGGTCTCTACTACTACCAAAAATCACTCATTTACCCCGCCAACTTTCCTAACGGTTCTCGAACCGGTACGTTCGCTTTTTCCAATCTGGCAAGGAGAGTATGGGCTGCTGACAGGTGACAGTGGTTGCGACTCCAGAAGATATCAATGCACCATTCGAAGACGTCGAGCTCACAACGCCCGATGGCGTCAAAATCAAGCTATACCTTATCCTTTCTGAGCGTGGTCCGCAGATCCGTCCAACAGTGATCATGTATCATGCGAACGCGGGGAATATGGGGCATCGAATGCCTCTTGCGCTGTTCTTCTGGAGGGATATAAAGTGTAATGTTGTCATGCTCAGCTATCGAGGGTACGTCCGTTGTGCAAGGATAGGGCTGACTTTGCTTGCAGATATGGTCTTTCTGAGGGCACACCTTCTGAGAAGGGTATGATCATTGATGCTGTGGCTGCGATCGATCATGTCGCCAAGCACCCTTTTCTTAGCCAAACCAAGGTCATTGTGAGTCAAAGCTTAGCGACTTTACTGACGCTAGCTTTACGGCCAATCCATCGGTGGAGCAGTCTGCCTCGCAGTCGGAGCTCGTCGTCCAGAGATTGTGAGCACCTCTCAATCAACAGACAGTAATTTAACGCCTTCAGGTAAAAGCCATTATCATCGAAAACACCTTCTACTCCCTCTCAACCCTCGTCCCACGCCTGATCCCACCCCTCCGCTACTTTCTCAAGATCCCAGGGCTTCTCAAAGAGCGCTGGGACTCGCACCTCGCCATGGCCAAGATTCCCGCTTCCACTCCCATCCTCATGCTTGCAGGCGGTAAAGATACGCTCGTGCATCCCGAAGAGATGCTTGCGCTCAAGAAAGTACGCAAGCAGCACAAAGGCAAACTCGTCTGGAAAGACTACCCCGAGGGCGGCCATAATAATACTTGCCTGAGTCAGGGGTATTGGGAGGACGTGATGGATTTCGTGGACGCGAATACCTAAAGGCCTCCCGAAGGAGGACCCTTGCAAGCAGTGAGCGCACAAGCATGGATGATGAATGCATAGTTGAGACTCAAGCTGGTCATCATGGCCAAGTACGCGTGCTTTGTCAACTATGCCTGTCATGCTGCTAGGTATACTTTGAGCCACTCTCCAAAGTCGCGGACAAAATGCCATCATCCGGCAGTGATCGGCCTCTCGTAATGACCTCAGCTCAGCATTCCGGCTCAACTCGGACTTTGCCAACATTCCTTAAGCTGATTTGTTAAACATTATGGTCAACGTCAGGCGCCTCTCAGGTACTCGTAAACCCCATTTTAAAGCTAACAACAGGCTCACCTGCTCAATCATCTCCTTTAACCCATCCTCCCGTCGGACCAGATTATCGACATCCCTCGCCACTGCCGCTCCCTATCCCTATCACACCTCCCAAAGCCGCCACCCGTCTCAGCATCTCTCCCTCTTCCCCAACAGCCTCACGAAGACCACAGTCTCTAGCGGGCTCCTATCCTCTGTCATTGCTGCATTCACGCATGTCGCACGCTCATCGACCACACAACGTTCCTGCAGCGTTCACACTCGCCATCGGGTCCCTTGGCGTCGGCAAAGGCTGTCCACCGGAATTGAGGTGTCCGGCACATGAGCATATTCCGTTTGATGCGATATACTACGAGTTGTATGATGAGCATTCGGGCAGCCCGCAGGCTGGACCGAGTCATTCGCCTTGGGTGGGAGTAGTGGATGTTCAACAGCACTACTTTTCATCATTCCACCAGCCGGCTATAGGCCCTTCACCGCCTGCGTACCCGGGTTATCGAGTCAGCGCACGAGGGCAGCTGCAGTTGATTGTGAAGAGTACGGAACAGGCGCTTAAGGTCTTTCTTGTGCCTTATGACTTGAGAGCATTGGAGCCTGGAGGGAGGTTGCTCGTGAGGGAGCGGAGCTATCTAGCTGATCCCGGTGGGAGAGAAGTCCTACGGTACGCTGTAGAACTGCAGTTTCTATGCGTCGAAGCACCTCCTGCACCACGAAATCCACGTCTGCGCGATTCATCAACCCGTCGAAGAATGCCACGACCGCCAACCCCATCAAGTCGACCAGCCTCACCGCTTCCACCAAGTCCAACCCGCGCATTCTACCTCACAAGAACCATCAGAGTCGTCTTTCCTTCTCGGCGGCCCGATGCGACGGACACACTACGTGTAGAGAGAGCAGATGAAGTCGTGCCGACTGTAAAGCATCGACGGCATTCACATGCAGCTGTTGCGGATGAATGGAGGCAGGTTCAGGCGGATTGGGTTGGAACTGAGCTGGATCGAGGGAGGTTGCTGGCACCTGTGCCATTGAGGAAGAAGAGTACGGAAGGGAGGTCGAGGAGGGGGAGCATAGAGGATCGAGAGATCAGTGAGCGCTTGAATCGCATGGCACTGAGCTCTTCAGGGTAGATTCATCCTTTAACTTGCATGAACAATTGGCATAACCGCAGATATTGAAGGCTGAGGACAGGCAAAAGGCTGAATACAAGGAGGCCTCCAGAATACGGAAGAGCTAGCACAATGGGCACAATGAACAAAGGTATGCATGACAAGACATCTAGGACTATTGAAAACCTAAAATGTCAGCAACAATCCTTTCAGAAATGATAGAGACGCGACAGAAGCCCTCAGTTGGCCGTTCTTAAGAGCATTTCGATTCGTTCAGCGCCCGGAGGCTACAGTATTAGCATGAAATTTTTTACATCATCACCGAGCTTCTGTTCGCGCCACGTCTGGAAAGAAAAAACCACTCACCCTGTTGCCATGCACATATTTCTTGCGTGGGTATGTCGAAACCTGTCAAGTGTCAGCATTGTGTCTCTCGAATAAAAGGGGCTCAGAGTGCATCAATTGGCTGTAGTGCTAATGGTCGAGTCATCAGCGCGTCCTCCACATCCACCGTTGTCGTCGGGGAGTGGGATAGAGGCGTTTGAATATGACTGGGGCGACATGGAATCATCATAGCCGCTCGAGAGAACTTACCTATCGACGTTTGATGGCGAGCAATGAGAAAATGTTGGAGGCAGTTTATAGATGGTGGAATTTCGTAAAGTAGTTCTTTGAGAAATGATCCAATTGCTCCCGTGACTTGCTGGCCTGACGCACCAGCTCTATCAGCTTGCGAGCTTTGGATTGTCTCGGTCGACCATCACTGCATGTCTTACTATCCTCATCAGGCTCAGCCAACCACAACCGGCACGAACCAGAAGCCGACGCTTACCGGCGTCCGCATCAAGCAACGCAAAGGCGCAGCAAAGGCAACAGCCAAGTTTGAGCCCGAGAGTAAGTCTTGTAACGCGGCACGAGCTGATATCAGCTTTCCGCGACGCCCTCTTGCTCCACCTCAACTCCCTCCCTCCCAAGCCGTCAGTAGAGTCTTTGGTCCAAAAGCTTGTGCTTGCCGGTACCACACTCGAACTTCTCAAATATTCTGAACAGTTTTTCGAGCTCCTCTTTGTTGGAGGTCTGCTTCAGCCTGGAGGCTCTTTTCTCGATGACAAGCGTAGCCCTGTCAGCGTCTTCGGCGCTGGTGAGGAGGGTGGAGACTGGAAGCAGGAGGTCAAGGACATTGTCGAGGTTTTGAAAAAGGTTATCCAAAGGTACGTTTTGTGCTGGACGAGCTGACAAAAGGTACAAATACATGCAAAAGCCGATGGAGGAGACTTTCCTGCCTGGTATCCTGCAATAGTGCGTCTCCAGACTGACATCTCTGACAGCAGCATCCCAAAGTACGACGATCTCCAGCGTGAAAAGCTCGCGTTCGTTACAGCTCGCTTGATCTGCGAAGGTCAAGCCAACGCAAAGTGCTTCCAGTCGCTCGCCAAAGAGCAAGTCGTCAAAGATGATTGTGCGCTCAACTTCATCACCATCCTCTTCAAGTACTACTTGACATGGCAGCCCATGGAGCACTTGAGCACCAACTTGCGCAAGAGTGGACTCAAGGACCTCCTTGATGTCTTTCCTCAGCCAGTCCGTGACCGTGCCCACCTTGAGAAGCACTTCAAGGAAGCGGGTCTGCAGCCTGTTGCGGACTGGTATTCGCGCAAGATGCTTGGAGCTGTCAAGGAGGACACGGTGTCGAACATTGGTCGTCTTATCAGCGAGGAAGAGAGTGCAGACCAGATTGTCGAGTACTTGCGTACACAACAGGCCGAGAAGCCTGTTGCCGAGTCCGACCTCGTGGAGTGGATCTGGCTCGGTATCATGCAGTCCATTGATTGGTCTGCTCGACCCGACCAGATCGAGGGCATCGTCGTCAGAGAAGTGACGGTATGTTTGTATGCCAAGCTCTGCTGACAACAGCGATACACACCAGTGCTCGAGCCATTCTGTAACGGCGCCAAAGCCGAAGTCGGCCTCATCAACGCCGTTCAGGTCTACTGCTACACCGATACGCGCATCATCAAGGCTTTCGTTCAGATCCTCAAAGTCCTCTACAACACCGACTGCGTTTCCGACCAAGCCATCATCTACTGGGCTACCAAGGGCGCCAAGCCCCAAGGCAAGCAGCATTTCCTCAAGGCTACCGAGGCGTTGGTCAAGTTTTTGCAGGAGCAGGAGTCGGATGACGAAGAGTAATGGCAGCGGAGTACGGAGTAACTTCGGGACGTATGCACGGGCCGCGATTTCTTTCATTGCCGTCCTTTGCTTTTGACAGTGTTTTTGACGTCCATTGCGAATTTGTTCAGGATGGAATTGACGAAATGGAAGTTTGCGCAAAAAGGACATGATGATTGGGAAGCGATTACGATCCCAACTTCTGTACATGTTGAGCTACTGAGGCTCGGAAGAATTCCGGACCCGTTCAAGGGCCTCGACGAGTGGGCTGTGCAATGTGAGTGATTGATGTTGCTGAGTTAATTGTAGGGGTCGGCGAGGCAGACTGGGTGTTTAAGCGCACTCTGGAGGTATCTGAGAATGATCTCAAGCATACCCACGTCAGCCTTGTATTCGAAGGTCTTGATACCTACGCCGAAGTGTTCCTGGTAAGCCCCAGTCACACCATCTCTGACCACAGAACGGACACACCATCCTGACATCGACCAATATGTTCATCGCGCATCACGTAGATTGTAAAGAGCAGCTCAAAGTAGGCAGCAACGAGCTCGAGGTCGTCTTCAAGTCGAGCTGGCATGAGGCGAAGCGGCTTGAAGCCGAGAATGGGGGCCCCAGAGCGAGATGTATGTGGCACTTTGGAGGGTAGCTGATAGAAGGGAACGGCGATAGCTCGAGGCTGTATTCTCGCAAGGCTCAATATGGTTGGGGTAAGTGATCGATGAAAGCTCGATGCTGACTTTAGGCTGGGACTGGGTACGCTTTGGATGAAGTGAACAACGATGTCGCTCATCGAAGGGACCAATTCTCCTTACTGCCGGCCCATGGCGGCCGATTCGCCTCGAGCTTGCAAACTATACTCTTGATGTTCAGGTCACTCCAACAGCCGGCGACAAGCTATCTCTCAAATCAATATGCACCTTATCAGCCATCCCAGAGGACGCAGAGCTCGTCACGATCTTGCGCAAGAAGGGTGGCGATGTCCTAGATGAGCAGCGCGCGTCGGCTGCCTTGGCCGTACACACGGAGTTTGATGTCAGCAAGGGTGAGCTGTGGTGGCCAGTAGGCCATGGCAAGCAACCAGTTTATGAAGTCGAGCACCGTCTTGAATCCAAGGTGGGTTTGAGACTGAGCAACGCTAACAGCAGGGCCGCCTACTTGTGACTCATAAGCGCACAGTCGCTTTCCGAGATGCGCAGGTCATCCAAGAGCCCCTAGAGGGTGAACCAGGGACTTCCTTCCTGTTCCAGATCAACGGCGTTCGCATCTTTGCTGGTGGCGGCAACTGGATCCCTGCAGATTCATTCTTGACTACTATCGATGAAGATCGATACCGTCGCTGGCTGGAACTCATGGTTCGCGGAAACCAGAACATGGTTCGCGTATGGGCTGGAGGGATCTATGAGCCTGAGATCTTTTATGAGTGAGTTGGTGTCTGTGAGATGTTGCTGATTGAAGTCTTTGCGATGAGCTTGGTTTGCTAGTGTGGCAAGACTTTATGTTTGGCTGCGGGGACGTGGGTGCAGGATATACGTGCTCACTGACGGCAGTACCCTGCCTACCCTGCGCTTTTAGAAAGTGTCAAGGAGGAAGCCAAGCAAGTCGTCGACCGCCTCAGTGCCCATCCCTCGGTCGTCATCTTTGCCGGCAACAATGAAGATTATCAGCTGGCAGAAGACGCCGGTATCGTCGACTATACGGACGAATCGGGCGACTATCTCGACACTGCTTTCCCAGCGTAAGCCATTGCAAGAGACTCAAGCGCTGATAGCAGTCGACACATCTACGAGGTACTCTTGCCAGCTATCGTTGAGCCATCTGGGATCTTCTACCACCGTGGCAGTCCATACGGTGGCAAAGATTCCAGAGACCAGACTGTTGGAGATCTCCATCAATGGAATGTCTGGCATGGCACACAAGAACCTTGGGCAAATTGGGATAAACTGGCCGGTCGTTTCGTCTCTGAGTTTGGCATGCAGTGAGTTCTCTTCCATCCACTTTCACTAACTTTAGGGGCTACCCCGACATCCGCACAGTCGACGCCTGGCAAAAAGAACCCAACCAGCGTTTCCCTCAATCGCGCATCAGCGTCAACCACAACAAAGCCGACGGGTTTGAACGTCGAATCGAACTCTACCTGACTGAAAACTTTCGCCACGCTTTTGACATGGAGAGCTATGTTTACTTTACGCAGTTGATGCAGGCTGAATGCCTGTCTGCTGCTTATCGTCTGTGGAGAAGGAACTGGAAGGGAAGGGGAAAGGAGTATACGGCTGGTGCGCTTGTTTGGCAGATTAATGATTGTTGGCCTTGTGTTTCTTGGGCTATTGCGGATTATTACCTTCGACCCAAGTACGTTCTTGGATGGAGAAGAGGGGAGGCTGATGCCAGGCCTGCATTCTTTGCGATTGCTCGTGAATTGGCACCGATGACTGTCGGTATGGCGCGTAAGACTCTGAGCGTTGCCCGTGACGAATCAGCAATCTGTGACTTGACCGAAGAAGTGGGTTTCACTCCAAAGCGCCTCCTGCTGACGATACTCAGGTCCAGCTTTGGGTCTGCAACTCGACTCTCAAGACCGCAAGTGGCACCGTCAAAGTCCAAGCCTGGGATCTCGAGCGCGGACAAATCTCAATCGAGTCGCACAACGTCCAGCTCACCCCAAACGCCTCGACAGAAGTTTGGAAAGGCAACATCCCAGGCCAGCCTCCCTACACAGCTTCCGAAACGCCTCGTTCCATCGTATTGGGTGCCAAGTTGGTCGTGGATGGTAAAGGCGTGGCGAGGACGACGTCTTGGCCGGAGCCATACAAGTATTTGACGTTTCCTGAAGCAAAGCTTGAGATTCTGGTGGATGGAGAAGAGGTGACGCTGAAGGCTGATGTACCTGTCAAGGGTGTTATATTGGATGTTGAGGGTGAGGGTGTGGAGTGGAGTGATCAGGCTGTTGATTTGATGCCTGGTGATGCGGTCGTTGTGCATGCTAAAGGTTTGAAAGGCCGCAAAATCAAAGCTAGAGTAAGTCCATTCCTTGACACTGACCAGTCTGACGATCCAGCACCTTGAATAGAGTTTACCAGTAAAGCAAGCAAGAATGCATACATTTCTCTCCTCTACCAGCCATCGGTATTCGTAGCCACCGCCCAAGCATGATAAAAGTTCAACGGATCCACCCCCGTCTTCTGTCTCGATTCCACCACTTTTAATATAAAGTTGACAAGAATCGCAATAAAGAGCGCAGCAGAGATCAACAGGGGTCCAACGAGTCTATCGAATTTCCCGGCGTCGACGCGGGATGAGATCATGGTGATGCGTTTTTGAAAGACTGCGTATCCGTAGATCATCACTGCGCACGACCTTGTACGTTAGTTGATGAGATGGAGAAGGGAGACGTACACTGCAGCGTAGACGACTGCGAATTTCCGTGCCATTCCATCTCGTGCACCAAAGAGGAGACCGCTCGCAATGGTGCTGAGCATCAAACCCATAGAGAGGTAGGCGATAAACGTGCGTTCGTTGGCAAACCAGACTTTCGTCTCGACTTTGATGGGCGTTTGTTTCTTTTCTGCATTGTCAGTATGAAAGAGGATGATGAAAGCGTACTGGGAACTCTGATCTTGATTGATGGATCATTGATCGCGTGATAATCTCTGACAAGAGGCCTGTTTGTAGGGTCGAGCCTGACGTCAGGCAAGGGTTGAGGAGTGCAACGTACTCTGGGATCCGGTCTGCACGTTTGTGCTTGGACCTTCTATTCAGATTACGCGAAGGCAGCAACGATAATGCACTTTCTGAAAAGCTATCTATCAGCAAGACCTTTGAAAGTAACGCACGGTTGCCAAAAGTTTTCCTGCATATCGCGGATCCCACGCTTGAATGCGTTATTGTTTTCGTCGTCATTGTTGCGCTGATGTCAATGGTGAATGCGGTGAGAACGTACGT
The DNA here is from genome assembly GCA_001600035.1 of Holtermanniella nyarrowii. Lineage (NCBI taxonomy): Eukaryota > Fungi > Basidiomycota > Tremellomycetes > Holtermanniales > Holtermanniella > Holtermanniella nyarrowii. The sequence goes on from BCIT01000009.1 coordinate 611,986, forward strand.
TGTGAGGTAGATCTGCTGCTGACATGATGGTTTGATGATTTTGTTGTCAGTTGAGGATGAGGTGCTTTACCCTTCCGGCTCATCGTTAACGTGCCTGATTGTACTGATAGGTCACACGTGCGCTTGGATGAGACCGTTAGATTGGCTAGTTTGACTGAGATCCATATTAATTACAACTGGCAAGATTAAAAGACGAGACAAGCACACAGAGGACATTAGCACTTGAATCTTGAACAACGAAACTATGAAGTTTGGTCAAAGAATAAAGGTACAGTAATATCAGCTACCCTTTGAAACATGACTGATAACCACAACAGGACGCCCGCTATTCAGAGTGGGCAGAAAACTATCTCGACTATTCAGCTTTGAAGAAGACTCTCAAAGGTACATCGCCCTGGACAGATGTCGCGGAATCAGACTTTATTCATAAACTTCAACAGGAGTTGGAAAAGTGTGAAACGTTTCAAAAGACAAAGGCGGATCAAGTGACGGGACAGATTGATACACTTGAGAAAGAGGTGTTGGATCTGGTGGCCAAGGTTGATGCTGAAGAGCAGAGTGATCTCGAAGGGCAGGGAAACGGGGTGACGGGACGCACTGGAGGAGATGATGCCGGTTCGGACGATGATGATGATGATGATGACGACGATGATCGTTCAGACGACATGTCCAACAGCAGCTACAATGATCGTTTCCGTGATCTCGAAGAGAGCGTTGCCAACCTCGTGGCAGACGTGCACGATCTTGCCTTGTTCACCAAACTCAACTTTACAGGCTTTGTCAAGATTGTCAAAAAGCACGATGTGAGTGGCAATCCGTTACGCGCATGGCTAACCAAAAAAGAAAGTCACTGGGTTCGCGCTCAAGCCGACATTCAACAAGGATTTCCTTGAAAAGCATCCATTCTACAAGATCAACTATGACCCCGTCATCGTCAAGCTCTCCAAGCTGTTCGACCTCGTGCGAACCCGTGGTCACCCCATTGCAGGTGATTCTTCAGCCGGTGGCAGCCAGAATGCCTTTGTCCGCAGTACTACCAAGTACTGGGTTCACGACGATAACATTGTTCCTCTCAAGCTCGCCATCATGAAAAACTTGCCGGTGCTCGTCTTTGATTCCAAAAAAGCTTTCGAGCCAAAGGATGCGGCCATCACGTCGATTTACTTTGACAATGAAGAGCTTGAGCTTTACCTCGGTCGTTTGGAAAAGACGGAAGGTGCCGAGGCGATTCGGATGCGTTGGTACGGTGATGTCGACAAGAAGGATGTAAGTAGACATCATCGGGCTTGGCTGACGTTGGTAGATCTTTGTCGAGCGCAAGACCCATCGCGAAGATTGGACAGGCGAGAAATCAGTCAAAGAGCGCTTCATCATCAAAGAAGACAAGCTCAACGACTATCTCGCCGGCCGCTACGTCATGGATGATGAATTTGACAAGCTCGTCGCTATTGGCAAAAAGACTGAAAAAGACGTCGAGAACATGAAGGATCTCGCAGCCGAAATTCAATACGCCGTCGTCACTCGTCGACTCAAGCCAGTCGTTCGTACATTCTACAACCGTACGGCTTTCCAACTTCCCGGCAACGCCACTGTCCGCATCTCGCTTGATACGGAATTGACAATGGTTCGGGAAGATGACTTTGATGGAAAGGATCGGACGGGTGGGAACTGGAGGAGGAAAGATGTGGGGATTGATCATCCTTTCAACAACGTTGAAAAGTCGGAGAAGGAGCTTTTCCCTTATGCTGTCCTTGAAGTCAAGCTTTCTGTTCGTCAGGGCGAAGAGGCGCCAGAGTGGATTCGCGACTTGATCGCAAGTCATCTCGTTGAAGCCGTTCCCAAGTTTTCCAAGTTTATCCATGGTTGCGCAACGCTGCTTCCTGAGCGCGTGGATCTCGTTCCATTCTGGCTTGTGAGTGATCAATGATGATGGAAAAGCTGACGAAAGCCTCAAATGGACAAGGATATCCGCAAGCCTGTTTCGGCGCGTTCGCGCGTGTTGATTGAGCGTCCAAACACTTCGACCCACTCGACGGCTTCAGCTGCCACTTCGGCACCTGAATCACCTTCCCCTTCGCATCCTTCCTACCACGAGCCCGTCTCAGAAGGCGAAGACGACGAAGAGTACCTCAAGCACGCCGCAGATGACGAAGAAACCCTCCTCCGCCTACCACCCGACATGGCGTCCCAAGCTCGCGAAGCTAAAGAATTTCGCCAGAACAAGATTCGTCAAGATGCTGAATCGGCTCCTCCCACTGCTGGCGTGACTGACGGTCAAGGTCAGGCCGGCACGAGCTCGTTCTCGCGCTTCCAGCAAAAGTACTCGAACGGTTTGAGGATCGATCCCCTTGCTGGTTCTAGTGGCTTTGATCAGAAGCTTGCGGATAGCATGAAGAAGCTTCAGAAGCGCAAGCCCAAGGCTGAAGATAGTGATGAGGAGGATGAAGAGGAGGAAGAGGATGAAAACGCGGTGGAATACGTGAACGAGTTTCATGCGCCTCCTGGCAAGAAAATCTCGGTGCCTATTAGGATCGAGCCAAAGGTGAGTTGTACTTATGTGCATCGCTGACGACCTAGGTTGTTTTCGCCGCCGAGCGCACTTTCCTCAAGTGGTCCCACTTTGCAGTCCTTCTTGCTGGTGTTGCGATCGGTTTGATCAACTTTATCCCCGCCGAAGACACTGTCGGTCTCTTTGCCGCTGGCTGCTTCACTTTTACCGCTCTTGCCGCCATCGCTTACAGTGCTGGCATGTACGCTTACCGGATCCTCAAACTTCGTGAGCGTCGTGCAATCAGCTATCACGACAAGTGGGGTCCTAGCTTCCTTTGTGCCTCTTTGATGGCGTCGGTGCTGGTGAATTTGTTGCTTAGATTGCGCGAGTTGTAAACAGAGTCGTGGAGAGTAGAACCATGATGATGCATTCATTGGGTAGTTTAGTATCGGCAGTTGCCAACCCATCGAGGAAAGGCAACCGCTTCTCTAACGTTGGCTGTCCCTGTGACCCAGCAAACCCAGCGCTCCCAGCCCATGCCCCAGCCCCCGTGCGGCACAGTGCCAAACCGTCTCAGATCCAGATACCACTGATAGGCAGCTGCATCCAACCCCGCCCGTGCCACAGCCGCCTCCAGTTCTGGCAAACGGTGCTCTCTCAACGAGCCTCCCGCGAGTTCGCCCATACCTGGCACAAGCAAGTCGAAACATGCCACTGTCGGCCCTTGAGACGGCTGCAACGCCGAAGGCAGCATGTAGAACGGCTTGAGATCTCGGGGATAATCTGTCACGAACACAGGTCCGCCAACATGTACACCAGCCAGCCATTTCTCGTGTTCAGAAGCCAGCGACTCTCCCCAGATGGGGTTCCGGTCGAACGGTGTAGCTGCATGCTCTTCTTCTAGGATGGCGATGACCTCTGTGTAGGTCAGGCGCTGGAAGGAAGTGTCGAGGACAGTTTGGAGATGGGCGAGGTCTTGTGTCAAAACGATGAGGTCTTGCCGGGCGCGCTGTGCTCGGCCATGCTCCCCGAGCATCAATTCGGAGAGCGTACACCTGATGCCATCCTCGACGACATCAAGTAGCTCGTCCAGAGTCTCTACGAAGGCTGCCTCGGCTTCAAGCATGTAGAACTCGGAGAGATGTCGAGAGGTGACAGATGGCTCAGCCCGGAATGATGGCGACAGTGTGTAGGCTCTGGAGAGGGCAAGTGTTGGAGCCTCTAGATGTAGTTGGGAAGAGACCGTCAGGTGAGCTGGTTCAGGGAAGAATGCGACGGGAGGGGATCCACTTTGAGCGTTGACTTCGAAGACTTCGCCTCCTCCTTCACAATCCGAACTGGTGAGGAGCGGAGTATGGATGTGAATGAACTCGTTGTCCTGCCATTAGATTGTGCGGCGAGATAGCACCCACCTCGAACCACTCATGCCAGTCTCGAACCAGCGCATCCCGTAATCGCATGATGGCACCAGTATGTGACGTCCGAAATCTCAGATGTGCATGTTCGCGAAGGTATGCCGCTGTAAGTTCCGTTTTCTGTATTGGGTAGGTCTTCAGTCAGCTTGATATTCCTAGTCTCTCACCTCTTGATTGCATTCTCCCAGGACTCTGAGCTCCTCCACCTGCAGCTCGACAGCTTGTTCCTTGCCCTTGCTTGCGCCTAGTGTGCCTCGTATCTTCACGCTCGTACCGGGAGTCAAGCTGATACATGAGCTCAATACGTGCTGAAAGCTTACCCTTCTCTACCAGGCCCTCGCATCACAGCTTGTAAACTGCCCTCTGTGGTTCCATCGGATAATTCAAGAAACGAGACATTCTTGTGCGTGCGGACAGACTTGAGCCATCCCTGAGCGGTAACAGCTTCAGCAGGTACCGGTCCTGATAGAAGCTTGCGCAAAGACGGTGACAGGGATGAGAGCAAGCACGATGAAGGCCTCATATTGTACCGGAATGTTCATTTATTTAAGGTAGCTAATTGATGAAATCGTCTGTAGAGACCTCCACTCTTTGGACCAAGCGATACTGCCTTTGTGGCATTCTATTGCGAGTTGGTTGACCAACGCAGTTATTGTATACATGAATGAAATGCGGCATCTATACATGGAGTGAGTGAACCTTGGACTCGTACTTACTGAAGTGATCCGAAGCTCGCGTACGACGGAGCCCAATCGCCAGAGATCACAACGAGCATGGCAGAGTGCCGACACTGCTCGCAAGCATCTGCTTGAAGCTCAGGCTACGTGCAAGAGGTTCGCTGTCAGGAAAAGGCCAGACTTCCACCCTCGACTGTAGCAGCAGGATTGTCTTGTCAAGCTACACCGTGTGAACCTGGAGACTGGGCGATAGTCGGACAGCCCGGTGATAATGGGTTGGGCCATACAGGGTCAAAGAGGTTGTGAGCGACACCTCGTTTCGTCTTGATCTAGGAGCGAGCTCCAAGATCCACCCCATCTTTCAGTTTAGCAAATTTCAATAGATATGGTGAGAAGGAATGGGAGATTAAGCAGATACTCGATTCTCGTCGTCAGCGTTGAGCGAAGAGGCTAGAGTACTTTCTCGACTTTGTGGGACACAGCAAGAAGCAGAGAGAGTGGGTTGATGCTGGGGATTTCCACAACGACGACAGCCTCGTGAGTCGTGATTGCTTCTCACACGGCTTATTCCAACAAGCCAGGCCGGGAGCGCCTTCGAGTCGCCACCACCTTCATTAACGATATGATTGCGGTCGCACTAGCGAGCAGCGAGCGCACAAGCGAGGGCAAGAGGACTGAGCCTTCGTGATCGAATGAGCGAGAGAATAGTAGGAGACAGAAAGGATGATCCGGAATATTCTACCTTTCACTGTGATCGCCACTCGTAGACCCACCTCGATCCGCGGATCATAATCAATCAGGATGTCGCCAGTGTTGGCCTTTATATACCTACCTTTTATAGCTTTATACATTGAGGTCGTCCGACAAGAGGAAGTCAACCTTCCCAGGAGTGTACCTGCGGGCTACGGCGAAGGCATTCAACTGCCCGGCCATTATGAGGGATAATTTGTTTTTGCAATCAGGTGTCCACATGGACATGGGCATGTGACAAATGGGTGTTCTTTTTGGGCAAAAGTTAAGGAATCACGGATGCTTTTACTACCCCACCTTCATTCGCGATCAACCACCGCAGACTGATTACTGTTCGTCCGCAGCGGCTGGCGAAGTCGTCACAGGAGGCATTGGCGAAGGCGAGGAGCTAGACGCTCGGATTGCGCCTGAGAGAGGAGGGGACAGTGTCCGACGAGGATCACGACAGTGCCACTGTGCCACACGATCCAAGCCGAGAGAAGAGGATATAACGGAACACTTGAAACAGCTGAGGGGTATAAGAGTCATGGAGTCGTTGTGCTGTAGAGCAACTGGTCTTCTGCGTTCGTTGTGTTTTGATGCTAGCTGCCGAGTCCTCTCATGGCTCAGTCCTGACAGTGAACGACTGGCCGAGGTTCTGTATTCAGCTTGACAAGGCGGGAGGTCAGCATGTGGTGGCAGGTTCAGAAATATGCGGGACGTTTGAGATTCTTAACTATGTGCGCATTTGAACAGTACTCGGATTTAATCAAGATTGCCAATGTAGATGCATGTCTTCAGTTCTGATAATGGAAATGGATTAAAAACTCGAGGGCGCTGTATGCGCATCAGCGATCACTTGCGACTCTTCACTCACTTGCAGGATATGTTCATCAAGCTTCAAGCCAGAATAGGCTTATGAACCGTGATTCTGGGGAGGTTGCCAACCCGGTGGCTCTGGTGCCAGAAGCAAGCCACAATCACCAGTCGAATGAAAACGTCAGCGTCGTCTACTCGGAGTATTCAGCATAGCTGCCCTAGTCCTCAGCAGCCGGTACCAGAGATCTTCCAAGGACTCCGAAAGAAAGTTTCGGCGTAGCAAAGCATTCATTGACGATTTTGTATCTCCCGAACACTCCTGATCAAGGAAGCCATGAACGGTGAAAAGGGTAGCTGAGACAGCGCCTGGGTCTCCACTTCGACGGGTTTCCCTTCAGCGCCGCTCGGATAACTTCGCCCCTCATGACGTATACAATGCAATGCTGTGTGACGTTCGGCCACGCCAGAGCCTAGGAGTTGATACTCACCTCCTGGTCTCGGTAGGCGATGGCCACTGTGAGATTCTAGATACAAACAGGTCACTCCGGAGCGTCTCGTCGCCAGACTCGACAGCTCCACCGGGTTCGCCCTATAAACTTGTCTGTCGTTGCCTCGGAAAAGCTCAATCCACAAGTTGCGTCATCCGCTCGGAGGGGATCAGGCTGATTCGAATTGACGTGAGCCTCCAAAAGAGAGGCGCCAATTCAAATCAGGCCTGAAACCTGACGAGCATCTGAATTCTAGAAGACTGAGAGCAGAAAGTGAAGGAGGTGGACAGGCATACACTCACAAAAAAAATGGGTTTTTTTCACTGCCATCCTCCTTGCCGTTGCGTGCCGGGCTTTGCCGTCGAATAGTCAGCCTGACGGTCAGCTCAGAACACGACCATCTACCTACCAGCCAGCGTCCACTCATTGTGGTGTCATGCGTATCGTGTTGAAGAGTTGATGTCGTCTTTAACAGCGCTATTGATGTTGCTGTCTCGCAGTGAGTCATTCCAGTCGGCGAGACCGTTTGGAGTCAAGTGGATGATGTCGAAAGGGAGAATCAGCTTAAATGTATGTGATCTCGATTCTGCACCCGTGACCGCGTATTCTCCACCGTTCTACCGCCTGTACTCGGATCCTCCTTCAGCGTATCCTGGGAGCCTCCTTCCGCGTATCCTGGGATCCTCCACCCGCGTATCCTGGGATCTCGCACCGCAGTCCCCGGATCCGCAACACCAGCTGCTAGATTACTTGCGGTATGTGTTAGCCCGTCGGATGACGGATGCTCGTATCCGGCATCCGCTGGCGCTTGTTCAGTCCGCGATCAGCAATGGTATACCCGGCGGAGTGGACAAAGACTGCGTGGAAGCCGCACTCAAATGTCATCTTCCAGCGGATGACGGTGTGAAGCTGAGCATGCGGTACTGGATCCAAAGGCTGCACGTCTACATCTTAGGCCTGATAGATGTCTTTCACCATCGACCAAGCTGCCGGTGAGTATTCAACAGTGATGTCCAAGGTTCAACAACGTCGAAGTCGTCTAGTACTCAGAAATGCGAGCGTCGCCGCACCTCCTTTCAGCCTCATCCTCAATCTCGAGAAACTCCCGCAGCTCCTCGAGTGTGATGAGGAGGAGAATGGGTCTCCTTGGGTCTTTACTGCTGCTGAATTCGAGGTGTTAGAATTCGAGGGAGACGCCATCCTCTACCGCGACGTGCCGCAGATTATCAGTCGTTATTTCTCGCAGGTCAACCCGTATGGCCTCACGGTGAGTCCGCTCACCGTTACAACTCCCTAACATCATAGGTCTCTCGCCAAACACTTGTGAGGAATGTTGTACTGGGTACAATAGCGATCAAGTTGGGTTTGGACAGGCGGATGATCGTCGATGGCGGCGAGGCGCCTGGGTCGCACATGAAGAGCATGGGCGACATGTTCGAAGCCTTCATTGGCGCTCAATGGCGAAAGTGTGAGGCCATTGTCAATGCCACCGAAAAGGACGAAAGGCAGCGCTGTATCACAAAATGGCAGCGTTCCGTCTTCTCTCACGAGGTGTTTCCACAGCTGCATGAGGAAGAGGGCGTCATTCTTGGGATCAAGGCGGAGCGATTTTTTAAGAGGTGCGTTGTCGCCAAGAGCGTAAGTCCTGGAGCCCTTTGAGACCCCGCGAAGCTGACTTTCAGCCTTCCACAACGCTTGAATTTTCTAAGCTGGTCAAAGAGATCCGGTCCGCCGCTCGGCATGTCATTCACATGCCAAAGGCTAAGGCTGGCGAGGGCTTGCCAGTAAGCAAAGTCCGTGTTGCATTGTTGCTCAATTGGGCCTGACGATCAGATTGACGGTTCGAAAGGATTACATCGATCTGGTCTGTCAAGGTTAGGATCGTGTGATGCTAGTCGGCCGATGCTAGTTCCTCGCTCCGTTGTGGGCGTGACGAACCCTAGTCGGCCGATGCTGGTCCCTCGATCTGTGCCAAGAATGAGAGACGGTCGTTCTATGCTTGTCCCTCGGTCTCTTCGAGGATCGTGGGATTCCAGTCGGCCCATGTTAGTCCCTCGAGCTGGTTTGTAACGACCGAGCACAACCGCAACACGCACAGTATGAGCTGGAAGGAGCAGCGGGAGAATTGTTCGCGAAGACACGATGCATTCTCATGTCCCAGCCAGCCCTAAGTCCATTAGCTCCTCGAGAAGAAAGGCATATCAAGTGCACCATCTAGTTGTCAGCGCACATGTCCAGTGCAGGTTCTAGCACGACGTGGGCGCTCATGACGTCGCCAGCGGCCCGCAGCTAGCTGCAGCGCTGGCTGCTGCACCGTAATCACGTGGCTAAAGGCAGATCAACTTGCAGGCAAAGCTTGCATCAGGCATCGCGCTCATGATCGTTCGTGACTATACTGTTCTGTGTTCTGCTTGCCCCCAGAGGGTGACCGTGTCCGTTCCCATTGCTTCAACTCGCTAGATAACTTCTGTCAGCTCCGCCAGATCAAACACCCACCTTGTCGTAATTCATCGTTGCTTCATCAGAAGACACGATAGAGTCAGGCCGCTTGCCATCGTCAAACCGCATGCCAGACTGATCAACGTCAAGAAGCATGGCGATTCTGCCATGTGCCTCGTCCAGCTCTTCTCGCAGAGCTTCGATCTCTCGGGCGGTTTCTTCGCCCTGCGCTCTCAAGACCTCGAGCTCGCGTTCTCGCGCTGTCAGGACTGCACGGATGGCCGAGAGTTCTGATTGCGTAGCGGCGTGCTGAGCAGTCAGGGTCTGCAGCTTACGTTGCAGTTCGCCGTCGTTGGAAGGTGTTGCCCTGCCTGACTCGCGGGTTCTCGAGCCTGCTTCGGTGGAGGAGATACCACGAAGGCTATCGAGGTCGGATTGCAGCATCGCATTCGTCGACTTTTGCCTCGTGAGCTCTTCCTTCATCCTCCGCAGCATCTTCTCAGTGCCCTTGACATCTGCCGTCAGCTTGACCTGAACGAGCTACTCACATTTCACCGCCGTCTGATAGTCGCTTTCGAGCTGCGCAAGTTTCTCCTTGTGGACAGCTTCAGCCTCAGCAAGCTTGCGATCCGTATCGCTGCTGGCTGTACCAGGCGAGGGCGAGCGCATGGAGCGCATAGACGCAGATGTCGGACTTCGGCCATCCTTCATCTGTTCCACTAGGCGACCCAGAGACTCGACCTTGTCCTCGGCCTCACGACAGCGATGGGTCAACTCGTCAACTTCACGCTGACTCGCTTCAAGCGCGCGGTTGCGTTCTCTCAGTTTGGCCTCGAGACCCCGAGATGAGTCATCGGCAGACACATCATCTGCAACGGCAATGCCATGATCGGCCACTGTTGTCAGTTCTACGCGTTCAAAAAGACTCACATAGATTGCGCAAGACTCCAGTCCGGACCTCGAGTTCACTGACCGCCAGATCTCGCTCGCGAAGTTCAGCGTCCTTGGCGTTGTGAAGTTCTTTATGCCGAGCAACTTCCGCTTGAGCAGCCAGAGCCTTTGACCGATGCCTTCGAACCTCGGCACGTAGCGAAGCATGTTGAGCTTCAAGGTCTCGTACCCTTGAACGGTGTGCAGAAGCACCAGCTTCAGCCTCGTCGACTCTTGTCCCTGCCTCGCGCATCATCTTGCGCAGCGACGCCGCTTCCTGGTCAAGAGCCCGCAGCTTCTCCGCATGACCTCTTGACGAGCGAGAGTCATCCGCACGAAGACTTGAATGAGAATTGAGTAACTCGCCAAGACGGCCAGTAGTGACGGTTCGTAAGCTGTCGGCCTCTTCCCTGGACCGCGCAAACGCTCCCTCGACCTCTGCTAGCTTCTCCCTAGCCAGCTCAGCCTCCTTGGCCTGAGTTTCGACATCCACCCGCATATCAATCAGCTCGTGCTCGAGCTCTGCGATCCGATGCCGCGCCTGCTCGTAAAGCAATTCTACCTCTTGCGTGCGGACACCAGCAGCTGTCAGGGCCTGCTGAGTCTGCTCCACAAGTCCCACATGCATATCTCGAGTGCTGGACGCCTCCTCGAACTGGGACCTGTACAGATCACGATCAGCCTCGTGTTGTTGTGCGACCGAGGAAAGGGTGATGAGGCGCTCGGTGTGTTCCCGCAAGGAACCTTCAACGCTCTGATGTCGGGTATGGAGATCGTCAAGGTCGTCCGAGACGCGCGCCAATGCTTCCTCGGCAGACTCGGCCCTCTGCAAAGTCTCCTGCTCACGCTCAGTCGCAGCAGAGCTCAACTCCCGAGCAGTCGCAGCACTCTCAGCCAGCGACGCCATCTTCTGCTCCGAGGCATTGTGACTCGCCACAAGTGATTGCAGCTGCCTCTCTAGCTCCCCGATACGCTCTTTGTCTAATCTCCCAATATCAGCCATCGATCCGCTCTCGACTGTCGCCAATTTCGCTCGGTAGAACGCAGCCTCCTGCAGCGCTCCAGTGCGCACTCGCTCCGCTTCATGCTGCTTCATAGACGCCAGCTTGACTTGATCCGACAAGTCTGATTGTAGACGCGCCATCTCCTGCTTGAGTTTGATGAGCACGTCAATGGACCCATTCGGCGTCGACTGCTCATTTTCGTCGAGCTCGACATCCGTGAACCCAGCACTGACGGCACGACTCAAGATTGCGCGCACAGCAGCTTCTCGTCTCTTGCTAGCTTCAAGCTCTCCTTCTTTCGTTCTCAGCTCTCGCAGCAAGTCAGGAGCGCCAGTGACGGAGCCAGGTCGAGCGAAACCATTCGCAGTGGGAGAGCGAGCATAGTAGAAGGCGTCAGGTGGTGGAGCAGGTCGGTCGTCAGGTGGTGTTTGGCGAGGAGAAGGACTGCGAGCAGTGTGAGCGGCAGAGCTGAAGCGGGAGGTAGGAGAGACGACGCGAGTGGGTGTGGCAGCACGACCATTAGGTGAGACGGCGCGCTCGGGATCACCGATACCATAGGCATCATCGCCTTTACGACGAGGTCGCTGTGGTGGAGCTGCCGACCGCTCGGAAGGGTCTGTGCGCGAAGGAGCATCGGGTGAGCGATCCACTGACGCCGCAGGGGCATGAGATTGAGGGGATCCGCCGTTGACATGCCCTTGCACGCCGTTTGGCTGTGGAAGCGATTGTCCGTGCATCTGCTGCTGCTGCTGCTGCTGCTGCTGCTGCTGCTGCGTCTGCATGTGAGGCTGCTGCTGGGGTACCGAAGCAGGCTTGACCTCGGTGACCACAGCCGCAGGTCTCAGTTCTCCAGACTCGGAGGATTGCGATTGCGACTGCGAATGTGAATGCTGCGAGTCCACTAACTGCCGATTCAAGCTACCTTGCGACATCGAAGGCGGAATCGACGACTGTACCGGCGGATGCGTATGACCCGTCTTTGGAGGAGAAGATTGGATACCATTGATAGCCGGCATGGAAGTCTTCCTGCCAATAGGTTGTTGCCCTGGCGGACGATTCGCATCGGCAGGATACTTGATCTTGCCTGTATCCAGAACATGAATGATCGATGGATCTTCCGGTGTTGGATGCGGGTGGGCAGGATCGCTGATGAGGTTGGATTCCCCTCCTAGGACGTAGAGCATTTTACCTGCTCCACCCATTGCGTGTCCCGAGCGGGCGATAGGTGCTGGTCCCATGTTTTGAAACATGTACCATCGTTGATCTGTCATCAGCCAAGTCTTGCGCTCAAAGCTTGACGACTCACTCGTGATTTTGAAAGCAGCGAGATCACCGAGGTCCATCCCATTGACGTCGCGTCCACCAAAGATGTAAATGACATCGTCGACGAGTGCAGCGGCGTGACCTTCACGCGTGACGGGGATATAGCCAATACAAGACAGCTCTGTCCATGTCCTTGACGGCAAATCGAAACACCAGGTATCATTGTAGTGATAAGAACCATCGGTACCGCCAAACATGTAAAGCTTGTCTTTGAAGGCGATCATGATGTGCGCGCATCGTCTTGGAGGTGGTTCGTTGACGGGCTTGATGGATTGCCATGCCGGTTGCTCTTTCACTACTGTCAGTGTCGCTTCTGTGTCGTAAGGACTCACGAGTATTCAAGTCGAACGACCACAAGTCATTCAAGAACTCGTCTCCACTTTGACCTCCGAAAACAAAGAACTTGGAGCCCATCATACACACTGCGTGCCCATATCTTCCAACGGGTCCCTGCCCATCCGGAACGATCCTAGACCACTCTCGTGTATCTATTCAATCAGCCCAGCTTTCTCCTAAAAACGTACGGATATTGAGGAGGTACAATGCCTCATCCTGCTGATCCTGCAGCCTAGTCTTGGTATCTCCACCCCAAATAATCAAAACAGAGCTCACAAGCGCACACTTGTGCCCAACCCTCGGCATTGGAATCTCACCGGTAGTCTGAACAGGCAACGCAGAGTTATCCCTTAAATCCAACGAATAGAGATCGTTACTCGCCGCCTCCTTGACGAGACCTCCAAAGATTAGTAGATGGCCTGAAGGCGTGGCGACGGGCGACAAGGAAAGCCCATATCGCGGGAAGGGAGTGTTGGGCTGATGGTTGGGTGAAGCGGGTAGGCGGAGTGATCGTGTTGACCAAGGAAACTGGGGAATCTAAAGTGTCAGTGACGGTCGGAGGAAATGACTTGCAACTTGTTGACGTAGATCTCTCGGTTCAGGTGGTCTCTGCGCACTTGGGATCCTCTGACCAAACGAAGAAGGAACAGTAGATGCAACACTGCCGTCAGCCCACTTCGTAGGGGATACCAACGCACGCTGTAGGCGGACTGGCAGTCGGAGAACCATGGCCGAGTTCTCGCTCTTTACTCTCCTTTCGCTTGAAGAAACTCATGTTTGCAGCGTCCAGTAGCTAGAGTCTCTTTCCCTCCTCGGTCACTGATACTCGTAGATCTTGATACTCGTTGTTATTAGTTTATTGGATGGTTGTAATGTGATTGTTGACAGAGACCCCTTTGACGCGCCTGCCAGCTTTGACTTTAGGGGTTAGTCGCGTCGAGAGTCTGGTTAGAGAGTGACACAGAGGCGAGCAGCGAGACTCGAACTATTTCAGTACCTTTAAGATAAGCAATCACAGGGCCGACAGCAACACCGAAAGCAACATCATCCAACAAGTCAAGATTGCATCAAAGGAGGTACCACCCGCCACCCCTCAGCAACATTGTACAACTCAGCCATGATGCATGCAATGTCAATCCTAATGATACAGCGCCTCCTTTCTAGTCTTTGCAAACAAATCCAGCCGTCGCTTCTCATTCTCAGTAATAGGCAATGCGCATTCCGGATGACAGGGGTAGTTTTTCGTCTGACCAGGTAGTCGAAAGTAGGCTTGTTCGTAAACTTCTTGTAGCTTGGCTGCTAGTGGCGGATGAGCATCGGCGCACACTACACAAACATTAGCTGACGCTGAAAGAAAAGGTCAAACGTACCGTCTGTAACTTGTTTAGCCCAGATGAAATACGCTTGTACCCTCGCTACACCCCATCCAACAGGTGGACTCCCTCTAGCCGTCTCCAAATTATGCAACTTGCTACCCATGTCAGCCAGCCGCCCCACCCCCCATCCCCTCCGACTCACTCGGCAAGTTTGATCCTCTGCGCTTCAACACTCTTAAACGGTGCACTTTGCAACTGTTTCAACTTCCTAGTAGGTCCAGATAACCCTGCAGGATCCGTGACTTCTTCAACGATAGAGGCCACTTGATCACCGAATTCAACTCTGATTTCATCCAGTAAAGTGCCCGTGTCTTCGACGACGTCGTGTAGGACTGCAGCTTGAAGCGTTGGGAGGTGGATGATGCCTGTTGTGGAGAGGTAGGTTGCGACGGCCTGTAATGTGTCAGCTTTCAGAGCGTGAGCATCAACGCACTATTGGGTGGTTGATACTGAATTGTCAGCACTATGCAAGTGACCCAATTCATAAAAACTCACTAAGGCGTCTCTTGTACGTCTTTTCGTCGTTGATTCCGATGTTTCTACATCCATCAGCTTTCTTGTCATGTCAAATCGTCATCCCAGACGTACTCGAGCCGCAAAATCAATCGTACGCATCAGTACTGCAAGCTCGCTGGGTCCAGCAACGGGCATCATGGTCGTCGTTCGTTGTCGTTGTCGTGGTATCGTCCCCAAAATCGTTGCTTTCTCCTACAGTGTTCCTGTGTTCTCTCTTTACCTTTGTTCTGGTTCACTGGAATCCCTCGAAAGAGTCGCCACCCAAAACGGCGCTATGACTGACCAATGCCGAGAGGCCGAAAGCCAAAGTGCATGTCAAATAGATGTAAACTGGAGGAATGTACAAATCACGTAGGTATCACTCGGTCATGACTTCATCTCGCAAATACAAATCAGAACCAACTAAAGGTCAAAAGCCTCGGATCTCCATCCCTCCTGCCTCTTCTCTCTCCTCTCCTGCTCCCTAGCCTTGGCATCCAGGTAGTTTGCCTCCTTCATGGCGCCGTCAGCCGCTCCCTGCGCCTTCTTCTTAGCCTGATCAACAGAACCAACAGTCTGTCCAACAACCTGGTTCGCCTTGCTCTTGATCTTTTGACGCTGAGAGTTGGCAATGCTTCCTGGCGGCTTGCCAGGGAACAAATCCTCGTCAACACCAATGTGAAGGACGTATTCACCACGACGGCCGTACTTGACGACACCCTTTTGGCCGAGCTTGACCGGACCAGCAGACGAGCCGCCAAAGACGGAAGATGAAAAGACGGCGTTAAGGAAGTTGAGGGGGGTAGGACGAGCGTTGGTAGCTGCAATGGCGCGTTGCTGGATAGCAAACATCTGCAAGTCGGCCTCGCGGAGGTACTCTGCAATTTGAGCCTCAAGCGCAGAAGTCATGTTCTTGAGGATGAAGGCGCGGAGCAAAGGCTTCGCGAACCAAGTGGCGAACCACTTGTTGTTCCTCGAAATCTTGTAGTCGAAGCCAGAGATCGAGACATCGACCTTCTTGACGACAAAGAATGACTCGCGGTCTTCCTCGTCGGCGTTCTCAAGCACGACGTCAAAGTCAATGCCATCGGGACCGAACTGGATGTCGAGGATACCAGTGTCTTCAAAGGGCAGGAAGCCGGTCTTCTTCGAAACCCAGAAGGCAATGTTGGAAGCGGCAAAGTGAAGGCCTTCGACGCGGAGACGGACGCTGGCGTCGTACTCGGAAGCGTAGGTGGCGTAGCCCTGAGTGAAGCGCAAGTCATTGTGAGCGACAAAGCGGATAGAGTTGGGGATGAAAGAAGCAGACTCGACTGTCTCGTCAGCTCAATCCTGGCAAAGCAAACAACTCACGTCTGACGTCATCAATGACAAGGTCAACGTCCTCCGACTTGAACTCGATACGAGGAACGGGAATCTCCTTGACGAGACCAATCAACCTGGGAACAAAGACATCAACAAAGTCGCGGTAAAGACCCTGTCCATCGACCTTGAGCGAGCCAAGACCAATCTGACCAGCCGTAGCCAACGAGTTGCCAAGCTCCTCGATCGCCTCGATCAAGTCGTTGGTCTCCTTGTCATTGGCAATACCCTCTGCCAAACCATCAAGCTGCTTCTGCAACTCGGCGGCATCAGCTCTCCACTGGGGGTTGGACTCGAGCAGAGCCTGACCGTCATCGTACAAGCTCGAAGCCTTGCGGTACGCGCGCTGCGAGACGACGTAGCCCTCTTGGTGAAGAACGCGGTGGAGGAAGTTGTCGAGCTCATTGAAGTAGGATGAAAGCTTGTCGTCGTTCTTGACATCGTCGGAAGCCTTCTTGACACTGTCGAGGAGGGGGTCGAGGGGCTTGTTGGTGAGCTTTTCGACGAAAGCCTTGAGGTCGCGGCCGGCTTGCTGAACGTGCTCGTCTTCATCAGTGGCGCCAGATTTGTCGACAGTCTGTTCGGCAGCGTCCTGAGCCTTGTGAGCGTACTTTTTGACGAGGTCAACAAGCGTGTTGATGGCCTTGTGGTAGGACTCGTTCGATTGAGCCTGCACGACAATGTCCTTGAGACGCTGGACGAGCTTGTCCTTGGCCTCTTCACCAGCAGGGAGCTTCTCGTCAAAGTACTCCTTGACATCGACGAGCGAGTCCCAGGCTGCCTCGCGACCCTCGCCCTGAAGCTTGCCGCTAGCTAGACCTTTAGCAGTCGCCTTGCCCTTGTCACCAAGCTTGTTGAAATCAACACCCTGCTTGCGCTCCTTCGACGAGGGTCTCGCCTTCTCAGCAGCACGCTTGGCCTCGTCAGCCGCGTTGGAAGCAGCATCGGCAAAGATGTCACGCGTGAGCAAGATTGCGTCCGACCCAAGACGTCTGAAAGCGTCGTTGGTGAACAAAAGCTTGCCAAGAGTCCTCAAAGAGTCAACAGCACGCTGCGTATCCTTGCTGAGCTCCTTGTTGGAGGGCATGGCCTTGGTAGCGACGTTGACGTCGAGATCGACGTCAGCTGTGGAAGCGTTGTAGAGGAAGTTTTGGAGGAGGTCATCAGAGTTTTTGGCTTCTCCCCAGGCTTTGAGGGCCGAGAGCACGGATTTGGAGTTGTCGAGGACTTGTTGACCCTCGGGACCGATGCGAGCTGTGCGCGAGTTGGGACCGCCAGTAGCTTTGAGGGTCTCGGACTCGAGAACGAGATCAAGGATGCGAGAGATTTGTTGCTGGGAGCTGAGTGGTCAGCGTGCGATTGACGATGAAAAACAAGACTCACGGGAGCTTGCCTGCTTTCAAGCTTCCAAGGACCTGAGCCGCTTGGATGCGCTGACCCTTTGAAGGGAGAGCGTTTTGAACATCACGCTGAGATGGGACTTGGTTAGCCAAGCTAGAAGCGCTTGGGCCGTTGACTGAGCCTGATAGAAGAGGTTGACGTTCCGACATGATATAATAGTTGTTAAGAAGAAGAAGAAGATGAGGAAGGATCGATGGCGTATATAAGGATAGGTGAGTACTGAATCCGCGAACCGATGACGACAACGGAATCAGCCTCGAGTTGTATGACGCGTCAGTGGCGAAATCGGTTCAACCGGGTTGTGGGATGGCGTAAGCGATGAGAGGGAGAGTCACTTGAGAGCCCGGATCTTGGATTTAGACCAAGGGTCTTACTATCCAGGGCAGGATGGGGTAGAAAATCAACAGGATCAACAGGAATACCAGTGACTTGGTCGAGACCTCCACTTGAACTAAGCAGAGCCATAACAGGCCGGCCGCACACTGCAAAGTCACACTGCAGCTGGCTTCGCTCGACGTGATTATAAGACTTGATCGCGTCGCGGCATTCAAGTCATTCAAGCACAGCACAGCACAGCAGTCTTGCAGATACAATTTACAATAGGAGATACAATGCATGCATCCGTAACTAATTGAGGAACCCACGACACTGCTCATCAGCTCCATCCAAAAGCCTGCCTACAAAACAAAACACTCACCTTGACGCTCCCACAGAGACACACAATCTTTTCATTCTCAATCGGAAAGTGATAATCATAGGTGATTTCAGCACCGGGCTCAATCGACGTCTTGGCATAGATAACAATCTGCAGTCAGCACTGTCACGTCAACAAACAAGCACTCACCTTTTTCTCGCCGTTGATGGTGATGATCTTGGCTGTACAATTTGGCGTACAGCAATGATTGATCAGACGCCTGTACATTAGCTTCCATCCCATCCCTCAGCTAGCAAAGACTCACCCCAGATTCCCCTTTTTAGTAGCATCAACAACAGCATCATCATCCACCCGAAACAGATAACTGCTCCCAATCCCAACCTTTTCATACAGCTTCTCTCTCGTCTCCGCAACCTGAGCCCTCACCACCTCGCCAACATATTCAATCACCATCTCCCCAGGCGGGATAAACTCCATCGCATACAGTCCCCAATCATGAATCGGTGATTTGGAAAACTTGAGCTGCTTCTTACGCGTACGAAGCTGGTTGAATTGAAAGATGTCGGTATCGGTCGCGACAGCTTTCTTGTGGTGCTCCATCCCTTGGACGAGGCGACGAGTGTTGACGCGTGCGGAACGGGAGGTAGCTTGCCCACCGAATGCCTCGACATCGGCAGCAGCACGGTTACGCTGAGGGAGGTAGGCGGATTTGTTGAGTTCTGGGACTTTGTAGTAGCCTTCTGTGCGTGCGCAACCCGTCTTGTGCACGAGCGTCTGTCGCTCAGGCGAAGGTGGACGAAGAGGAGGAAGACCTGACCCACGAGAAGCTTCGATCGCCGAGCGCATAAAGTACAAATCCTCCTCGTCTTCAAAGATGTCGGACATGAGGACGTTGGGGATAGCTTTGACTTGCGCTTTGGCTTTGACAGCTTTGGGCGCTTTGGGTGGCTTGACGACCTTTGGCTTCTTGGGCGCTTTCGCCTTCGGAGGAGGGATCGAAGGAGTCTCGACTTTCTCAACAGCCACGACTTGAT
This sequence comes from Holtermanniella nyarrowii, assembly GCA_001600035.1. Taxonomy (NCBI): domain Eukaryota; kingdom Fungi; phylum Basidiomycota; class Tremellomycetes; order Holtermanniales; genus Holtermanniella; species Holtermanniella nyarrowii. The sequence goes on from BCIT01000009.1 coordinate 630,960, forward strand.
CTCCCTCGATGGCCACAATCTCGTCTCCATCTGCCTCGGCAGCGGCGGCCGCAGCAGCTGCAGCAGCGGCCTTCTTCGACAACTTCTTCACGGGCGCCTTCTTGACCGCCTTGCTGTTGACCTTCTTGACAGGTTCCTTGACGACCTCGACCTCAATCGTCGGCTCCACAACAATCTCATCCATCTCTTCGTCCTCCGGCTTGCCGTTCTCCAGCTCTGGCGCAGACGCAGGCGCAGAGACAGCTTCGATCTCGCTCCCTTCACTCTCGCTCTCCACAACAACAGGAGCCTTCTTCCGACCTTTACGCTGCTTGACCATGTCGAGCACAGCTTGTAAGCCACCATCCGAGCTCGAATCGCTCTTGACGCTCTCAGCGATTGCCGGTGCCGCTTTGGCTTTTCGTGAAGGTGAAGGCGCCGGGACAGACGTAGGAACAGGCTTGGCAGGTGCGTTCTTCTTGGTGAACGTAAGATACTTCCAGCCTTTGCCGTCTTCCAATCCCGCTTCTGCTGGCAGCACTGCTGGTACAAGCGCCGCATTGGCTTGCAGACCAGTTGGTGGATTCCCAACAGAAACCCCAATCCGATGACTCAGTATAGTTGTCTTGTCCAACACCCTCTGCGCCCTCGCAGCAGTCGCACCATCCCCAAAAAGCACATACCATCCAGAACTATGCGAAAGCACTTCCAAAGGCTTGAAAGCTTTGAAATGCACTTGCACATGATTCGTCGTCGCCTCTCTCAACGGCAGACTCTTGACATCAATCACAATATGTGGATAGCCGTTCTTGAGCAGTGCAGGACGAATATCTTCTGTGGTGACGACTGCTTCAAGTTTGGGTTTGGCGACGGGTCGACGATAACGGTCACGGTAGTAGCGATCGTCGTCTGATTCGGAATCAGAACTGTAGATCGATGAGCTTGCACGACGACGGCGATCGAAAGGTGCTGAAGTGAAGGATTGGCTCAGATTTTGGGTCTGAGCTGGACGAGGAGGGAGAATGGCGTGCGATGGTACGTTTGGATACTGGCGATAGGTTTGCGCTGCTTGAGGACGAAGAGGAAGAGCCGACGGCCTCGGTGGTAAAGGAGCGTGGAAGCGCCGAGGAGGAGGGATGAAAGGTCGAGGAGGTGGCAGGAGAGGTGAAGCGCTAGCCTGCACGTTCATAGGCGTAGCAGGTTTAGAAGTCGGAGGCGGAGGAGCAACAACCTTCACTTTCGGAGGATATCGTCTCGCCAATTCCGCCTTGACAGCCTTCTCAAGCTTATCACCCGTCCCATCCAACACAGCCTTCACCAGCTCCTGTCCAGTCCCAATCCTCTGTCCATCACATTGCGCCACGACCGTAGCCGCCACCTCGGGTGACCCGAATTGTACCCGACAGATACCAAGCTGCATACCAGATTTCGGATCGAGCTTGACGTCGATATCGGTAAAACGACCGAATGGACGGAGGTGTTTTGTGATTTGGTCGGTGGAAGTCAGGGCATTGAGGCCGTAAAGGAGAACAGCTGAAGGTGGTGGCTGAGGCTTTTTGCCGACTGAATACTCGTCCCACTGTCGTCAGCTCGCTCACTCTAGCATATAACTCACCTCGTATTCAGAAGGATAGACTCCGATTCTATTCTTCCGACTACCCGTCCCTTTGAACTTGACAGCGTCTGCAATAGCCAATCTCGGATCCTGAGCAGTCACAGGCCCAACACCCCGCACGATCCCATCCATGCGCAGAATTCTCTCCTTGCCTCTATTCCCAGACGCTTTTGCGCCTTCAATCGCAGGATCATAAAGACAGCGAAAGTTGCCTCGCATTGAGTCCGGCAATGCACATGCTGGTGGACCCAGAACAGGCCACTTGTATTCTTCTGGCGGTGGTGTTGGAGCTTTGACGGGTGGTGGTGGTGGCGTTGAATCTTCGACGACTGCGACGCGCTTTGGTAGCTCTCGGAAATGAAATGCTGGTGGCATGATGGGCTTGGTAACGACTGGGTTTAATTGACGGGGTGGCGGCGGTGGAGGAACTGGGCTTTGAGGAGGAGGGGGAGGAGGCGCAGGTGTAGACGGTAGACTGTTACACGAACCTCGAGGCGGTGAAGGCTGGCGAGCTCTCGCTGCGAGCGTGATAGGCTTGAAAGCACCATGGATACTTTTCGGTTGTGTAGGAGGTGCAGGCTGGGCCAACGGCACATTCCCTCGAGGTCCAGTAGGCGGCGCAGCACCAGCACCATTCATCTTGAAGCTGATTTTGATCGGCTCTCGGTTGACTGGCAAAGCTTCAGGTGAAAGTGGTGCTTGTCGAACGGGAATGGACTTCGTTGGTGATGCTGATCTCGGAGGAGGGATACTGTCAGGTGGAGGTAGTTTGACAGGTGACACTCTTTTGACAGGCGATAGACTTCGTGAGATTGAGCGCGAATAGCTTGAATTTGTTGCTGAATGGTAATGCCTCGAAGTGTAGTGATGGCTTTTGCGCGGACTGTGGTCATCTCGCGGGCGCCTGTCTCTGTCTCGAGAGCGTGAACGGCTACGCGAGCGAGACCAAGAGCGTGAACGTGAACGAGAATGAGAACAAGACCTATCTCGTCGTCTGTCTTGTGGCCATCTAACCTCGTCGTAACCTCTGCCTCTTTGACGATCTCTCGAACGCGACCTTGTCCTCGACCTACCACGTACTCTTGACACAGGACCGGAACGATCCCTATCCCGGTCTCTTGCCCTTTCCCTCGACCTAGACAGAGACCGCGACCTCTGACTTTCTCGAGCGCGATGTCTATCAGGCTGACGCTCACGCTCTCTAGATCTATCTCTACGATCATCGTGTTTCCTCCACCGCTCGGAATCTGATGGCTTGTTCCATTCTCGACGACGCAGCGGCGGCGGTGGAGGAGGAGGAAGTGATGAAAGAGGAGGAGGAGAGGGCGTCCCTTTACGCTGTGACTCTCGTCTTCGAGCAGCGGTTGAAGACTCTGGCTCGTCCCCTAATGGATTACGCCATGTCGAGCCCTGGGTGTGCGCTGGTCGCTTGGGCAGGCCCAAGGAGGGTACCATGGACGCTGCTTTTGGAGGAGAGATATAGACTTTGAAACCGCTGGCCAAGACGCGCTCCAGCCTTGAACCTAGTGCATTACGATTTGATTCCTAATGATTTTCAATGAATCAAGTTAATCGCGCTGATCTTTAATTGGTGATCCTCGTGCAGCAAGTTTCAAGCTTCATCTCGAGTGTAGAAAATCAAGACAGCAGAAGAAGAGCAGGATGCACAGTATACCTTAGAATGTAAGTATATACCATGGGCTCCTCTAACGACAGGCTTGCACGGCTAAGACCTCTATACGGCCGACCAAATCCTTCCTTACCAGGATGTTCACAATGGTTTTCCACCCCTTCCACCCTCGCACAAACCACAACACCCTTGGCCCCGTTCCGCCCCCCAACACCCCTCCCACCAAGACTACCCTACACACAAAATTCCAAACCCTTTGAAACCCATCTGCACATCCTCTCCCTCGCCCTCCTTCACAGCCCAGATGCAAGCTGGGACATTTATAAAGCTTTGCACAAGTCGTTGAGAGCTGCCATACCGGCTGATACACTGCATGCGTTGATTGATCATCAGGCTGAGGACTCGGTGCAGTTGAAGCAGAGGTGGAGAAGGTTGAGGGATTTATTGCACCATGCGCAAAAGGCGGGTTTGCCTCTTGGGCCGGAGAGAGTGAGGAGGGTCTTGAAATATGGGCTGCGCTATGTTCTTTCCCCGAGGACGGATATGATCGAAGCAGAAGCAGGTGTCCTTAAAGCACTCTGGGCACAAGCAGGGATCCCAAACGAATCTAAACTCAGACAAGATTACATCCTCTTCACTCTCCGACGAAGCGGTCCAGGGATCGCGTTCAAAGTCATCGAAGACCTAGTCGAAGCAGGCGCCGAAGAAGGCTTGGAAGGTCTAGCAGGTCACTGTCTAGTCGACTGGAAATCCGAATCTCTCCTCACACACGCCGGGCCGTACCTTCAAGCGATCCGTCGAACGGCATGGCTCTGGACGCGAAACGTTCGCGTCTCCATCGAACATGCAGCAGTCCCCATCATCCATCTATCCATGCAAATCGATGGTCTCCGACAAGCAACAGAGGCAGTCGCGCGTATCGCAGGAGAATTGAGAGACGGTGACGAGGAGGAAGGTGCTGCTTTTTTGGAAGCGGCTTTGAAGCATGCGCAGCGGGAGATACGGACACCGGCTCAGGCGCTCGAGGAGGATTTGGACGAGATGACATTGGAAGAAGCGTATGCTCGTTTGCCGTCGCTTATTGCGAACCCTTTATCAATCGAAGCCGCCTCCATTGCCCTCGTGGTTCTCGCGAAACTTCGTGCATCAGATAATCCACCCAAAACTCTTTTCCAGCATCAAAAAGTCATTCAAAGTCTTGAATCCCATTTCCCTTCCCCCCGCGCCATCCAACTCATCATCACACTTGCCAGTCAACTCATTCAACCTCCAACATCCCTCCATCATCTCAAACGCAGCTCTCTTCGTACGCTGCTTACGCTTTGTATACAATCGCTCGAGCATCGGTCAGACGACGAGGCGTTTTTAAAAACTGTCAAGGGGGTTTATGAAGCTGTGAGGCCGGATTGGATTTGGGCTACGCCTCGGAAATGGCTGTTCGAGGCGTTTTTGGAGGGATTGCTTGCGAGACCGCATTTGCAGACTATCTATGCTTCACGGCTTTATACTGAAGCTGTGGCTGATGGTCTCAAACCTTCCGCCGCTTCATTGCTCGCTCTCGTTGACGCACACGGCACGACGTATGCAGCGCAATCGACAAAGGCATACACCGAACGCTATCTCCAAGACTACCTCTTCGCAGGCTATCCCATCAATCTCGAACTCGGCATGGCCATCGTCCGAGGTCCAGCACTCGCTCGATATGGTCATGCAGCGCGCGAAGCATTCGAGCTGTGTCGACGCGTTTTCGGAGCTGTTGGCGTCCCGTGGCAGGTGTACGAAACGGTGTTGAAAGCGACTTGTCGCGAACCGGCTTTACAGACTTGGACTGTTGAACAGGTTTTTGCGATGCTGCAATTTGGTCCTGAACCTTCTATTGGTTGTTTCGAAGCTGCTATTGCAAGCTTGATAGGCCACGGCTATGCAGATGGCCAACGTCTAGGTCAAGCAGTCAACTTGTTTCGCAAGATGATCGAGCGCAACCTTTCGCCATCCCCTCTTACCACGTCTTATTTCGTCATTGGTCTTCTCGACGCGGACAGAATCGATATCGCTCTCAAGCTGTTTTATGCCGCCAATATGCCGATCAAGAGTAGGGCTGTTGGACACTTGATGGTGCATCTTGCTATTGAGGATCGTGCAGAGGAAGCGCGAGAGGTGGAGGCACATTGGAGGCGCTTGGCGCCGGGAGCGTTTGATAAAGCTGTGCTGGGGGCTAGGGTGCTTGTTGATCAAGGGAAGGGGGAGAGGGTGAAGGGGTGGAAGCCTACGAAGGCTTTTAGAGAGTTTTTGGAGTCGCGCAGGCCGGCTGCTGATGAGGTTGAAGATGGGGTGGATGGGCATGTGATGCAGAATAAGCCAGAAGAGGAGCAGGGAGAGGTGAAGACTGTTGAGGAGACCGTGGTTGGAAAGTCATCGTAAAGCAAGATGCATAGCAAACATCATCCTCAACGTCGTCGTCGTCGTCCGAGTTGATTTCATCGACGCGACTGCGGGGCCCGCCACTTTGACTTTGGTGCTGCTGCACCGCCTTGACTTGCGAAGGGTATAGCTCCTCTCATATGGTCTACGCCGCTGTATAGCTAGTAATTTACCTGCTTGTACTCTACCTGCTTTTACTGCTTGCCTGCTTGCTCAACTATTCAACAATAAGGCTATCCCCAAGATCAAACACGCTACACAGTGACGCACGTCCTTTCAACTTCCACCTATTCTCTCCTTTACGGTCCCAAGCTCGCCCTCTTTCTCTCATTCTCGTGCGCCGGAGATCGACAAAGTCAGCATTCTTAATCTCATCCTCCCACATCTCCATCCACATCTCACACACATTGTTGCTTCCGCACATGTCGACGACGCCCACAACTGCAGCAGCAGCGGCGAGCGGAACGGTTACAGCAGACTTCAACACAAACGTCGTTGGTGGTTTTGGTTCACCCATCGAATTTGAATCTACTCCTACCATGGCTACGACAACGACTTCCATAGGTTCAGGGGCTGCGGCACAAACGAGTTCGTCGGCGGGTGACGCTTCCTCGGAGCAGCCAGCGAGCAAACTCAGTCTACCCCTCCTGATCGGTCCAATGCTCGGTATCTTCCTCGTCATCTTTCTCTCCATCGTAGCTGTAAGTTCACCGTCACCACAATCTCATGCTGATCGGACAGGGCCGCTATAGGCGTGAAATCCGTAAAGCACTTCATTCTCGCTTTCCACACCGTTTCAATGCTCCATCCGAGATCACTATTCCGGGTCCAACGACAGAAGAAGCGATGCGTGAACGTCGAAGATCAGCTAGACGTCGTCGACGACATGATAGTCAGCGGAGCGTGCGGACATTGCCTGTCTACAGCGAGAATCCAGGCGGTGAAGAACTTGTCCTTGTTCGGTGCGTCTTACTCTAATCAGCGAGCTGATGATGGCAGGAAACGCTCCTCTTCGATCTCATCGGCAGGCTCAAGTGACAACGAGCACGAGGAGGAAGAAGTCTTGACGGACCGGCGTGAGAGTATCTCTGGTGCCATCCCACTTCATTCAACAGATTCACAATTGACATTATCTCTTGAACGCGGTGAGGCGCCAACATATCTTGAAGCCATGTCGAGTATCGATCTCTCCGATTCTCGCGTTCCGTTGAACTCGAACTCTGGAGACGTTGAAGAAGGCGGTCAAGGCCGAACATCCAACGCACCCGCCTCTGCGTTCAGAGGCCTCCTAAGTCGGATCCGACCCGCTCCAGTTTCCTTCCCATCAACATCCCTTAGACTCCAGCCCCAACAAACACGCAGCTCACAAACGTCATCGTCATCAGCTGCACAACTCTCAATCTCTCCTCCAGTTCCACATTCCGCAATGCGCGTTTCATTCGATCATTCGGCACTGCCATCAGCTGGTCTTTCGAATGAACAAATGAAGTTTTTGGGATCGAATGAGATGATTGGACTTGTAGGGAGACCTTTTGGAGAGGATGAGGAGCAGAAGAGGAGATCGAGGCGGGCGAGCTCATCGGTGGGACAGAGGGAGGGAGAGGTGGGACCGCCTACTTGGGAGAGTCTGGAGAGGACTAGGAGGGAAGATGAGGCGAGGAGTAGAAGCGTGCTGGCTAGACCTGTGCTTGCGGCCTCTTCGAATTCAAAGGTTGAAGGGTCGGTCGTCGTGATTGAAGCAGAGGCGGAACCAACGGCTGGAGAGGAAGAGGCGAAAGCAGAAGCAAGCACCGAGGATCCCATGCCTGCCGCAACGAAAGAGACAGTAACGAGTAACGGAGAGCAGTTGTAGTCTGATCAAGTCAAGTCAAGCCATATACATACATCATTACATTCTTTCCGTCAATCCGCACCCGTCTGAACACCCGAAACTCTCAATATCCCTTCCAAGCCCTCTATCCCTCCATCAGTCCACTGTGCTCTTCTCCTCGCTCCGCCAGCAGCCTCGACATGATGTAAATGACCCTTGAGATCCTCCTCCTCTTCATCTTCATCACTATCATCCTCGTCACCCCCACCGCTACCGCCGATCATGGGTGTGAGATCAAGGATGCCGAGCTCGACGTGCGGCAAATCTGCCCAGTGATCTTCTTCTTCATCATCATCGTTGGCGAAATGCGCATGAGCGTGAGCGTGGTTGACGACGGATGAAACTGCTCTTTCAAGATGTTGAAACTCGAGTTTCTGTTTGCTTTGTTCTGGCGTAGGTGGGAGAGGATGACTTTCCGTTGGCATACGAATGAGATAGCTGATTTGTAAAGATGGTGGCGTCTCTGTATTTCTTGGTGGTCGACCAGCTGCCAATGGACTCGTCTCGTCCAACCCTTCTGCAACGCGCTGCGCACCCTCTACACCCGCTTCATCCACTTGAACCTCCCAAAAACAAGGTACAGGCAATTCTCCCAACTTCTTCCTCCTCTCCGCTCTCCTCCTTCTCCTTTCCCTAGTAGCAGCTTCCCTCGCCCTCTCCACACCCCTCGTCCCCGTCCCAGAGCGTGAACGTTCAGCACCGACCCATCCCCACCAACCGCCCGATTCAGCGATGGCGATTCGCCAGTGCAAGGTCTCGCCTGGATGTAAACGTGTGTGTTCGCGTCGGAGGACGTGGAGACGGGTGAAGAAGGAGAGGGCGATGAGGGTCAAGGCTAGGGCGACGAAGCCGAAGCCTATGGCTACTATAGAGCCTGATTTTGAGAAGAAGGAGTTGGAGGAGGAGGCGGCGTTTGGAGGTGTTGGTGATGACATTTAGAGGGTGATGGTTTCATCGAGGTTGCTAGAGGTGCAACAAGAGAAGAGGGATGGGGAAGAGTATTTGAAACACGAGCGGTACGAGCTCCAGCATGTGATTCTGGACCGCCAAGAAGATGAACGAGACATGCCGGCACTGGCTACAGCTCTTAACAGCTGCAGCTTTCAAACTTTCGCGACTGCTTTTGACGATGGAAATTAATATAGATGACATTAACAAAGCACAGGTACATATTCACTATATAATGTAGAAACCACCGCCCCTCGCACAACTCATAGCGTCCATCAGAACGCCGTACAATCAAGCAACAAGTTACACAAAGAGGACTAAGACGTTTCGCTTTGTTCTGGCCCACCTATGACGCTCAAAGCACCGTTGTCGTCTGGCACTGAGCAACCGGGGAAGGTTGTTAGGATAGGCTGCCGCACGATCCATATAGGATTGTAAGGTTTTAGAGGTGGAAGTGGGTGATGAAGAGAGCGAGCGCAGGGGGGCAGGGGCAGGGGAGGGCAGGACGGCGGGAGTATTTTGGAGGGAAGGAAAAGCCGGTTGATCCCGAAAAGTGGCTAACCCTCTGTGGCGAGGTGGCGAGGTGGTGGCGGAAGGCAAAGATGGATGCAAGTTGACAACTTGATGCCAAAGCTGGTTATATGCAGCAAAACAAGGCGGTTAAAACCTTGATTTCGAATGTCCCGAGCTGCAAGGCTCAGGCGGCACAGAACGGCCATGGAAATGTCCAAGCTCAGCTACAGATTTCTTGCCATGGACTCTTGTTTCACCTAGCAATCTGAGCTAGAGCTCAAAAGTTGCTGTATCATAAACACCAGTACGAGAGAGACTAGCGTCTGCCGGCTCTACTGCGACGCGGGCTGAACCACTGTCCAATATACTGACGGGCGTGGTCAAGTCACGATCACTTTGCTCAGACAAAGCTGGCTCCGGGGAGAGCTGTTGGACATTAGAGATACAATCAAAAGAAGCAGACTTGAGTCCGCTAGAATTGGTTGGTGGAGATGCATGATTCTCTAGTAATTCTTAGCAAGAGTGACCATTTACGGCGGCACCTAGTCTTCTCAGCTCGCACCTCAATTCTCTGAGAACTTATTTATTGACCCAATAAGCTCAAGTGCGAACTGACCCGTCCAACTTTGTGCACAACCTTGAAACATCTCAAAAATCAGCGTTTCTCATTAGCCTCTCAAACTCGCTCAGAATCTTATAACGTGTGCTAGCTATCATACTCATCTTGACTCGCATGGCGCGGTTCCTCTCTTTACAGTAAAGTGAGTTTACACTTCAAACTCGAATGTCAAGCTGATATTCCAGCAATCACATGCTGCCTCGCGCCTGCAGAGCGAGCAGCAGCAAGCTCGCTCCTCTGCTAGGCTATATTCCATCTGGAATAGGAGGGCCTCCATTGCCTGTATTGGCTTCGTTGAGGCATCGATCGAGCAGGCAACAAGCTAGATCTCTTGTTGCTTTAGGCAAAGCGCCAGCTTCGGTCCCAGCACGGCCCATCATCATCACCTCGAGATCCTTGACAGCACTCGCAATTGCCCACGAAGAACCATCCTCAGAAGTCGTACACACCAGCAGAGAGCCACTCGAGGGTTCGCCTTTTGAAGAACTCGTCAGGCTTCAGTCAAAGAGTCGGGCAGAGTTGGAGAAATTGGGCTTGGAAGAGTTTGAGGCGCTTTTAGGGGTGTTGGGAGAGATTGAGCCAACAATACCCAAGCTTTGGCCTAGAGAAGAGCTTAGAGGGGCTCTCGATTGGCTTGGTCGGCATCTATTGCGACGAGGAGCAGAAGAGCGCTTTCGGATACATCGGTCCCGGCTGGCTAGTTTATACAGCCTAGTTTTGGCTCGCTGCGGTCAATACGTGACGCTTTTGACGTTTCTCAAGAGTGAGAAGCGAGCAGCGAGGGTCCCACCTTTAGCGCCCCTCGTGGATGAGCTAGCTCGAGCGAAACAATGGCGTCTCGTTCTCCTCCTCTCATCTGGCTCCCTTGCACCTCTTCCATCCACTCCACATATCATCGCTCAACGCATGCAAGCCTTTCTTTCCCTTGATCGCTACTCCATGGTTCTCAGCGAAAACGCAAAGCATCAAGCTACAGGCCTCCTACCCCTTCTCGGATCCAAATTCCACCTCTTGCAAGCTCACCTCCTCCGTCGAGACCTCGCTTCCGCTCGAGCAGTCATCATCGACCTCAAACAATCAGGTCAAGCAGATCTTAACGCTCAACAACTTGCAATCCTCAACGGCTATCAATCCCTTGGCTTTGATTTCGAAATCGAGAACCAAGTCCTCAAAGATATCAGTAATCTCAAACTTCTCCCTCCGACAGTCTTTCTGAATGGGTTGTTGAAATTGAGGATCAGTTCGGGAGATAGAGTTGGGGCTTTGGCGATTCTGAAACGTTTTGATCTGCGCGCGCCAAAGTCTTTTGAGGGACGGCCGAGTGAGGGTGCGAGACCGGATTTGGAGACTTTGGGCTCGATCTTGGATCTGTGTGCTTCGAGCGAGGATTTGAAGCTTTGTAAGAGGTTTTGGACGGCGTTGCTACCCGTTGCAGAGGTGTCGGTCTCGGACGAGCTTGTCTATGCGCTCATAAGAGCTTTGATCCGCAGTGGGCATGTCGAGGATGCCATCTCGCTCTTAATGTCGGAAGTCACAGCGACGACCTGGTATCTGCCGCCGGACTTTATCCCTACGGCTCAACACTTCAATGCCATCTTGCGGGGCCTCAGTGGGCGGGAAGGTATACTGGGCATAAGGCGCGTCATGGCTATGATGAGGCTTCGAGGGCTGCAGCCGGACGATACCACTGTCGTGCTGCTTGCAGATTTTGCGCGCACCGTCACCCGTGCTACCACGAGTGATATCGAAGCGCTTGTCGAGACGCTGCGGTCCGCTTCGCCATTGCTGCGACCGACCGTTGAACAACTCGATCTCGTCATTCACGATGCAGTCTCCGTCGCCGTCCGAGACTCGCAAGAGTCCGCAGCCGCTTCCAGCTCGCGTCGAGGGCGACTCGAGTCTTACAAGGGTGTCCCTGAATTCGATCCTTCCCGTCCCACCGATACCGACGCCGCTCTTGGTCTCAGTGCCCTCTCTGCTTTTCGACACGTCATGCATTTGACGCTCGCTTCCCTCGACGACCGTAAAGTCAAAGCCACCGCCAAAGCTTTCGCCTCGCGTCTCCGCTTCGACGCCACTGTCATCCGCGATCTACCAGCCGCGAATCGCATACTCGAGCTCATGCTTGCGCGTGGGTTCCGACCCGAGCCCAAACACTTTGCGGCTCTCATGCAAGGCTATACGGCTGTTGGTGCCATTCGACAAGCAGAAGATACCCTTACGCTTGCAGTCGAGTCTGGTATCCGCCCAAACGCCGTCATGCTCACGATCCTGATCGACGGCTATGGGCAGCAGAGAAAGCCCGAGGCGGCGCTAGGTGTCTTTCGCAAGATGGTGCGATTCGGTATCGAACCGGACCAGGCCACGGTCACGGCTGTTATTCATGCTCTTCATCGATCTGGGCGTCACGCTTTAGCGGTTGAGATTGCGGCTGCGAATCCAGAGCTTGTGAGGGCGGATCGGGCGGCCGTGACTATGACGGGCTATGCGCGTTTAGCGGCTGGCAACGACTTTGAGGCTGTTTTGCATGGGGCCGCGACGGCGCAGCTGCCTTTTGATCGTCAGTTGAGAAAGCTGGTATTGAGGGTGCGGAAGGAAGTGACCAAGAAGTTGAGCGAGGGAGGCGCCGAGAGTGACGGGCAAGCTCTAGCAGCTGCGCTGCGCAGTGCCGAGGAACTGCTCGAGATGGACATCAAAGAGAAGAAACGGCCCAAGCCTGGAGTGGCTGCCACCAAGAGAGCTTTAGCGACGCTGATGCAAGAGGCAACGGGCGTCAAGACAAAACGCGTACGCGGAGGGAAGAAGGTCAACGCGCATCGAGATCACAAGAGGAAGATCAAGGAGGAGAAGGCTGCATTGCAACAACAGCATCCATCATCACAATCATAGCATTGCATCGCATAGCATCATGCACCTGTAGCTTTTGGCCTCACTGTCCGCAGCTGTCCGTTCTGATCTGGCACCCATTGCACGTCCCTTCTGTCAGCCGCTGTACACCGGACTGCTCACCTCAGCTGATTTCTCGAGAGTTTACGCTTGTGCTTTGGGCGCTCAGCCGTTGAGCGAATGGGCGGCACAGCAGATTCAGACGTGGTTCTGCGCAATGATGGTGAGCCCGTTTTGCCCAGCAAGCTTTTGGCTGCACGGTGCCCCAAGACCGGAGCAATCTCCTTGGCCATCTGGCGGACGAGCACCGCTTCGTCTTGTTGAGCGAGACGATCGACGATATCCGCCAGACCAAAGCGCTCGACAAGCCCAGCCTGATCTGGATGGCTGTCACAGATCACGCGGGTGATACGCAGCAAGTTGAGTTTGACGACCGCCTTGGCCTTCTTGCTAAGTTTCTCGACCAATTGCGTGACAAAGGTCGGTTGGCAGACGGCAAGCGTGATGCTGGAGGACAAGCGGAAGATCTTGAGGAGCCTGTTTTCAGCGACGTCGGCGAGTACACATACGGATCCAGAACACCTTCAAAGGAGACACCGTTGGCCTTGACAAAGCTGTCGGACAGTTTTTCTGCAGCTGTTTTCTCGAGCAGCACATCTTCGACTCTAGCTGTTTCGTCTTGCAGCCTGAAATGATCAGCCTAGACGAGCCTTGAACTAACCATCCGTGAATCGCTTCCAGAGCGCTGACCCGCCAGTACGGGTCGGGCAACAGGTCCAAGTACACTATCATCAGCTTGTCATTTCGCTTTAGGCCCACTTGTCAAGCCACCATGGCGCCAGAGCATACGACGCGACACCTTGCCGGCGTTCGCAAGGTCACATAAGATAGGCAGTGCGAATTGCTTCAGGGGCGAGCTCGTCTCGATTACCCGCTTCAACAAGGGTACGATGCCCGCCGATGCGGCTTCTTCTTGACGAGCGCGGCTGAGCCGGCACATGCTGAAGACGGTCTGAAAGATGTGCGAGCAGACATCCTGCTGTCAGGTTGTTACGTCACTAGACTCACGTTGCTGTGGGGACCTTTGATGTTCTCGCCAAGTAGTCGAACTAGGACTTCCATGGCATTGGAGATCTGTAGCACATCTATAAGCTCCGGGCTCGTAGACAGGTGCTTAATGGCTTTGAGCGCAGTGACGAGGAGTTGCGGCTGCAAGAGGTCGCACGCCTTCAGAAGGCCTAGCGTTAACCATGCAAATGCTGTTGACGTACGGATGATTATACTGCGGGAGCCAAAAGCTTCACGGACACGGCTGTCGGCTTGCGCGGTTTGGCAGAACAGCAGAATGGTGTGCACGATCTTGACTTTTGAATGCTCGGTCTCTTCTGACGGATCTTTCAGGATGGTAAGTAGCGCAGTGGACAAAGGGTCGGATATCCCTTCGCGGACAAACATGCGGCAGAAGTCGTTGCGAGGTGTAGGTGACTACAGTCAGATTGTTCTTCAGCAGACACTCACTTGCAGCTCAAAGACACTATCGATACCCTCCAGCGCCGAAAGAACCAGATCCCTGTTCAGCGAGTAGTCTTCGTCCAGAAGCTCTACCAAGATCTTGAGCCCGCGGCATCTGTCATCAGCATGATAGCGGTGTGAACAACACGCACGAGATGAACATTTGCAAAGTCAATGCCGACGATGTCAGATGCCTCACAAAGGTCGACGCCTCTAAGCGGGTCTCGAGCGAATGTCGCTTTGATGTGTATGACTGAAAATCAGTATTGAAATCATGAAGTCCACCTGACGCACCATGACAACAGGGATGCCACCAATCAAGCAGAACGCCTCCAGCATGCCAAGATCCGTCATGATAACCTGACATCAGCTTGATCGGCGGACATTGTAGACGAACGAGATTGACAATCTTGAGCAAGCGCAATACCACGTCTCTGGAAAGCTTCGCCTCAAGAACCTCAAGAATTCTTCTGTCAAATCCGAATTACGAGCGCGACGTACGCAAGCATGCCATGGCTTGAAACAAAATGCTCCTCGAGTTCCATGTCTGTCTGCGTCTCGAGCAGTGCGAGCTACTTGTCAGCGCGGCTGCATCGCGCACCCACCAATTCGTCACTGGTCTCTCGCAGGGCGAAGCTTGGAGATGTGGGCTGTAGTTGCTCGACAAGACGCGAGACTGAAGCGCACAAAGCTGCCTTTTTGTCTCGAAGCAGGTTGGCCTCCAGGTCCGCTTCGTCAAAGTCGTCCTCAATTTCGGCAAAGGGGTCTTCATCATCTCCGTCGTCTTCACCAAGCCACGACTTGTTCGATCGACGAGTATTGAGCTGCAGAGTCTGTGATGTCGGTGAAGGAACAACTAACGTTAGCAAACATCTCACTGCATCATCACCTGCGCCGTCGCTCCGGAGCGACTCAAAGATATCCGAGTAGTCCGCATCATCTTGCTCAGAGTACTTTTGCAACTCTTGTCTAGCTTCCAGCAGCTTCTCTGGAGCACCACGCATCGAATTCTCTCGTGACATAGACTGAGAGCTAAGCCCAGGCTTGGGGCTCAAGTTGCGGCCTGCTCTACCTTCGCTCGAGTTGTGCCGTGGTCTGATAGGCGGTGAAGTCGCATTGCGCGTTGGGAATCCGAGACGCTTGATGTCGTCTGGGTGATAAAGACCTCGTCGACTTCCGGTCTTGAGCTGAGCTATCAGCTGTGTCTTCCGCGTGCACCTGCCTTCAGGTTGGCCACCTTGGCGGCAAGTCCCCCATCGTCTAGGAGATCAGAGTAGTCTTCGTCCTCGCCCGCTTTAGCCTTCTGTTTCCCGGCCACCTTCAAACTCTGCGGAGTGGTAACAGGCGTAGGCTTGACGACATTGACAGCCCGCGACGGCATGAGTGTTCGCATGTTGTCATGCTCTTCCGTGTCACCGCCACTGGAGCCGGAACCAAGCTTGGCAAAGCTGATGCCTCCTGCAAAGTCGTCGTCCCAGTTCTCTCCACCCATCGGCGTCTCCTTGGAGCGCGACAAGACATCGGTTACGTGCCGAGTCTTCTCAACGACACCCTGACCTGCTGGAGTCGGCTCATCGACATTGACAGACCCTGGCAGATTCAGCGCGCTGATCCCGAGGCCTGATTGACGCCGGTCAGAGATCTTGCGCGGCTGACGAGCTTGCGCTGCTGGACCTGTACTCGGCCGCTGAGGGGCTCGACTTGCAGTCTTGGGCGGAGCTGCAAGAGCTTCGTTCCATTCTTGGACTCGCTGAACAGCTTCGTCGTAGACGGTCAAAGGCCTCTCACCGCGCGTCTTGCCATTTGCACTCTGTGTCGCCTCAATCTGCTTGCGAGCGGACGCCATCCAAGGATGTCGAAGCAGCTTCTTTGCAGTGATACGCAGGTTGCAGTCTTTCTGAAAGCAATGGTAGAGAAAGTCCTTGACGATCTGCGCAAATCGTCAGCTTGCCCCTCATCAAGGTATCAGGTCACTCACAGGAGAAGCGCCTTCTGGGATGGGCGGATTGTCATCTTGCACTATCCTGAAAAGGGCTTGCATGGGAGCCAGATCGTGATAGGGTTGTTTGCCTTCAAGCAGTTCAATGACGACACATCCTACACTCCTGCTAATCAGCTCATTCTATCACACGAACGGACCAAATGTCTGAAGCTGTTGTCGCACCGCTCTGCTCGATCACTTCAGGCGCCACTAATATGAGCGCCACTCTCTCTTGCTCTCATGGCAACTCACTCCAGTAAGGACTCCCAACGACCTCCATGTCCCCTCCTCTTGAACTGACACCAAAGTCTGCAAGCTTGACACTGCCGTCTTTGTTGGTAAGAATGTTGGCGCCCTTGATATCTCGATGAATGACACCTTGTGCGTGAAGGTAGACGAGTCCATCCAGAACTTGGGAGATGTATACCGCCACAAGATTCTCTGGAAACTTGCCGAAACGCTTGCAGATGGATGAGAGAGAGCCATTCTCGCAATATCTGCAGGTCAGTATCTGCGCATCTACAACCAGCACATGATTCTCACTCGAGGACGATGAAGAGGAATTGCGAGTCGCGCGCAAAGCCTGAAGTCAGTCTCATATGTCTGATCGAACGACGTACCCTTGTACTTGACAATGTTGGCGTGCTGAAGGTCAGCAAGCTGTCATCCCGCCTGAACCCAATTACTGACATTCAGATTTTTGAGCAGCTCAATCTCACTCTACAGGCTCTCAGTCAAGCCACGCGGCGGTACTGACCATGATACTGGACAGCTCCGACTTTGGAATATCGCTCAGCTGGATCTTCTTGATGGCTACTGTCTCGCCGGTGGTCCAGTTGAGAGCTCCTGCGAAGGTTTAGCGTGTTGCCACATAGAATTGAGCTACTGACTGAAGACCTGTCCTGAAGCTCCCCTGCCGACGCAATCGCCCAGTTGCTGCAATGTCAGCCATTTGAGCGTCACGATGCAATAGGGGCTCACATAATTCGACAGGGCCGCCGCCATCTTGAGTATCACTTGAATGTCCTAGTCTTTTAATGCAGATCTCACTCGCCCGCATTCCCAATCGCTCGGACGACCCTTCAGCTGTCGTGGCCGCACGTACGAGCCTAAGAGGTTGTGAATAGATCAGACGCAGAGCTGGACCTGGACGCGTCCCTTTCGTACCGCGTCACGTCGCACTGATGTACACGTCGCGCTGTGATGCTGTTCTGCTTGCTGCTTGCTCTTGAGGATGTGTTTGTGAAGAGCTGTGAGGGGTTAATCCAACAAATATAGCAACAAGCTGCCTGCAGCTTGCCAGGAACGAAGGTACTAGTCACACATGAAAGAATATGGATGGATGTTCAGCAGCCGTGGGATAGCTGAATGCTGACCTATATTTCGCTGCGAGTGAGCTCAGAACCTTAAGTGATCATTGCTGCAGGTCTAATGCGCATGAGCGTGGACGTGATGAAAGAGACCTCTTGCGGGAAAGGATATCGGTCCATGCTTGAATTCGCAGGATTATCCGCCCTTCACAAACGCAATGCAGGACACACTACACATGACAGATGATCCGCCGAATGAGTGCCGATTAGACTACCGATGCTCATTACGAATCACTTGCGGGCGAGAACCTCTGCAAGGTCGCTAGTGACGTCGATAGACAGGCGACCGTTGACGACGTAGGGGCGTAAAGTATTGACGAGTGTTGCTGACTGGCGGATGATTTCCGTCGACGTTTCAACCGGGATACAGCTCAACTCTCCATTGATGATTTGTGAGATCTCGCTGTGTTGGTATGCCTCGCTGAATTCAGCGGTGCTGGAGGCAGCTGTGAAGGTGACGAGACGTTCGACAACCTTGGTCATGATTCGTTTTTGGTTGTCTTCGCTCAGTGACTTCCACGTTTGCTTGTCTATGAAGTGCTCCATAGGGATAGTGTGATCATCTGTGGACAGCGTTTGAGGCATTTCGAATCTTGGGCAGTCCGCAGAGTGTCACGCAGAAGGACCTATTATGTACCCCGTCCGAAGCGGAGTTTGTGTTGACTGATCGGAAGGTAGCTTCCAACCTTTCAGAAAATCTAATTGCGCTGGGTTGAAAGGAATATACAATCGCAGAAACTTCCATTGAGAAGGGCAGATTGCATCTGGAGACTCTAATTGCTCATGAGGTGGCCGAAA
Source organism: Holtermanniella nyarrowii (assembly GCA_001600035.1). Lineage (NCBI taxonomy): Eukaryota > Fungi > Basidiomycota > Tremellomycetes > Holtermanniales > Holtermanniella > Holtermanniella nyarrowii. The sequence goes on from BCIT01000009.1 coordinate 649,102, forward strand.
TGCGCAGCAAAGGATCTGCCTGGCTACGTCACTCTAAGTTCTTTCTGCTTTCCTGTGGCGTGATACATGACGCACCGGCTACGGCGGGCTATTGCGTAGGTCCGGCAGGCTCTATTACTGACCGCTGACGCAGACCCAAGTCATCCCGTCAAACCGCTCGCTTTGTCAAGTGGCCTCGCTGCCACACTATGCTTCTTCCGCGCCACCTGCAGCTGCGTCCTTTCTGTTCCTGTCCTGCTGCAAAAAGGCATTCATACTCCTCAAAGTTCTCATACTGGGGCATGGCGGGTGCGCACAGCGGAAGATGATTCGATCCGGCAGAGTGTACCACCCTTTTCCATCCCGTCTCACGCGGTCCGATGCTCGACGGATACCTCAACGATCGCCCGGAGCTCTCGCCCGTGAATTGCGTCACTGCAGCTTGGCGCCATCATGCCTGCATTTTACCCGGTTTCGGCCTGTCCGGCGAACTATGAGACTGCCGGATTTGTGCGCGTCCCCAGATCCCACCAACGTCCAAAACCATGCTCTTTTCATTCGCTGCTGCATCCTCAATCCTTGCTGCTCTGGCGGTCGCTTCGCCTTTGACGGCATCTGCACCTCTGCAAGCTCGTGAAAACGATGGCGGAGCTGCACCTGCTGCTCCTGCCGTCCCTAACGTTGTCCGTTCGTTGTGGGACGGTGAGTGCTTCTACCCTACTGCCGACGAGACGTTTCATCTCGATTCGTACCTCGGCAAGTGGTATCAGATTGCTGGCACCCTTGCACCCTTCACCGCGGGCTGCTCTTGCATCTCTGCCGAATACGGCAAGAACGTGAGTGGTTCTAATCCCAGGCGGGCGCAGAGCTGATAAATCTCAGGACAACGGCACGGTTAGCGTCCTGAACAGATGCCAAGTCGGTGACAATCCCGTCGACATTTTTGGCACAGCATCACCTGCCGACCCGGCCTATGGTACCAAGGGTGTTCTGCGCGTCCAGTTCCCCGGCTCTGCTCCCCCTGACTGCCCAGGTCCTAACTATATCGTGCAGGACTACACTGGTGACTTCGCTATCGTCCAGGGCAACAACTTCACCACGCTCTTCGTGCTCAGCCGTCAGAGGAATATCGCAGAGGATGTTGTGCAGGTGCGTTTGTGTGACGTAAGAGTGGCGCTGACTTGGGAAGGCGTGGATCCAAAGGGCTGGCAAGCTTGGGTCAGATCTCAGCAACGTCGTCCCCACCAACCAGACGGGCTGCATTTGAGAATAGAAAGAAGAGCGGAACGACGAGCAGAAAGGAGAGACCGGACATTGATCGCAACGCACATGCAGCATAATTGTCGTACATACATTTCGTGTCTCATGAGACCTACTCCTGCAGCATCGCACAGCTCTCTTATGTCTTCCTGTTCTTCCTACCACTTCGTAGCACAGTCCTGCCTAAACGTCTATCGAAAAGGCTACGAGCGCGAGTATGCACCTCGCTCGTCTCCTGATCATCGACTGATTTTCTTCAACACCCCCACTTAGGACGTCAACCCAATGAGAATCGCAGAGTTGAAGCAAGAGACTATCGTTTGAGCTTGAGAGCCTTGCGCAACAGTTCAAAGCGCATTGAAACACAAGATCAACGCACAGCAAGGTTTAGGACTTTATCAATACTCGAAACACTAGCGCGATCTACAAAATGATGCGCACACGCATGACTTCAGCCTCGGTTTCTGCTGCTAGATCAACCCTGCGTCCTCGTGCCGTCGCCACCGTCTCGGGACAGGCTTCTAGGTCTTTGGCGACTGTGGCTGACCCACCTGTAAGACGATGTGCGTAGTCCGATCTCGTTTGAACAGCGCTGATTAGACAGACGGCGGCCTCAAAGACCAAGATCGTATTTTCACAAACCTTTTCTGCAAGCACGACCGTCAGTTTTCTGCAGAGATCGGGGCGTCACTGACATGTCAGACGGTATCAAGGGTGCCAAGTCGCGTGGCGACTGGCACAAGACCAAGGAGATCTTGCTCAAGGGTGATTCGTGGATCATCCAGACCATCAAAGATTCCGGTCTTCGTGGTCGTGGTGGTGCGGGTTTCCCTTCAGGTCTCAAGTGGAGCTTCATGAATAAGCCAGGATGGGAGAAGGATGGGCGGCCACGTTACCTCGTCGTCAATGCCGATGAGGGTGAGCCAGGGACGTGCAAGGATCGCGAGATCATGCGCGGCGATCCCCATAAGCTTGTCGAGGGCTGCCTCGTCGCGGGTCGCGCGATGAACGCAACCGCCGCTTACATCTACATCCGTGGTGAATTCTACCAAGAAGCAGGCCACGTTCAGCAGGCTATCAACGAGGCTTATGCCGATGGTCTGATCGGCAAGAACGCATGTGGTTCCGGCTACGACTTTGACGTCTACCTTCATCGCGGCGCCGGCGCCTACATCTGTGGCGAGGAGACGGCTCTCATCGAGTCGCTCGAGGGCAAGCAGGGCAAGCCAAGGCTGAAGCCTCCTTTCCCTGCCGACGTCGGGCTTTTCGGTTGCCCATCGACCGTCGCCAACGTTGAGACCATCGCCGTCGCCCCTACCATTGCCCGTCGTGGTGGTGCTTGGTTCGCTGGCTTTGGTCGTGATCGTAACCAGGGTACCAAGGTCTTCTGTATCTCTGGGCATGTCAACAACCCATGTGTAGTCGAGGAGGAGATGTCGATTCCATTGCAGGAGCTTGTCGAGAAGCACTGCGGTGGTGTTCGTGGTGGATGGGATAAGCTCAAGGGTATCATCCCTGGTGGCTGCTCGGTTCCCGTCATTCCCCGCAAGACATGCGAGGAGGTCTTGTGAGTCTCCCTGTTCAGACAACACTGACATCCAGGATGGACTACGACTCCCTCAAGGACGCTCAGACGTCGCTTGGTACAGGCGCTGTCATTGTCATGGATGAGACAACCGACATGATCTCTGCCATTGCCCGCTTTGCCAAATTCTACAAGCACGAGTCGTGTGGTCAGTGCACACCATGCCGCGAGGGTACAACATGGATGATGAACATGATGGACCGTATGGTCGAGGGTCGTGCTCAGGAGCGCGAGATCGATATGCTGCTCGAGTTGACAAAGCAAGTAGAGGGTCACACTATCTGTGCTCTTGGTGGTGAGTCTTTGCATGAAGCTAAGTACATTGCTGATCAACAGACGCCGCTGCGTGGCCTATCCAGGGCCTGATGCGCCACTTCCGCCCGGAAGTCGAGGCTCGTCTTGCCGCCTTCCACGCCGCCAACGGACAGGTCATGTTTGGTGGTCAGCTCTTGAGCGAGGTCGATGATCGCTTTGCCATTCCCGACAACCTTGGGGGCGAGACGAGGCGGTCGATTGCGTCTCAGTAAGGCCTAGTTTTGTAGCTGTATCATGGATCACGTGCAGACAATATTTCTGGCCGTCGCGGCCGTGGCCACTGAATTGTCGATCACAGTGAGGTTTGCTGCATACATTCAGCATCATGTCGTCTGCGCCTTTGACAAAGAAGCAATTGAAGACTCTGGCTTTCAGGGCCAAGCAGAAGAACCAAGCTGCGCCAGTCGATGATGTCCCTGAAGTCGACCTGCTCGACGATGATGAGCCCGAGCCAGTGCCTGAGCCTGCTGCTGAAGGTAGTAAGAAACGCAAGCGTGAAGAAGATTCCAGCGGCAAGGGTAAAGCCAAGGAGGTAGCTGAGAACGGTGGTGAAAACGCAGATGAAGAGAAGGGAGACGAGACGGAAGAGCAAAAGAAGAAAAAGACCAAGAAGGATGTCAAGCAGCGCTTCATCTTGTTCGTTGGCAACTTGGGCTTCAGGACTACTGCCAAGCAGATTGCTGTGCATTTCAAAGAAGCTGTCGGTGCGTGAAAGCTTTACATCGCGGGCCATGCTGACTTTGCAGGCCAAGAACCAGCTGTGCGATTGTTGACAACGAAAGCGCCTGCTCCTTCGCCTCACCACCCTCCTCAACCTCCCAAGTCTCGTGGCATCGCCTTTATTGACCTGCCAACATCAACAGCACTACAATCAGCCCTCAAAATGCACCACTCAATGCTTGACGGCCGTGAGATCAATGTCGAGTTGACAGCTGGTGGTGGCGGCAAGAGTGATACCCGCATGGGCAAGCTCGCCGAACGAAGAGAGCGCGTCGGCGGTCAGCGTGAGCGCAAAGAAGTTGAGGGAGAGGGTGAAGAGGGAGGAGAAGGTGCCGAAGCGGAGGGTGGAGCCGGCATGCAAAAGAAGCGCGAACGTGGAGGCAAACGCGTCAAGAATGCCCCTGTAAGTCACCAGACTGAGAAGGCACATGAGCAAGCTGATCGATAGAAACCCTCGGAGAAGACTGATGCTGATGGTAAGGCGCTTCTTAGCGGTTGGGCCGGTCGGTCTTCCGGACCTGCACCTTCTCGAGGTTCCGGTGGACGGGGCGGCCGAGGCGGTGGTAGTCGGGGTGGTGGTCGGGGCGGCAGCAGCTCACGAGGCCGCGGTGGCGGTGGAGGCGGAGGCAGGAAATGGGAGCCAACAGGTTCAAATGCCATGACTGTTGGATAATCACTTTACTATGTACATCTGCATTTCACACCTGACTAAAAAGAAAGAAAAAAAGTTGAACCAGCTTTATAGGGGTTATGCGTGCTGTCCCATGATGCACTGCAACTCTTTAGCTCAGCCAGTCAGGTTTCGCCACTCACCTGGCTGCACACTTTCTCATAACCATCGAGTTGGACTTGGCAACTACAACTCTGGCACGCGCACTTGTGCGTTTCGTGTGCATTGATAGGGGTTGGTTCAGACAAAGAGGGATGTGGTGGCGTCGGTCGTTGCATGCTTGCTTGAGATTGGATTTGAATCAAGAAAAGGGCGGGGCCCGTCAAGCCGCTTTATATCGCTAATGACATGCGGACAACACACAATGCACAGCGTCTTGTAGATCAATATCAAGCAAAATCAGCGGCCAATCAGAAATCCCTCAGGGCGAGAAGCCGCAGCCCTGTTTCATCTACACCGTAGATCCTTCTCCTTTCTGCCCTAACAAAAGCCCCTATCTGCTTACGGGTGGACCGATCGGACATGAGATCAGTCCGTAAATAGCGGCAAGTACGGAGCAAGAGAGTTTCTGTTTACAGGCGTCCATCACAGCTAGTCCAACCCCTCGACCATCTACTTGGTGTATTGCCAGACGTTGCGGAGCACTGAGATGGAGTCAGCATGATATAAAAGGGATGGCTGCGATCGCAGCTGAGACGCGACTCTTGTGAAAAGCGGGTCGCAAGCTACACAGATATAAAATCAACTCACAGCCAGCCTTGGTCGCGAGCCTGTTGATAGAGTCATCGGCCTCGCCCATAGCCCGAACCTGACCGCAGAGAGCAATAGTGGTACCCTGGTTCTTGATAGCCTTTCCATCGGCGTCAACGTCGGCAATGGTGATCTGGATGGACGCGTGGTCCTTGGCCGTGATCAGGCGGTTGGTGGCCGAGCACTTGCGGGGGACATAAAGGTCAACGAGGACACCCTGTGGTTGTCAGCTTGGTTCTGTGATGCCGGAAAGAACTGAGCAAGAGAAGAGGGATGCCTGCTGGCCTGGGAGCATCTGAGGCGTGGAGAGGTTCATGATGAAGCACTCTGCAGCACATGACCAGCTCCCGCTCATTGTCGCCATATCCCATGTGAAGAGTGCCATAGTGCAGGCATCAGCACTGATGCAAGATGCCCAAGATGCCCGAGCCTCAAGGCTTTCGCAGAACCTCTCATGAAGCCTTTGAATCCCTCGAGTATGTGCCCAATACCTCTTCATCCTTGCTTCGCGCAGCATTGCTGGCCCTCTTCCCAAACAGAGCAGCTTGCGAAGAGCGACCAATAACCTGCACGTCCGAAAACAGCTGTCCAGCTGTCCAGCTAGCCATCATTCGAGACGTGCACGCATTCCTTCCTCCAGCTCCAGCTTTCCTCTCGTTCTCTCGTCATGACACTAACCTGGTCGTTCTCTAAAGCATTGTCAGTACACTCTCCAGAAACCATTCAGCAGTATCACTCACCCATTTTGAATGATATAGATGATATTCGAAACCTTCAATGCTCACGTTTCGAGGTGCTGGCTGGCGAGGATCGTAGATTGCCACTTTGGGTAGTAGACATCGTTCAATTTCGTGCGGCACTGTCGGGAATATCATCGGAGACACGCCGTTAACCCCTTAACCCCTTGACGACCTCTCACCAACCATGGGCTTATTAACGCTGCAGGCTATGATGTATAGCAATCGCTTTCGCGATCGTGCAGATCACGGCGTTCACGTAGAACTGCAATCGGAGGGCGGATTGTGCTGTGGTGTTCAGTCATCCCAGTCTTCACTCTCTGCTCACACCGCAACCTGAATAACGTGATCTACATTGTCCTAGGCATTCAAGAGTCATTACGCTCGTTGCTTATGTGAATTTCGTTTACTCTAAAACCAATCTAGTCTAAATAGACATGCGCCTGCAACTGTTAGCTACGTCGTGCGGGAAAATGTAATGAACTCACCTCAACCTGTTGCCACGCTGTATAGCCTTGGCGCCCTTGACATCATCCACCAAGCCAGTCGGCAACTTGCCCTGCTCTTTCCATTCTGCAAGCTGCTTGCGCGCAGCCTCAAGGCCGACAGCAAGGACATCGGAGAACTGATTGAAGCCACCAAGCGTCTCGAATTGCTGGACTGGCATCGACATGTAGAGACAGCCCGGCGTGTTCTTGACTTCTTCGAGTGATCGTGCGGATGAGACGCTACGTGTCAGACGATCACCTTAGAGGTAGACTCACTATGTCAGGCGCGAAGAGACCTCAGTCATTGAAGGCACACGGTTGTCGCTGAAAGGATTGAAGCTACATCACATCAGCTCCAATTTCCTCAATATTGTAGCACAAGTCGTACCGGTTCAGGAAGATCCACCAGCCTGAAACAGAGTCACCGTATTTGCGAGGCGAAGTATCGTCGACGGACCCAACATCCACAGCGATGATATCTTGGATACCAAGTGACTTGAGTGCATTGGCCGGGATGTTGTCTGTGTATCCCCCATCCACGAGAAGGTTCCCGGAGTCGGAGAGAGGTGGGAGAAGACCGGCGAGCGTCATGGAGGCACGGACATAACGCCTGAATGTCAGACATTGCTCAGCTGAATCAAAGCTCACCATGCGTAGCCTGTCCTGTGAATCTCCATGCGCGAATGGGTGATGTTGGTTGAGTTGGCAAAAAACGGGATCCAGAAGTCTTCCGTCAGCTGAGGGTTGAGTCCCTACTGACCTTCAATGTGCGTGTCATAGAAGGCCTTGTAAATACCGCGATCTGTCGTCAGCCTCGTCACGCTCAAGCAACTCACTGAACTCGTGACCCGTCGTATACGCCACGAAAGGATACGTCACGTCACTGAGAAGCCTCCAGATCGAACCCATCCTTCCAGAGAACTGCTTTGTCCTCCCCGTTGTCTCCAGCAGATCTGTCGTTCGAGCATACAAGCCACCAACGAAAGCTCCAATCGAACACCCACCGATGCTGTCAACCGGGATACCAAGCTCCTCCAACGCTTGCAGCATCCCAATGTGCGAGATTCCTCGAGCACCACCACCTCCAAGCACGATCCCAATACTCTTTCCGCAAAGCCGACGAGCGATGCGCGCGAAATCGTTCATGTGAGGTGGACGACGTGGACGGCCTAAAGGGCGGAGTCCACGGTATTTCTTGATCTTGCCTTCAACTTTCTCGCGGAGATGCTTGAATGCTGCTACTGCTGCTGGATCGTGTACCACTGGGACGGCTTTTGTTGGGATGACCACACCGGGAAGCTCAACGTGGTGATGGGCATCGCACCATGGGCGATTCTGTTGTCAGCAAGCTTTTTCAGGACCACTCACTCTCAGCCATTGCCTCGTCGAGCCGGGAGCGACATGACGGTCATCGTGCAGCAAGACGAGCTCCTTCCTGGCTGTTGTCTTTGTTGCAAGAAGCAGCTTCTCATACTCTCCGAGGGAAGGATCATCTCCCATTGCTGAGGCGTCAGCAACCATCTCAGTAGACTTGATGTACGTACCGACGATGAGCACGAGATCAGCTTGACGAATAGAAGTCAAAGTCCATTGGCTTGACACCGGAGTGTCTGCGACATAGAGGACAGTGCGGTAGCGCTGCTCTTGGTCTGCAAGCCAGCCAGCCACTTTGAGCTTGCCGATCCTCGAGAAAGCATGTCGACCGAGTTGCCGCATGACCGAACTTTGGTCGAGGTAGGACGTCGACGCGCCCAGATCTTCTAGTGAAGCCTTGAGCTTGGTCGCAAAGGCTGCCACTGGCACATGGCGGGTCGAGCCGAGGATGCAGACGGTTTCTGACCATCAGCTTGACGGACTACCATGAAGAACTCACTCAGGTTCAAGTTTGACCGCGAGATGTTAGATCCGCCAACGACAGTGGTAGCCGGCAAAGGTGGCTTTTCGTTGACCGCCTTCCGTACGCGAGATGCGATGAGGCGAAGGAACTGAATAGTCGTCACAGGATGCTTGATACTAATCGCGTCGAACAGGGCTCCTGGAATGCGCACAAGCTCGCTATCACGGATCGCGTGCAGAGTATCCGGACGAGGATCGGCCGTGATGACGTCCAGCTCGCCGATCGAATCACCCTGACCATACTCCCGCACGACTTCCACACTGCTTTCCTTCTCGTCAAGCGATCGTAGACGACCGTTGATGACGATGAAGAAGTCGCGCGACTTGTCACCTTTGCGGTAAAGCACCTTGCCGGCGTCCAACTGCTGCCAGTCCAGAGCGGCATCAATATGTAAGACTAGCGTCAGCTCAAACGTGGAGGCTCACTCACTTAGCGGGGACAGCAGAGATAGCAACCTCTTGGCGAGAGTCAACAGCACGATTGGCTTGCGCTCCAGGATGCTCTCAAGAGCCGAGTGAGGCAGAAAGCCAACGAAACAATCCGTCTTTGCGCTGGATATCAGCACAAGAGTGATGAAGGCAGCGTACCTGATGTTGACGTATGAGTCGGTACTGCACAGAGACGAAAGATAGCCCGCGATACCACCAGGCTGATGTTAGCGTCTTCAGGAGAATGATCTCACCTTGACAGTGAACAAAGTCTCATCGGGTGCAGCCATTGGGTGAGCTGGTGGAAGCAGAAGTGGATCATCTTGTGAGCCCAACCCGAGAGCAGATCCGAAAGGTGTCTTGGGGGAATCTGACGCGCGGGAGCCTGGCTCAGCACTTGATTGAGACGTCACGCTCTGCGATGGGTGTGAAGTGATGGATACCTAGCGTCAGCTACGCATCTCAGTCTGACACTCACATCCAGGAACCCATCAATGACGTAGTAGAGACCCGCCGCCTTCTCTCCTTCCTTGACGAGCGGCTTGCCCTTTGCAAAATAAAGGATCTCCACTTTACCTTGCATCTCCGCCAGAACAGCACGAGGGTTCGGGATCCCACCCATGCTACTCTCATGAATTGAGCTCTCATCCTCGCCAGCAGCAGACTGGCCTCCAGAAAGCAGCGACTCGCGCATCATGCCACCAATAACACCCTCTGATGATCGCGAGGCATTCATCATGTCGAGCACATTACCGAATGGCGCTTGGCGGCCTGAGCGATTCGTGGGTACGGGTGGGAACATTGGCGAGTTGGGTGTTGAAATTGCTGAAGCGGAGGCGGAAATCGAAGGGTCTTTGGCATTCTGGGGAGGCTGTACCAAGCCAATGGATTTAGCTATGCAGAGCATGACGGCCTCTCTGAGGTCAAACGTCTCTCCTTCTTCGGACTGAATCACAGGTCGATCCTGCTGAATCTCCTTCCTGGCACCAGAATTGACTCTGCCGCGCCAAGTATCCATCCTCGCAAGACTAGGCGTCTGAGCCTTGGGCCGATAATAAGGACCCTCGTCATTGGTCATTGCAAGATCACCAGCCCCGACCTGCTTACGCATCGCCGAAGGTTGTTTAGCAGAAGACACATTGGGCGTAATGACAGCAGGAGTAGTAGCCGTCGCCTTCTTCGTCTTTTGAGGTGCTTCGTCAATTTTAGTGATGGACAATGAACCAGGCGCAAGAGCAGACGCAGAGGCCAAACGATGTCTCGGGTGGTTCATCGGCGTGTTCCCCTGTCGAGGGGTGACAGAAGGTAGGGAAGGCGCTTTGGCGGTACCAGGAGTCGAAGGTGCAAAGTTAAAGTAGTCTTTTGCTTCTTCACGACCTCCTCGTGTGCTGGCACCTGGTGTTGCTTTGCCTGCTCGGACTTCGGGCTGGAACCGTTCGCGGAGAGCCTGCATACCGCCCGTGGTGTAGAATGACCTCGGCAATGGATGCGAAACCAAGCTGTTCAGAGCTGATTCAGACTTGAGCACCTCGCGCGTCAGACCAAGGTACTTGTGCGCTACGCGATCAGCTCTGTCAAAGAGAGGATCAAGCAAACTCACCAGTCATAAACGTCACTCGGCTGAAGCGCTCCAAAACAACCTGCACAATCGACCCACTAGCCTTCGGAAATTTGCGAGTAAGCTTCTTGAAAGCCTCTGCCGGAATCACCGCCAACGTCGTATCAACAGTGGCTCTAGCAATAGTGCCCTCGAACGCCGAAACGGGCGGCGGTGCAGAACTCTTCGTTGACCGAGGCCCAGGCTGTCTTTGACGACTTCGCTTTCGTGCAGGCGACGAGTGCGCTGTCTCTCGCGCTTCGTTGACTGCTCGTAGTACAGGTGAAGAAAGGATTGACGGTGGAAGAGATGAGGTCGCCAAGAACTCTTGGAGCTGAGCTGCAGGGGGAGGTGGTGATGGCGAGCGTTGATCTGGTGTCTCGTTACCTTCCGAAGATGGCACGACCGTCGACTCTGATTGCACTGAATCTCGCGCGCTGTCTTTGCGTGGACTTGCAAAGCCGCCGAAGTCGGAAGGACTAGTCGTGACTGCCTCTGGAGATTCGGCATGCACGCCAAAGTCCAGGTTACTGACGTCCGAGTTCGTCCGCCCTTTGGCCGACAGTCTGCCTGGCTCAGGTGCGTCTGTATCGGTATCCGTCTCATCGTCATCCATGTCGTTCGGAGATTGTTGCTGAGGCGTATCCCACTCGAGCTGAATCTCTTCAGTGAAGAGAGAGAGGATCGAGAAGAGAGATGAGAGGGTGCCTCCGGTGCTGACTTCATTGAGTAGGTGATAGCCATTGTACGATGTCCCATCGTTGCCGCCTGTTGGCGTGTCTGAAGATGGTGCAAACTGCGGTTAGTCCAGGACCAGCTTTTCATAGCTTACGACTTGAACTCTACCCTCAACTACACACCAGAACTCTCCTCCGCCGACCTCAAGGGTCTCACCAGCTCCGAGTCGCCTAGTCTGAAGATGCCGGCTAAGCTCATGAAACACTGGTTTCTCCAAGAACCCAAAGATTCGAATTGCAGAGAGGAAATCGTCCAGGTAGTTGTGGAATGGGTTCGTGGACCTCGACGACGTCAAAGATTCCTGTAGGATGGCGTCGGGGAGATGAGGAAGTTGTGTTGGTGATGGGGGAGGTAAAGGATTATCTTTCAGATCGGCATACGTATTCAAGTACTGCTGTCAGCTAGCGAGAGTGCTGCGAGCGTACCTTGTACCGAACAAAAAAGGATGCGGCAATGCTGCCAGCTACGAACAATGCCAGCAAGCTATAGAAGCCTAGATTGATTGTGAATGAGTATTGTAGCGCTCTCACAATCCATCTTATCGTCAGCAACACTGACAAATGGACAAACTTACCCTGGGACGGTCAGCGTCGCGAAACCGACTAGCCACCTGATGCCCTGCAGCACGTAGAGCAGCGCGTAGATGACGGCTGTCACCAATGCTAGGATTGGATTACCATCCGTAGAGGGCATCTTGGACTTGTCCACCATCTCGCTCAAGTTTGAGCTGTGAATGGTGAGACAAAGGTTTCTGCGCGGTAATCCTGATCCGACCCAAAAGTGAGGACGTCACCGCTTGTGCTAGATATTCTAACACGCACGAAATGCTATCAGCGCGCTAGCCCGTTCAGTACCTGATGACGCACTGCGATGGCGATGGAGGTCCGATCTATAAGTAAGTACACCTCATCGCACTCCACTCTTTTCCCTCAATAATCCAAACTTCAAATACACAATGTCTTTCCTCCGTACATCCGCTTTCCGTCTCTCGCGCACCATGGGTGTCCGTGGTTATGCCGACAAGACCATGACTGAGAAGGCTGGCGAGACCATGAAGAAGGTTGGTGATGCTTTCAAGGGCACTGGAGGTGGGTGTCAATTCGTACAGTTGTTGTTGGTGCTGATACCTTTGCAGCTGTTGGCAAGGAGTTCCAAGCTGATGGTGCTATTGGTTCCAAGGGCGAGGCCGTTGGCGGTCCCTTCTCTAAGGACGGTGCCATCGGAAGCAAGTACGTTGACTCTCTGTTATTTTTAAAGACCGACGTTGACGATGCAGCTTTACCGACTCTGGTTCTGTCGGCGGCTCCGTTGACCAGGCTGCGACCGAGGTCAAGAAGACAGGTCAGGATGTCAAGCATCAGAAGTAGAACAGTGATGAGCAGTCATGAATACAGTATCAATCCTTCCGAGTTTGATCTCATGTTCCTTTCCGTCCCTACATTTGACACGCGCAGTCGTCACGTCTTGTTTTGCCATTCACAACCAGAATAATCAAGTGACTTGCCTGGTCGACGCATTGCATTGGTCTTGTGACGCTGTTTCTCGTGTGATCGACTCTTTCGTGTGATCGACTCAAATGACAACTCGTCTATAGCCTTCGACCGCAATCGATGCGCGCCCGACCACAAGACTTGGTTTCAGCGGTCCAGAATCAAGCATGTCTCTTGTTGTGATGATTTTTATTGAGAATTGATCCAAATGACTCACGCATGACGACTGATTTCTAAGCTCGGCTCCTATGTAGCGGAGAAGTCGTTGCTCAGCAAGCAAGGTGAAAAGCCTGTGATCCAATTTGGCAATGACTGAAACTGCTTGTGTAGGCTGAGTTTCTCGAAGAAACATCGGTGGTAGAGAACTGTCTTGGGCCCAAATGAGCATCCTATAGGGGGGCCGTACTGCTGCAGCGCCACTGACTCGGGTCGCTGTAGTGCTCAGGCACGCATTGCATTCATCGGGGTTCTTCACTGTCCATTCGCATCCAACACCGTGAGCGTCTGCGAATCCTCAACCAGTCACTACATAAGAATGATCTCACCCTGCTGTTCAGCAGATACAAACACAAACAGAGCTGCGAACAAGGCGGTCTCACATAACAATGACTGCGGCCGTGGACCCATGGCCAGCTAGCTTACGACGTGTACACGTGATCTCAGGGAATGTTCAAAAGCTAATAAAGCGATGAAGTCTTAGCCGAGACGAACGCGTCGTCCTTTCGATCTGCAATCACGGTCCCCAGTCTCGACACGAGCCAGATCAGGTCCAATTCGGCAGCTGCAATCTTGCAGCATGCTTGCGACTCATCTGATTTCGACAATCCTGGCGCTAGCTTTTACTGGAACTGCATCAGCGGCATGCGTCGATAACGCTTCTTCAACAGCGCAACTGCAAACTCTCTTGACGCAGGGTGGGCAGGGCTTTATTCTCAGCCTGTGTGCAGGGCAGTCATACTCTTTGACCGACACCCTCAACTACACGTCCCCAGGACAGGTGGGTACAGCGCTGACACTTGGCCCAAGCTCACAACGCAGGAAATTTCAACAGAAGGCTATCCCACGGATGATACACGTGCACTGCTGCTGGTGACTGGCGCAGCACAAGCTACAGCTGTAGACGGAGTAGGCGAGGATCTTAACTTTATCTCGCTGCGCAATGTGCAGGTTCGTTGCGTTGGCTTTCGGAGAAGGGATGACCGAGCTGATTTCAGATCAACGGCAATCGGGGCGACGCGGACATCTTTGAGAAAGCTGGTGGTCTGATTGAGTTTGGAGGGCCTAACAATGGACAAATCATCGAATATGTCAGGAGCTATGATCCTCGTGGCTGGAGTTGTCTACACCTGTATGTTTGTGAGCATGCCAAGGACCTGGACTGACGTAACAGTGCCGAAGGACCCTTTACTTGTCGCAACAGTACCATCAGGTACAATGACATCGGTCCTTGCGGATCTCAACAGTTCCAAAGCGTGAGAAGATCGGTGAGACATGGCTGCAGTCTGACAAGCAGTGGGCCGACGGCATCTCTTTGAGCTGTCAAGAGTCACTTGTCGAGGATAACACTATTGTCGATGCAACCGACGGCGGTATCGTCATCTTTGGCTCGCCTGATTCTATCGTTCGCAACAATCACATCAGTGTCAAGACTGTAAGTGGCGATCTGTCGCGGTGCAAATTTACTGACCCTTTCAGCGTACCATGCTTGGCGGTATCAACCGTGCGTGACTGACATGAAATGAGCTGACAGCAGTGGTTGACGTCCTACCGTGGCGTCCACTTGGAAACTACACAGACGTCTATGTCGAGAACAACACCATTCTCGGAGGATTTGCCACCGGCGTAAGTTTGCCACATACATTTAAAGTTGCGCTGACCGCCAGATGGGTAACGAAACTTTGGGTCCCAACGACGCTTCCGCTATCATCAAGATTGGCATTGGAATCGGTCCTCGTGTGTGGTTTGGCGAGTGAGTCTATGATGTCAGTCGTGAAGGCAATGCTCAGCAAATCAGACGATTCGGGACGAATACCTCCAATGGTGGTACCGTGCGCGACAACCGCATGAGTGGCGCTTTCGTGTTTGGCATGGCCGTCTCAGCTGCCAGCAACTTCCTTGTCGAAGGCAACGAGTTCTTCGGCAATACTTCATTCGTGCGTCTCAGGCTTTGAAATTCGCTGACGCTAGATCGGCGAATACGCCATCAACTGCACTGGCGCGAATCTCACTCCACACCCTCCCGTGGCTCTCATTCGAGAATCCACGACGACGACTAGAAACGTCACGGTCCAGGACGGCTTTGTCAATGGCACCGCTTTTGGCCTGACTTGCTTTGCGTCGCCGAATGCTACCGTCTTTGGATGGCCGTACGGCAATAATGGTATCAATGCCGCCGATCCAGGAGGTGAGGCTGCAGGGCCATCCTCCTCTTCGTCGAGCGCTCCATCAGAGTCTGCACCTGCAGCATCAGTTACGCCGTCCTCGAGCGGCAGTCACACCGCCATCCCCTGCTCCGTGCTCCTCAGTATCCTCATCGCTGGGCTGGCAGCTGGCCTTTAACCTAGCCACGATTCTTGTACCCATATAGAGCATAGAAGACAATGCATGTCGACCTAGATCTCCACCAGTCCCGAAGCCTTCCTCACTTGTTCCATCGTCTCTGCCGCTTTTGCCCGCGCCGTCTCGCGCCCTTTCTTTGCGACTTGTGATAGGTATGCGTGATCCTCCCTGATGCGCTCATACTCTGTACGCACCGGTTCCAGCGCCTCGGCAACGACTTCACTGATCAGGCCCTTGAGCTTGCCAGCTCCTATGCCTTTGCAGTCCGCAGCGAGCTGCTCTGGTGTTCGCCCTCTGTCCCAGTCCAAGGCTGACCAGATCGTAAGCAAATTGCTGATGCCTGGCCGCCCCTCGGGATCGTATGAGATCTCGCGATCAGAGTCGGTCACGGCGCCCTTCAGCTTGGATGCAATGACCTCTGGTGTGTCCGTGATGAGGATCCGCGAGGCAGCATTGGGAGCTGATTTGGACATCTTTTGGGTGGGATCTCGTAGGGACAGAACGCGCTTGGAAGGGACTGGGAATGAGCTTTCACCTCGCTCATGTGATAGTAGTACTCACCAATACGGTGAGCAGGCAGCGGAAAGATCGAGCCATATGTCCGGTTAAAGATCTCTGCAATGTCTCTTGATAGCTCGAGATGCTGCAGCTGATCTTCGCCTACAGGTACGTCCGTAGATCTGATTTGTCAGCGCCTATCGTTCACTCGTTTATTTCTCACTTGTATAACAGGATATCAGCAGCTTGAAGCACAGGATACGACAGCAAACCCAGCTTGAGATCTACCTCGGAGATGTCATGTTCAGAGATAGCGTTGCGCGAAGTAGCCAAGCGCGATTTCCAAGTCGTCATGCGCTGCAGTCTCCCCACAGGTGTCAAGCAGTTTAGATGCCACGCAAGCTCAGTATGCTCTCGCACCTAGAAAATCAGCTGCCGACACTTCTGATGGGAACGTACATCCTCCTGGAAGAAGACACATGTCCTCTCTGGGTCCACACCACAAGCCAGTAAACTCGCAAGCATATCGCGGCGGTCCCTGACTAAAGTTGCTGGATCTTGAGGTAGCGTGATCGCGTGCAGGCCGACTATCGACAGGTAGATCGGTGTGATAGCAGGAGCTGAAGCCTGCATCTCGAGGAACGGGAGAAAGAGCCCAAGATAGTTCCCAAGCTATCATGAGCGCTTGAAACGTCTCTCAACTTACATGAGGAGTACCTACCTCTGTCAGCATGAGGTCATATATGAGAACTGACCTGTGGGCTGGATCCCGGAAAATATCACGCTAGACTTTGCTTGCGTGCTGTTGGCTCTCGAAAGCTTTGTGAACGAAGAACAGCTCGCGCGCGCATTGCGACTGGCCGCATTCTTCACTACGGCTGCCATGTGTTGGATTTAGTCGATATAGCGGTGCTGTAAGTGAACGAGAGCTCAAGCCGACAAGCCTCAGCTGCATACGTGCAGCTGGCTTAATTGCATGATCCAATACAGTTCTAGCTTGCACGTGAAAACATGGGTAATAATGTTTGGTTCCGTCGACGCGTCTTATGCGTCCTCATTGATTTTGCTATTCGACTCGCGACATACGCCCAGTATGGCCAGAATGGCAGACAGCCCACACACTTCGCCGTTTGGAGCTATGCCATCGACTCCAAGACCACCAGATCGGTACCCGAATCTGGAAACTCCCTCTCAAGTTCGTCTTGCACCCGAACCCTGCTGACAGCTGCAGGTCGTCAAGTCTTTCGTGGAGCCTAGGAAACTGCGGAGAACTCCATCCGGACAACAGAACAGCGCTGCTTTGCTCAAAATCTTGCAGAAGAGTTCGTGGACCGCAAATGTGAGCAGTCACTGATCCGTAGCGTTCAAGAAGGAGTCGTTTCGAGGCCGGCAGCTGGAGATCGTGACTGCCGCCGTCTCAGGTGCGGATGTCTTGGTCGTGGCTCCTACTGGAGCTGGCAAATCGTGAGTTCTCGCCCACGCGAAACGCTGACTTGCAGCATATGCTTCCAGCTGCCCGCGATGGCTGAGCTGCATGGGATCACCATCGTCATTTCACCCCTTTTGTGTAGGTGTTCAGCTGGAATGGTCTGACGGAAGCCCTCATGAAAAACCAAGCGACAGCCTTGAAGCAGCTCGGGATCAAGGTTCTCATGATGTCGCACGAAGCTACAGCGGAGGAGAAGGCTCAAGTGAGCCCAAGCTTGTGCTAAGTGTGTGTTGACGCGAGCAGATACATCGAGAGCTGGCGTCTGGACATCCTTCAGCACGATTACTTTACTTGACGCCAGAGTCTTTCAACTCTGTCAACATCTTGAAGAGTCTCAAGACAGTGTATCAGCAGAATGAGCTGCGGCGATTGATTGTCGATGAGGTTCGTCTTTAGCCTGGCAATGAGCAGTACTTACGTCGCAGGCGCATTGCATATCAGTGAGACTTACATGAGTTGAGTGCGGTCAACTGACGTTCAGGAATGGGGTCCTTCCTTTCGACCCGTACGTCGCCGAGGATTCATCATGGACTAACAACGCAGGAGTATCGTCAACTCGGCTTCTTCCGCAACAACTTTCCCTCCGTTCCAATTATGGTGAGCTTTCTCAGAAGCGTCAAGAGCTGACATGAGGCACTCACAGCTTCAGCAACGACCTACGTCCAATCAGACATCATCCAATCTTTGCGGCTTTCATCCGAGCATCTCTTTCGCTGCGTAGAGCCGTTCAATCGACCAAACCTCTTTTACGACGTCCGCTACCGCGCCGAACCCGACCCAGATCGTGCTCTGGACATTGCCAAGTTCATCGTTAGCATGCAAAAGCGCGCCAAAGGTCAGACGGTTGCGGGGATCGTTTACTGTCGAACCAAAGCATCTGTTCGTGTGTCGGCACGACGGGGATTGACGCTGATGGCAGTGTGACAATGTCTGCGATGTTCTTCGCAAGCAGGGTGTCAGTGCCGCGCTGTATCACAAGGGCATTCCAGCTGCCAAGCTTGATATGACGATGCAGCAGTGGGTGGATGAGAAAGGTCCAGTCGACTGCATCGTCGCGACTGTTGCGTTTGGCATGGTGAGCTTGAACAAGATGATGATCTGACGACAGGGAATCGATAAGCCCAACGTCAGATACGTGGTGCACTATGACCTGCCGAAGAGTTTTGAAGGTGAGCTGTGATGATGATGACCAAGCTGACGCGGCAGGATTCTATCAGGAGACGGGTGAGCTCACCGGTGTGCATTATGCTTTAGCCTGACAGAAAGGTCGGGCAGGTCGTGATGGTCATGTAGGTCTACCTGATAAGCTCGAGCTGACCTGAAGGCTTCCAAATGTGTTTTGTACTACTGTACGTGCTCCCAACGCGTCTACATCCAGCTTACTGTGCAGCACGAGAGGATGCCACGCGCTTGCGAAAGCTGGTAGAGCAAGAGAAGCGCAAAGGTGTCAAGAAAGACACTTCTCCGTCAGAGCGAGGTGTGGATAGCTTCAAGACGGTATGTCTGGGTAAGATTTATAGCTCATCACAGGTCCAACACTACGCTGAGCGGACCAAGCTTTGCAGACACGTTGCCATCTGTCGCTTCTTTGGCGAGAAGATTGATGAGAAGGACCCCGACATTGCCAAGCGCTATTGCGACAGCATGTGTGATGTACGTGGAAAGGATCAGCGGTCCTCGCTGATGAAAGGTTTGCAAGGACTCGATGAAGGTGCAGGTTAAAGCTCAAGAGCTTACCGAGGAGTTTGACGTCGCGTCCCAGCGAGTGACGAGCAATGAGGACTTGGCAAGACAAGAGGAGCCCGTGAGAGATCCTAAAGCTTGGCCGGGCTACTCCAACGTGGTGGAGGAGACCAGCTTCTACGGCAAAGGTCCCGCTCGCAACCCACGTCCCCTTCTTGCGGCAGACATTGCCAATCGCCGCAGCAATACAGCAGGCCCAAGCACACCCGCCAAAGCACCGAAAGCTGTGGCGCCTTCACCGTACAACCTCTCGGCTGGTATACGCGCGACGGCTCCGATCAGCTCGAGTGGGAGAGTACCGTGGGCGAAGCCGAAAGCTGCAACTCCAGTCAGACTGAGTCGGGAGGTTGAGAAGGACGCGGCGGCCGGGCATGGATACACTCGCCGGCCTGCTCCGCCCCGAGAGCTTTTGGAAGCGGATGAGCTTCCACTTGTTAGACGTAAGTATATCGATCTGGGCTTGCTGACGACAGTGGCTGAGCGACCACCACCACCAGCTTTCAAGACACCGTTCATGACAACTCCCGCTCTGACGCCGACTCAGCGTGGCAAGCGGAAGCTTGACAATTGCTGTGAGTCAACGTGTGGAGGAACAGCATGCTGACGATCAGCCTCTCTAGAACTCGAGTGGGAGATGGGCAAGGCGCCGCAGGTCCTGGCGACGTATTCGCAAAAGATACCAGTAAGCGCGATGGGTGAGCACTCTGACATTCCAGATGCAGCTCCGCAACAGCACACTGCGGTCTCTGCTGAGACTTTTGGCTCGAGCTCTGGGCCAAGGTGCACATGCTGCAAATCTTTGGCAGCTTTGGAATCGTCACGAGCAGGGAGACGAGCTGTGAGTGATTGACGGCCATGTAGCTCGGATTGCCACTGACTTGCAGATCGCAATACCTTGTTGAAGTGGCAAAGGAGATCGAGTTTGGTGGGTCTCTTTGTTCCGAGATCACACTGACTTCAGACATCATGTCTCTGTCCATCTCCGCAGACGGGTATAGTAAGCACCCCCATCCAATTCATCGCTGACTCCAGGCGACCGCGTTCAGCGCCACCTCAAAGCTCTCAAATTCTTGAGCGTCGAAGACTCGATCTCATGGCTCCAGCGACCCATCAGTCCCAGCGACGAAGAAGACCTTGAGCTTGAAGCACTTCGAAGCATGGCTCGGATCCTCGCACGACCATCAACGAAGCGTCGCAAGGTTGATGTGGCTTTTATTGCTGAGCAGGGCGAAGTTTGGGATGATGGGGCGGATTCTGATGAGACGGTGATTGATGCATAGGCATGAAAGATGTATATGGTCCTGGGAGATGGCATAGATGGGTGATGTTGATCGCTGTGTGTCTTGGCCATCTGCTTGGAAACAGGTCGGATGTCATGTGACTAGGTGTGGGATTCCGATCACGGGGATCCGCCGCTGCTGCTAGCGAAGCTGCAGCTTCAGCTGACTTCAAGGTTACCCTCAACGCTCAACGTCCACTCTTTATCGTACCAGCAGTATGAGTGATCCCGGTGCTAATCAAGAGGTGTCAGTAAGCGTATCAAGCGCGTCAACCTACCAAAAACCAAGCAAAAAGATCCTCTCACCCGCACATCTAGCCGCCTTTCAAAGATCTTCAACCCACGCTGAACTCTTATCGTTCATCTCTGACCTCAATGAGAGTATCGTCGGGAAGAAGCTTTCTGAAGCTGGTGATGGCTCAGAGGTATGCCTCGTTCAGCCCAACGGAAGTGGAAGCTGACAGAGCGAAGAGGACCCAACCGATCATGAGAATCCTTGATACAGTCCTAGAGATTGCCAAGGAAACACCACCTGTCGATAACAAGCTCTCTCGATTCGGGAATCCTGCCTTCAAGACTTTCTATGATCGCGTTGCAGAGGTTCGTCGACTTCTGTCTTCAGTGTTCAGCGGCTGACTGATGGCCCTTTTCAGAAGTCTGACGAGTTGCTCAAGACGATCCCTGGTTTGCCTGAAGAGAGTATCGTGGAGCTCAAGGGGTATTTCAATGAATGTTGGGGGAATCGAGAGAGGGTTGATTATGGTAGTGGCATGGAGCTCAACTTTATTTGTTGGCTGTGAGTCTTTCGGAGTTTTCTGCATCAGCTGACACTACAGGCTTTGTTTACTGAAACTCGGTCTATTGAATAAGGAAGACTACTCCTTCCTTGTGCTGGGTGTCTTTTGGCGATATATCAACGTTATGCGCCATTTGCAGTCGACTTATTGGCTTGAACCGGCTGGTTCGCATGGTGTTTGGGGATTGGACGATTACCATTTCTTGCCGTTCTTGTGGGGGAGTGGACAGCTTCGTGGTGCGTAGTTGGAAAAGGGGAGGGGGAAGAGCAGAGACTGATATGGATAGACCATCGACATCTTCGGCCTAAAGCTATTCATGATCCTGAAGTCTTGGAAGCTTTCAGTGCGGATTACATGTATCTTGCTTGTATACAATTCATCAATTCTGTACGTCTGCTGCCTGCCATTCTTGATGTCATGCTGACACGAAGATCAAAACCGCTTCCCTCCGCTGGCATTCTCCCATGCTAGACGACATTTCAGCCGTCAAAACATGGTCTAAAGTCAATGAAGGCATGTTGAAAATGTTCAAAGCTGAAGTCCTCGGCAAGCTGCCTGTCATGCAGCATTTCCTGTTTGGAAGCTTATTGCCTTTTGTGCGTCGGGGTGAAGATGCTGAATTTGATGCTGCGCTGGACGAGGAGGAGAAAGAGGACAAGGAAGCGAGCAAGGGGCATCGTCATGGTGAGGGATGGACGCAGGATTGCTGTGGTATACCTGGTGAGCTTTGCTTTGACTTTGATGGATAGCTTGGCGGACTGTGCGGTGCTGACGACTAGTACCATCTGCTTTTGCACAAGCTCAAGGTGCACCCCCAGGACAGATCTTGCCTGGTGGTGTAACAGTTGCAGCTGGCGGTGGCTCAACCAATGGACCTGCCAGTGGGTTATTCAAGCCTCGTCAAGGTATCAAACCTATTCCATTTGATTAGCGGTGCACGCGGAGTCTTTAGACATGACGTAATGACTTGATGCGATGATGATCCTTCGGACACGTTTCAAGCCTCGACCGCGACCTCCAGAGTCCCTTATTGTTTCTGATCTCTTGACAACGACCACCATCTTATTGATACAATCTATCACACATCACTACATTCATCTCTAGCTCAATATGAACTTTATCAACCACCTCAAAGATAAGGCTCAGACTTATATGCCTCCTTCGTCCAACACCGAGGCTGGCACGGGCGTGGATGAAACAATGGCCGAGGATAACCAGAAGCAGTGAGTATCGAGACTGAAATGATTGGGCTAGACGACTTGCTGTGTGCCATGGCTGCTACTAACCATTGGCTTAAAGATGAACTAGCCATGCGTGTCTGTGCGGTGGCGAATAACGTGCGGGAATGTCAAGTGGTCAACTCTAGTGCAGCCGAGTTGGTATGTGCCTCCCGCTTCTCACAGCGCGTCTGGCATGTCTCAATTAGCTTTCCGAAAATGGGCATTGCGCATGGCAGTTCCAGTGCGTCATTAGCTACTTAGGGGCAGGTCCTTTGACGCGTGCAAGTGCAAACATCTATTCGGCTGCCTTCTGGCAGCTCATCAAGTGTCTATGGGCCATATCAGGCATAAAATGCCATTGTCTTCGCAAAGGAGGCATTGATGAGTTGTCCTGAAGGACGCGTTTAGATGAGCTTCACCATGAAACCTTATTCCTTACTTTACGCTAACATCCAGGCCCAACCCCGCCATCACCAGCCTCACCCACGCCCTCCGCTCTCTTCAAGTCCAGCACT
Source organism: Holtermanniella nyarrowii (assembly GCA_001600035.1). Classification (NCBI taxonomy): domain Eukaryota; kingdom Fungi; phylum Basidiomycota; class Tremellomycetes; order Holtermanniales; genus Holtermanniella; species Holtermanniella nyarrowii. The sequence continues at coordinate 671,856 of BCIT01000009.1, forward strand.
TTCCCAACGCTCCTCAGTCGACCCGCAACTTGCAAATTGGCATCACGGCTCAAAAGGGCGTTGCTCTTGACTACGACACGGTAGCACGCGACGCTGATCTCAACTCGCAGAAATTGTACAACTGGGTTGGGGCTCTTGAAGGTCGCGAGGGTGAAGTCGGTCTTGGCTTTGGTACGTGGCATCCTGCAGTCAGCACTAATGAACAGAGGCCAAGTCTTTGATCTCGCTTTCATCTCAGCTCGGCCCAATTCACCATCAGCTTTCTCAGTCGTTGCTCACGGCACGTCAGCCACTCAAGAACCTCCGCAATGCAGAAATTGAGGTCTACAACCGCGAGTCCAAGCTTCGTGCGGCTGAAGCCAAGCTTGCCAAGGTCGCGGGCCGCAAGGAAGAGACGGAAACTCGTGCAGAGCAGGAGAGGCTCGAAGGGGAGATCAAGGAGCTTTCTTACAGCTTGCCTGACTTGCGCGTTGAGGCGCTTGTTGAAGGTGAACGCTTGACCTGGGCTGCTTACAAGAAGGTGTGTCTTTGTGCTGTGTGATTAGACTGACAATTAGTTCGCTACGGACCTCTTGCTGCTCTCGCACGCTGCCGAGTGGTTGATTCCGCACATGCCAAAGCGCGCTGAAGACTTGAAGGAGTCATCGACTCAAGACAAAACGCACAAGATTGAGGCGGAGCGCAAAGCTCGCGATCTTCTTGCTGGTAACTCTGCTTGGACCGTCAACGTCGGAGACGGGTGAGTAGTTCATGGCGTGACGTGCGTGACAACTATTGATTATAGGTTCAACACTTCTTCCAGCACTTATTCGTCGCCTCCTGCGCAGAGCAATGTGCCCCCCGCAGGCTTCGAGAAGCCTCGCGCCGAGTCATTCAACCACTTGAACAACACACCTACCCCTCTGCCTCATGTTGCTTCGCCTCCTTCAAGCGGCGGCCTTGCTGGCTCGATGCCGCCACCTCCTATCCATCCTGACTCGTCTCTTCGTCAGGATACCACTGTCCTTGGGGCAAACCAGAGTGCTGCGTTCGACTCGGCTCAATTCAGCAACGTTCCCATTGCTACCGAAGGTGCACACCCCACCATGGCAGAGACTGGCATCCCGCTCTCCGCAGGCACCAACGGTCCTTCGCATGGCCAGCTTGAGCGTCGTACAAACGACATGTCCCCTCCCGCCGAGACTGGCGAAGGCATCGTCCGCCTCAGCAGCTTTGGCGGTGAAGGCATGCACAGCGGCAGAATCATCCCTGAGCCCGGTATGCATCAAGACACCACTCACCTCACCAACCCCTTTGACGGTCCCGGCGCCGGCGTTGGTGCCGGCCAGGAGCCCATTGCTGCTCCCCTCGTCAACCCCTTCGGCGACGCCGCTCGCACCGATACTGAGGATGGACGCAAGCTGCAGCGCGAGGAGGCTCAGAGAGAGGCAGAGAGGCAGATCCAGGACGCTCAGCTTCGTGCTGCTGGTCAGGCGGGTGGTTCTGGACTTGCGCGTGAGCAGACTTTGCCTCGCTACGAGGCTCATGACGCTGCTGGTGTTGCGCCATCGGATGTCAAGGTAGGTCGTTTTGCGAGTGTGTACAAGAGCTGATTTGAACAGCGCTGAATGTTGGAAAGGATGAAATGACCGTATACGTTTGCTTACGAGATGAATGATTGACCACTCTTGTCCAGCTATTGGCCCGCATCAGCCCTGAAGTTTGCGCTGCACTGGTGACAGCCTAGGATCTGACAGATCTGATGAACTTCGGCGGCGGTAGTACGGCGGTGTTTTCACACCCCTTCACTGAATAGCCATGTGAAAAGCGACAAGCTGACAGTCGATATCAGAAAGTCATAACTACCTTTGTGCCAGCGAACACAGAACATTACTAGTATCGGGTGGCAAATTGCAAAGTCGAGGTTGGGTGGGACATGTACGACACTGCTTTGGAGCAGCTGTATAGTCAGACTGGACATCTCATCAGTCAGGCTATTGATGCCAAGCTCTCGCAGCGGTGCTGATGATCTAAATGTTCACTACAAGCTCATCGTGCAGGCCAACTCGCGCGTTCAAAGTGACAATTCCAAAGTGCCCTGCCAGAACGAATTCACTGGGACTGGTCATTTACGCTCGCGATCTGCGACAGAACCTCACGATGTCACGAGTATCTCGGCGTGTCAAGGGAGAACAAAGATATATACCTTGACGACAAAGGATGGGCATGGCGTGGCCTCAGAACAGAGCAGCCTCAGGAAGGCCTTGACGTTGACCTCGTTCGTCAACCGCACAATGAGAAGTCTCAGTCAATTTCTGCGCCGATGGAGAAAGGAATGGAGAGTGGCTGGCAGGTGGTTCTGACAATACCAGGACCGTCAAAGGTAGCGTCCTTTCCTCCTACTGTTGCAGAACCGATCACAGTGAGTCCCAGCGGCTATATAAGTCACAACGAATTCACTGATCATGACGAAGTGCGTCTTTGAGCAAACATCATGTCTTCGAGCCAATCGCAAAACACTATCACTCTTTCCGTCCCTACGGAGATCATCACTGATGGAGGCGTCACTGGCTTCAAATCGGAACAGCTCACTTTGTCGCAAGACTGTGTTACAAGGTACTGTCGGCAAGGTATATGGACACCTGCAGATGTCCGAGTCATGGCCGATCGTGCAGCTGGAGATGCATGGTACCGCGACGTCGAAATGAAGTCGAGTGCGCCCCCCAGCAGGACAGAGTACTGGACACCCAGACAAATCGATTACATGGTCCAGGACTCGAAGGACATACTCCCACTCATCCACCAAGCCAATGCGAGGGTGCAGTAGCCATAACAGCTTTCAATACCACAAGTGATATACTATCGCATTGGGTGTTCTATGAATTCTGTCTCGATTCTCGATGGTACCTTGTTGCCCTTGACCTCTGACTCACCGAGTCCCTTCTCTGTACTGTCTCTAGTCCGCCACGAAAACCCGACCTCTCGTCCTGGCTAGTGCAACGACGATCTTGCTCAACGATCTCGAGAATGAAAGATAGACCATAGCCGCCCGCCACTTGTCCATCTCCTCCTGCGCCGTGTCTCGGTTTTCGAACATGCATGCCAGCTGCATGCTGTTGACATGATACACATCGAGAGTGCACGTGGAGTCGTTTGCACCCCGGCCGGCCATCCTGCGCTCTGCAGGGTGCCTGCGCGTATCCTCTGCCTCGGGTCTGAGGAATGCCGCAAGCCGCTCTCCAACTTCAATCTTTGAGCTCTCGCCCTCTTGACTGATGAACCTGACTCTTGAGCCACAAGAGCTAACGCTGGCAATCAAAACGTTATGACCAAATGGTGAAGCCTGCCGACGCCTGAGCTCTGAACTTGGACTTCGTCTCAGCTGCAGCGCTTTTCGTTGCGAATCTGCAGGGGCACGGTTCAGACTGTGCAGGGGCACAGTTCAGACTGCGACGCCTTGGTTGGATTGAAAAGCTGCTCTCAAGCTTCCAAGCGAACTGAGCAGTGGGTGAATACTTGACATCGACGGGCAAGCTGCCGTGTTTGATGCAGTCTGCGACATCAAGGTCTTGGACCGAATTCATACAAGAGTCAGCGCATGGTCACTTCGAGGCGGTGGGCTGTCTATCCACTTTGGACAGCCTGAGTCCGTGGAGCTAAGAAGTAGAGATCATGTTCGTCTCATGTCAAATCGCTACTCCTCATGCGTTCTATCATCATTCCTCAACTCCAGCACTCGGCTTAATCGGCCTTTTTGTTCGAGTGAGCGCCAGTCTATTCATCAGCTTCACAACGAAATTTCTCAAGAGAAAGACGTACAGCAAGGTTGTGCTCATCAGCCAATCGGTCATACTCCCTCGCCTGGCTCCCAGCCTGCTTCTTCAACGTCTCCAAATCCCTCTCCTTGCCTCCCAATTCCCTCAACTGCGCTTCAAGCTCAAGGACGCGAGCCTCGGCTTCCCCGTTATCGCCTGACGACGCAGCGACTTTAGCTTTGAGGGCCGTGTGGGCCTCTTGCACGTTGATAAAGTCTAGGATGATGTAAAAGACGCGCGAGAGAAGGAGGGAGAGGAAGAGGGTTGCGCCGGTGAGGTAGACTTGTAGGATTAGCTTTGGTACAAGAGGCTGGGTCGAAGACTTACGGTTACGCTGGGCGTAGAACTTGCGGGCGGTGCTGTGTGGTCAGTTCCTTTGTGAAGGAAGAGAAGAAAGACGCACTAGTTGGTCTCGACGCGGACATCTTGCAGACCTTTTTCAGCTTTGGCAGTCTCGCCTTCCTGTGCAACGCGGAACATGCGCTGAACGGCATCAACGAAAAGGACGGCTACAAAGCTGTCTTCGTCAACTCTGCGTCTGTCATCCTTATTGATGGGTATGACCTACATGAAAGTGATTTTGAGACCGTATTGGATCTTGGCAACCTATGACGCGTCAATTTCTGCGCAGCTTGTTCCAAGCGGTGACGCACGATGGGATTTTCGCTCAAGAAATGGAACATCCTGTTTTGTCAGTCTTAAGTCAGGTGTGAAGATGAAGACCAACTTTTTGCGAAGAGTGAATGGCATTGGACAGATGATTGCCACGAAGAGAGAGATCTCACTCATGAGGAGACCAAAGCAGACTATGTTTTGTTAGTATTTTGCGCTAGATTCTTGTGCCCGTAATAGCGTACGTGTATAGTAGAGCTATTCATCAGTATGAGTTCCTGAATGTGATAGCTTACCGTCATTGTGCTTTAATTCTACTTGTCGTTTGGATAAAACAAAGATTGCCAGCTTGAACGGGTTTGGTGCACGCACTCACTACTACGTCATCCACCCAACCCAGGTTGTAACACCCTCGGGTTGATTTGATTCCGTGTAACACCGCGACTGTCTCAACCCCTCCTGTCCTTTCCAACGCGCATGGCCCATTCAACACGACTCAGCACGGACAGTAAAAGTGCACAAGACATTATGGCAGATCTAGCAGTCAGTCGACAGGACAAGAGAGACATAGCTGACAAAAAAAGGCATACGACACGCTGCTAGCAGAAGTCATCAAAGCACCTCGTCTGAGCGGATCAAAAGTAAAGAATTTAACAGACCTTGCACTCTCGCTCGTCCAAGTTCGTCTACTCTGTCTCTGTTCCTCATACTGACGGTACAGCACGACACGCACCTCGTAACATCCCTCTACAAGCAATTCAAAGCCCGTACCCCAAAATCAACACAGCGCATCTCGGCACTCTACGTCTTTGATGCCATTGCGCGCGGTTCACGCTCGGCGGTGCGTTCGAGCAAGAGTAAGACCAAGGAACCGGGCACACCGGGTGGGCTGTTGAGTAAGATGGAGGGAATATTGGACGGGATCGTGGAGGGCATGGTGGATGATGGATGGCAGGAAGGAAAGGTGCGTATCCGTTCCTGCAGATGCTCTCAAGACGTGCACGCCGCTCTGGAGCTACGCAGCTGTACGCAAGGTGCTGATGACATTTCTCAGGATAAACTACGCAAAGTCTCTGATATCTGGCAAAAGGCAGGGACGTTTTCACCAGCTGCAATCGAGCGGATTCAAGCAAAAATGAACGCACCACTCCCGGAACCAGAGCCTGTCGAGGAGCTGGATGATTTGGATGATGGACCGTCTTATGCCGAGGTGCCGCTTGTGGTGGAATCAAAAGGTAATTGTCGGCTTTGGTCTTGCGTTGGTGTCTTTGGGTTTCTGTTTGTTTTCTGATTGTACGGTGCGACTATGGCGAACTTGGCGACATCAACTACGACCTCGCTTGGCCGCCTGCCGCAATGGACGCAATACTCGCCTTGTCTCCGCCAAGTACGTAACGCAAGTCAGCGCACGACAACGTCACGCGCCGCTCACCACGTCCCCCAGTGCTCTGTGTTTGGAATATCAACTGGACACACAAGCGATACCTCGACCGAAACCCAGCGAGGTCTCGCGCGCAGTACATGATGGTCTTACTATCCGCCGGGTGTCCTCATGCGCTTCTTAGTGGTGCTGGCACCAGCGCATGTACCTTACAGGGCAGACTAGCTTCGCATCGCTTTGGCCCATGTCTCCGACTATCGCCCACTATAGCAATTCATATCGCCATCGCAAAGTAGAGGACAGCACGCGACATGGCCCGTCTCGACTCGTCACAACCACCCAAGCAGATGCAGGGCAACGCAATGCCGCTACTCAAGAGCAGAGCAAGGAGCAATACGTTCGCAACGTACTCGCTAGGCAGTCTACCGAGATGCGATTGTGCGCCCAATGTAACTACTGCCTGCTATCTTCTTTTTCTGCTCCTATCCGTCCGAACGTTCACTGAGACCTCCACTTTTGTAGAAACCGAAACGAAACCCACTTCCACACCGACCGTACCGGCAGCAGAAGCAGCAGCAGCAGCACCGGCAGCGGGCTTGCCTGCGAGTATCATGGCGCTTCTTGGCAAGCAGCCGACGAATGCGAATGGGGTGAATGCGTGAGTTGAGCGGATTGGAAGATGGCAAAGAGCTCACGTGACTGCAGGACAACGCCGGCGGCGGTTGATATCGCTGCACTGTTGGCGAATGTCTCAAAAGTCGTTCAGCCTTTGATGCCTACTCCTCCTCGGGTACAGCTGCCTCAGCAGCAACCGCAATATCACCAGCCGCAATACCAGCAACAGCAACCCTCACAACCACAGTATCAACAGCCATACCAACAGCAGCAGCACACGTACCAGCAACACCCTTCCCAACCATCCTACCCTCAGCAGCAAGCGTACAACGCGCCTCAGGCAGGTCCAAGTCGCCAGCGCACCCCTCCTCGCGCGCGTGATCCTCGTGAGCGATCCAAGAGCCCGCCGAGACGGAGCCCTGTGCGGGATCCACGCGTTGCTCGGGATCCTCGAGCTTCGAATGATCCGCGCGCTGCTGCTGCTGCGGCGTCCGCGGCAGTGCAGGTGCAGCTTGTTGAGCCAGTACAGGTTCAGCAGCCCATCCAGGCTTCTCTCCCAGAAACCTCCGCAACACGACCAAACCCCTCACCGGCAGCTACCTACAATCCCACACCTCCCTTCTCACAACCACCCGCACGCGACACACGCGTCACACTGCAAACATTTGACTTCACCACTTTCGATGGTACAAAGCCCGATTCATGGGTCGCGCTCGCTCAAGCATGGACGAACACGACGGGGGCTGAACCGAATCAGATGCAGTTGATGATGTTCATCTCGACTGGTCAGATCATGCCGGCGACGCCGATGGGCATGGGGAATGGGACGGGTGTTGGCCGGTTCTAGTTAGTGACGAGTTCAATTTACGATGGATGTGAAATGATGTTGTGTTCAAGTGCGATCGTTCATGCATTACTTCTGTATTGTGTTGACAAGCCTGCTGGTCAGCTCTCGTTGACCCTGCAAGACATACCAATCCAGCCCCTCTTCAAGACCCTCGCCTTTCGTAGCACAGCTACCTCTTACACTCCATTCGCGCCCCTTTTCGCCGCCAGCCAAGCCCAGCTTGTCACTGATCTCTCCAGGCGACAAAGCGCCTTCAGCATCTTGTTTGTTGGCAAATACCAACACCGGTACGCTCGCCAACTCTTCCTCACTCAGCATTGTTAGCAGCTCTGATCGTGAAGTTGCGAGTCGGTTGGGATCAGAGGAATCAATCACGTAGATGATGGCTTGTGTGTTGGCATAGTAGCACCGCCAATATGGTCTGCTGTTAGTTTTCGGCGGGGGTTGAGGCATACCGAATGCTTGATTGCCCTGCGGGTCAGCGCGGTAGGTTAGACGACTCACCTCCTAGATCCCATACTTGAAAGTTAATGTTCTTATATGTCACTGTCTCGACATTGAACCCGATAGCTGCAAGTCAGCTCCAAATCTCAGAGCTCGAACACTTACTTGGAATTGTAGACACCACTTCACCAATCTTGACTCAGCACTGAACCCGCAATCGACCCACCTGCAGCCGATACAAGATAGTTGTCTAGCTTGATCAGCACATGCTTGGCACAATGTCATCACGCCACAAACCTTTCCCGCTGAATCAAGTCCCACCATCAAGATTCGTACTTCCTTATCTTTGCCCCAGAACGCCAAAGAGCCCAGAGACGAATAGATACGAGACAAAGAGAGACCCATGGCGCGTACAAGCAAGGATGTTCGGCTGCTCAGTGAAAGTGCAAGATATTGTTGCAGCGATGTATTGATGCACTGACGCTAGTGTGCTCTGCTTGTCGTTCTTCGTCTTTGCGTTGCTGATAATGGATTTGTTCAGTCGCCTATGCGGTCTCGTCTTCTCGCCGCGTTCGAGCTCAGGGTCTGTGCTTGTCCACCCTGAGCCAGGGTAGCATTACGATCGAAATCCTAATCCATCTTGAATTTCCAGACTAATAGCTGGATAATCGCGGAGGATACAAAATTTCGAGAATCAGGTTTCGGTCCATTTGCACAAGGAAGTGAGCTTACAGACACAATGTCAGACGTTATTGAGAGCACCAAGAGCAAGGAGGAGACCAAGGAGGAGCGTGCGGCTCGGAAGGCTGCTAAGAAAGCTTCGGCTGCTGAGGAGACTTCCACAGTGAGCTTACTGCGAGAGCTGGTACTGACTCTAGACGGCTGCAGTAAATGACATGCCTGCGAAGGAGCCTGCCACCGAGCAAGCAGAAGTCAAAGAGGAAAGCAAGGAAGAGAAGAAGGCTCGTCGCAAGGCTGAGAAGGCCGCTACTGTTCGTCATGAATGTCAGTTCAGTACGCCGCTGACATCCAGGCTCCCGTTGATGATTCTACGAATGCAGCTGAAGAGCCTGTTGCCAGCACCAGCGCCGTAGAAGCCGGAACTACACCAGTCGAGGAAGTCGAGAAAAAGGTCAAAAAGTCAAAGAAGGACAAGAAGACCCGCAAAGAGCCACGAATCCTTGCGCCTCCCTCAGACATGATTGTACCTTCCACTATCACTGAAGTTGAAGCACCAATTGTGCAAGCAGCGAGCGCCAAAGTCGAAGGCAAGAAGCGCAAGCGCGATTCTGAAGCTGCGCCCACTGCTGCTGCGGCAGCTAACGGGGAAAAGACGAGCGGCAAGCCAGAGAAGCGGAGTAAGAAGGAGAAGAAGTTGCGCGAGGAAAAGGCGGCTGTAACAGCTATGGACAAGGCGGATCAAGTAGCTCCGGCTTCAGTGCCTACTGCTTCTGCGGCTGCTGAGGTCGTGAAGGAGAAGAAGGACCCGAGCAGTCCATACGAGGACGAGGAGCTTGATGAGCAATCGAAAAAAATGATTGGTTACGCACACTTGCATTCGTTGCATCATCTTCGCTCGGGGACTGTTCAAGCTGCGCCTGGTCAGGCTTGGAAGTTTAACAAGGCCAAGCAGGGATGGCTTTGTCGCAATTTCTACAACCTTAACGTGAGTTGAATGACTATCCATTGTGACAAGCGCTGATTCGTCGAGTCTATTCCTGAGAAGTATGTCGAGCTGGTCGTTGGTTACTTGACTACTATCCAAGGAGGTGGTCGCAAGGTGAGCTGGCGTTGAGGAATCAGCTGTGTGGCAAAGCTGATAATCAGGCATTGTTCACCGAGGCGAAGAAGAATCTTGAGGCTCGTGCACCTGTAGCGGCTCCGACATCATCCGCAGCTGAGACCGAGCAGCCAGCCGAGAGCGCCGAGGCTGCGCCAGCAGCTGAGCCGGCTACAAAGGCTTCAGCAATGGAGATCGACGGCGGGCCCAGCGCGACAGAAACCGCGCCAAAAGCTGAAGACGCCAAGGCTAAGCCTGATGCCGAGGTCGAAGAGGAGAGCGAGACGGCCAAGCAAGAACGCGAAGCAAAGGCCGCAAGAGCCAAGTTGCTCCTTAAAGCTTTGAACGCAGGAGACGTAGCGGCACAGTAATCTACATGTATACAATAATCATCATCCTTAAGGTCAACCTCGCTTCCTGCTCTTCTTGTCTCGTTCCCCTCGCCCACCGCCATGCGCTGACCCTGGCGCTTTGGTACCGTCGCTCGAGATGAAGCCGAGCTTGATTACACATGTTGGACAGTACCAAGTCTCTGGTGGTTGGCCGACGATATTGACGCATTTGAGATGGAACTATCACGTCAGCATCTTTTCCACAAAAGAAGGAAGGAGACTCACCCATTCGTAAGGACATTTCTCATTATCGCACCCAATCATCTCGCCATAGCTCTTCTGCTGACAAGTACAGTACAGCTGATCGTCACCCTCTGCTTCACCTTCAGCGTCGACTTCAGGATCAGCAAAGTCCATGACTTCGTCTTCTTCGCCTTCGGCGTCTGACATGGAGGTACTGTAGCGTTTACGGCCTGTGAGAGGCTTCCGATAGGACGAGTGAGTTGATGTTGTTGGGCGGGCGGTGGGGATGAGTGGCGGTGGCATTGAAGTGGCTGGACTTGGGAGTGGTAGAGCCAAACTTGTTGGTCGTCGTTCTGTTTGTCAGCCTATTTGTCATCTGCAAAGTGATACTCACTCTTGGTACTGCGCTCTCCCCCGCCACCAAGACCACCAGGCGGCAACAAGATCTCGCCAATCCCCATTTCAGCCTTCCAGACACCATCGCCTTCAAGACCCGCAATAGCATCAACGTCCTCTCCACCCATCTTTCTCCATTCTTCCTTTCCCCGCTCCTTGGCTCGACTGACAATTCGGTCCATCCGCTCAGCCAGAATGACCTTTTCCTGCTGCAGCGCTTCTACCTTTGCCCACTCGTTCTGAATCTTGGTGATCGAGACAACCTCTTTGGGAGGAAGGTGAGCAGTTGGGATGGCCGAGCCTGGTGGGCCTGGTAGAGGAGTGGTGGCCTGTCCAGCATTGGGGGTCGCTACTATACTTCGTAGATGTTTGGTCAGACCGAGGTGGCGAGTGTGTATTCTCGTGACAAGTTCGGGATATCAGCTTCTTTCTACGGCTTCAATACATACGGTTTATACGTTGATCCTTCTCTCTGATCTCCTCAAGAAGAAAGACTACCTCTGAAGGTAGATTATCGAGACCTTGCAGCTTGTTAGCAGTGTTCGCTGTTACTCGCTTTCAAGGCACTCACTTCCAATAAACTCGGATGCAATGTGTGCTGCTTCTTCTGAGTTGTACCCTGGACCTGCCATGAGCGGGCCAGAGGGGGTGTTCATGGTGTTATGGTTGTTTTCGCGGTCGCACCTGCAGCAGACTTAAGCTTGCAAGATTGAAGAAGGCTTGCTAAGCATATGCTAGGGCGACTAGCAAAACACCCTCTGGGCTGCATCAGCTGTCGATGAGATCTGGATCTTTGACACACTAAGACACATCAGTAAACACAGCAACACAGGCGGAGAAGATCTCACGTCAGGTTCAGCCTATACTACTCCACAATAACTGAATCAAGATGAGCATGACAGGCATCCTCCGACAGCAGACAGTACGAGTCTTGTCTCGCCCCATCGCTCCTCGCTTCATCTCACCTGCTGCGACATACCGCTTCAACTCGACGGCAGTTGCCTCTGCTTCATCTGTGACACCGACAAAGGACCTGTCAGAGGGAGAAAAGGTCATTTGGACCAAGCTTAGCAATCGCTTTGCAGGCAAGCGTTTGGAGGTAGAGGATGTCTCTGGTGAGTGATTGAGAGTGACAGAGCTAGCTTGGTTCTTAGCCGTGCCCTTTGCTTTCTCAAGGTGGAGGGAGCGTCGCTGTTTCGAGCTACGCCTTGGTCGCCCCTTGAAATGAGTCTGATTTGACAGGTGGTTGTGGCTCTTTCTACTCTATCCTCATCTCATCACCGTCTTTCAAGGGCCTGAGCACCATCAAGCAGCATAGACTAGTGAATGATTGCTTGAAGGAAGATATCCCTGGAATCCATGGCTTGCAGGTCAGTCTGCGTTTCATATACATGATTGTGAATGCTGATCACTTGATTGGCCAACAGCTCAAGACCATTATTGAACAATGAGCCCACCAAGCGAGGCTCTGGGTGGAATGAGGGCGAGCATGGTGATGTAGCATTAGATGTATTCGCTAGCATTTACTGAACTCGCAGTCGTAGTTGTTGACACACTGGCCAATGACTGCGACCACAGGCACGAGTCCGAAACAACAAAACTCGAGCTGCAGGGCAATATCATCGCTTGCCACAGGCGTCATTACTCCTCAAAGACAATGCAGTGTACCCCTATCATGGCATCGCTGATCAGTATCTCTCGCTAATAACTGACGCCTCTTGCGTCTGACTGCACAGCCGATCAACCCCTATCCACCATCAGCTTATTGTTCCGCCAGGGCACGGACCCCTCGAATCACACTGGTCCAGGGGCGGCCGTGCTGATCAGTGTCACAGAGTACAATACGCTCTCTCTTCCGGATGTATCCGATGCTGATGGTATAATGCGCTTGCGCGGTTGGTGGGCTCATTGTCTCTTCATCCTTTCGTCGTTTTTTTGTTCAACCGCATTCGCATCACTCAATAGTCGCTGGTCGACCCACAGCACTGACCTGTTTCCTGCGCCACCTACTATCTCTGACTACTGTTCCAACTATCGACACAAGCTATCATGGCTCCCTCTCCTCTCACACCCTTCACACCCAAGAAACGCCCCTCGGGCTTCATCTGGATTGCTCTCAACATCCTACGACTCATCAGCGTTATCGCTTTGATCCTGGTGTTTGCGAGTAACATTGTTACGATGGTTGAGTGAGTCTCCGCTTCCAGGAATCCAAGTCCTAACGCGGATAGGGACATCAAAGCCATCAACGCTTTCATCAAGTCCGGCGGGTCCGCGACTGGAGGCTCTTCGGGTGGCGACTCTAGCTACGAGGATGACTGTGACTACATCGAGTACTCGAGTGAGTTTGAGCAATGTGGGAGAGCAGATCGCTGACACTTATGAAGCTGTACCAAACCAGGCTGGAGGAGCTTTCTGGAGTATTCTTAGCCGTCTCTTCATCGGTAAGCACAGTGAGCGTCATCGCACATGAGCTGACCTCGTCACAGTATTCGAGTGTATCCTTCTTGCCCTGTCCGAATGTGGTGTCCCCAAACGCTTCTTCGAGCTCTTCCTTCCCGTTCTTGGCCCTGCCCATGGAATGGGCGTCCTCGGTGCTCTGCAGTGCTTGTACGTCGTTTCTCAGTGACCGAATTGCTATTGACAATGAAGAATTGGCGCTCAGGTGCTTTCGCACTACATCGACCTCTTCCCTCAAGCTTGCGCATGGCTTTTGTTCATCGTTGGCTGCTTCAACATGGTTGCTGTAAGTCATACCTGTGTTGTTCATCAGCTGACGTCAGGGCATCATCTTCCGCTCATCTGCAAAGCGTCGTCGCCTCATCTTCAGCTGGGAGAATGTCTCTCAACTCACACCGCAAACCAAAGCCGCCGCATCAGCATGGGACATGGTGACCGATGCTTCTGAAAAGTACAAAGAGTACAAGCAGAGCAAAGCTGGCGATGGCGAGGAGCCCTTGTTGCCGCCTCGGCATGAGCCTTCGGGACCTGGTAGCAAGTTTGGAGGCTTCGGCTTTGGTAGACAGGGCGAGAAGGCTGCTGGGCTGAGAGGGTACACCATCTCCAAGCCTGTGGAGAGCTTACCTCGTGAGTGTTCATGTTGGTGTGATCGGGGCTGACGATGAAGGGTATGCGACGGCTGTGCCGAGGTCTGCAGACTGATTATCTGTTATACACACGGACTATGCATCTTTTGTACATCATCCTGTGACTTTCTAGAAATATAGCTTGTACGACACTTGGAAATCTCTAGCTCTGCTTGAGAAGTGCACGCAAGCTAAGCTCTCACGTGTAGCTCGGGCATCGGTACGCTGGCGAAAGTCGGCAAGTGGATTAAGCGGCCAACACTTCACCTGCAGTACTCACGTCGCCATCCAGCAGACAAAGGCCAAAACTCAGTCAACGATGAGCTACAGCAAACCAACCAAGGCTATCAAGGTGCTGCCTCTGCCCTACGAGCTGCAACCCTTGCGAGCATTGGTCAGACCGCCAACTGAGAAAATCCCAATACATCCACCACGTCCGGCTGTAACTCCCATTTCAGGCTTCGACTATTCTAGACATGTTGCACCAGCTGCATATCCCAGGTCAATCATGCACGCCACGGGGACACTACTAAGAGAGAGCGAGCCGTATGGCAACGTCTCGGCTTTTGTCAAGGAATCGAAAGAGGATAAGAAAGCAGCGATCAGGCGGGCGATTGCGACGAGCTCAAAGTACAACCAAAGGGCGAAAGCTACACCAGAGGATGCTGAAAGCTTTGGTCAGCCTTTATATATGGCTGTGGATCGCTGGAGGCGCAGAGAGCCCGTCAATGGCGGTCGAAGCTTGGTCATGACTCATGCGAATGGTTTCAACAAGGAGGTGAGCAGTCTCGGCCGATCTATACTTACTGACACAAGTAGTCATGGCACGTTCTTCTGAGAAGTCTCTTGGTAGATCCAAAGGCTCGCATTAATGAAGTCTGGGGATTGGATGCTGTGAATCACGGAGCGAGTGTGGACCTCAACGCCGGTCGGCTCGGGCCCGCCAACGCCTGGTGTGACAATGTGAGTGCCCCATATGCCGTTGGACCTTCTGATGATACTACAGGGCAGAGATGTACAGGCATTCATTCTGCATGCAATGCCCAAGCAGGGCGGGAAAGCTGGTCCGATTCTGGAATGGCATCCGGCGCAGAAGCAGATTGTGACAGGAGTCGGGCACTCATACGGAGGCAGCGCACAGTACGTGATCTGCCTCCCATGATCATGGCTGACGCGCAATGTAGTGTTCGTGCAGCAGCGCAGAATCCGGAACTATACGAGGGTCTGTTCTTGGTCGAGCCTATGGTCAGTGCACTTAGTATGGCCTTGATACTGATTTACCAGGCAAGACCATTCCTGTACGAAGGCGAACAGAAAGTCGGCGAGATCCTTCTCACCGGCGCACTTCGCCGCCGCACGCATTGGCAGTCAGTAGAGGAAGCCTCATCCTCTTTTCTGCAGTCCCCGTTCTTTCAGAGATGGGATCCCGAGGTTTTCAAGACTTACCTCGACTTCGGACTCGTCCCACATCCCGAGGGAGGTGTTCAGTTAGCAACGCCGAATTGGTGTGAAGGCCAAGTCTTCGGGACGGATTGGGGGATCGTGGAGGGATGGACGATCCTGCCCAAGGTGCAGACGAGAACCCACTTTGTGATGGCTGGCGATGCGACGCAGTACGTGTCATTATATGCTGCAAGACTGACATTCAAGGACTGGCGGCGAAGAAGCGACGGCTGACTTCGTGTGGAGACCACCCAACGCTACCAATGAGCGTATCATGTCCGCCGGCCATCTGGTAAGTTGCATACCTTGCAAGCTGCCAGCACTCATCTTCAGGTGGTGCACGAAAAGCCAGCAGAGCTCGCTCAGGCCATGGTGGTCTTCTTGGAGGCGACGTCTGAGCCAAAAGCGAAGCTTTAGGCAATCACACTCGAGTATGCAGCTCATCGTGGTGGAAAGCGGCTCAGTGTTTTGGACAGCTTTGGAGGGCCGTAATAGTTGCAGAAAGAGTGCATGTTGGGTCAAAACCTTGTCAGGCTGAAGGGAAGATTTCATCATTATCGTGTAGTACATTTGCCCCTGCTCAGGCTTGTTCGTCACCCGTGCACCTTTTCGCTTATGGCGCCTGAACCACCTGGACCGCCTGCTTGGTCTGCGCTGCGCTGTCAGCAGCAGCCACCCTGCGCAGCTCGTCGGCAGCCTTCGTGGCAGCAGACTGGGAAGCGTGAGCTGTGTCCTGTTCGCTGAGGTCTTGTCTCAGCTCCTCTGCTGCCACCACATCTGGAGTCGATATGGATCGACTCTCAGGCGTAAGAGCAGGTCGCGCTGGTGCTTCGATGATAGCATCAAGTGGACCAGGTGAGGAATCGAGAGAAAGAAGGGGACCCTGCGAAGTGGACCGCGACATTGTCTCTGGCCGCTCGGGTAGCTTTGGCGGTTTCACAGTCGGCTCAACGCTAGCGTGATCATTCGCACGGGGCGGTAGAGGAGGTGCACCTGGTGTTATTGTAGTAGGCCTCTCAGCAAGTACAGAGTCGAGGCCACTGAACGTTGGCGTATCATCGGGTGTGGAAGAGAGGCTGGTGACGGAGCCAGGTCGATGAGGGACGCGGGGGACAACCATGCTGACGCTGCTTGATGGCTGATGACGCACAGGTAGCGGCGGGATTTGACTGGTCTTGCTGATGGAAGATTTGATGACTGGCGGCATTGAGGAAATCTCTGCCATGCTGATCTCGGTCGTTGGCTTCGACATCGTTGGCGCGAATAGGGACTTTGCTGGTGGAGAGCCGGAAAGGGATTTGATGGATGAGCGAGATGACATGGTTTGCTCTGCCCGTGTTGGAGAAGTGGTAGGCCTCGACTTTGTACTTTGCGTAGGCGAAGTCGAAAGCGCAGCCGCAGCGTTCAAGCGATCTTTCAAGCTCAGCTGCTCAATAGATCGCCGTGAGATCAATTGCTCCTCATCAACAGCGCGAACGTCCGCCGCCGGAGCGTCGACCTTTTCATCAGGGTCGATGCCAGCCTTGCGCTTGGCAGCCCAATTGACGCCCCACTTCTTCACCGCATCGCGAGCCTCATTCACAGAACTCTGCAGTGCCTTCTTGTCCGCAGCCTTGGTACGAAGAGTCGCTATGAGTGATGGTGCGGTGGATTGTGAAGAGGTTGTGGATGATATGGAAGGCGCTTTGCTGGAGTGACCTAGTGTAGTGGTGAAGCTCGAACCTAGTGTAGATCGACTGGAAGACGAGATCGGAGAACTCTGGTGGATCGAGGAGGAGGAGGATTCCGCAGCAGTCATCTCAGCTGTCCGCTTATCCCCTGGACCGACATCTGACCGCGCCGCACTCTCGGCAGCATCAGCGTTTTCTGCCGCTTTGTTCGCAAACCACTTCTTTCCCGCCAGCAGACTCGCAGCTGGACTCGACCCCAAAGCCGGCGGTGCAGTGTCGACCCTCGACATATCCTTGTCGGACGCCTTGAAGGTGTCCGTCGAGGAGGAATCTGGAAGGTCATCCGTCGTCACCGACTGAGACTTCAGAGACTTGCGTTTGCGCAGTGTTGTGGGGTCGGTTGAGATGGTTTCGAGAATCTGCTCGGGTGTGATTGGTTTTGGACCGAGACCTTCATCTGTGATGTCGGCGCCTTCGGGTGCGTCGGGATTGAGCTTGGAAGCCTCATCAAAGATGCCACCGCGAAGTGTCAGGGCAGAAGTGTCGAAGAAGGCGACGTCATCCATGTTTGGCAGCACGATCGACTCTGCAATCTACATTCTCAGCTGTTGTCACAATCGCTCAAGACATCAACGTACCGCATCCCTGATCTGCTTCTCAATCGCCTTAAGCACCATCCCAATCTGAATTTTGCGCTCGCTGACGACAGGCATGATCTCGATATCCATCTTGGGCATCTCCGTGAATCCATACCACACGCGATTACTAGGCGGCTTCTTGATCTTGAGAACCAGATTACCCTCAAATGACTTGATGACGACTGCGAGCACGAGATCAACGACATAGGGCTTGAAGCCCGTTGGGATCGTTGCTGTGGTGGCGATAGTGATTCTGATCTCGCTGTTTGGCACTGTCGGTCGCGCGATATAGTGCAAGTGGACTTCAAATGAAGCAGCGCCCTCGGCTGTTAGCTCTTTGAGCATCGGTTTGGAGAAGCTAGCAAGTCAATTTTCGGTCTCTTGAACGCAGGAGACTCACTAGGGCGCCGATCGACCGACATTGACCTCTCGTACGACGATAGGACTCAAGAAACCAGGTCTAGGGACCTTGATCAGCTTCTTCATGATGCGATCGATGATGAACTGAAACTTCGTCAGCTTGGCATTGATACGAACGGATCGGGACTCACCTGCTCCAAAGCTTTTGTGCGGTACAAGCCAAAGAAAATGCGCCCAAACATGGCATTCAGCCAACGCATCGGGATGGGATCCGCTTGTGAATCAAGAGTATCCACAAGATTCTGCATGTCTGCAATGTTGAAAACTTGCGAGAGCGTCGAGTTGGGTATTGCTGCTGAAACGGCAAGGAGAGAAGTGTACCAATCCTCCATGCTGTTTCATGTAAGCCACGCCGGAATGTGGAAAGAACGACTCACCGTGTGTTGGACTTGACAAACAGGTACCAAGGTAATGCCTCGACCTCCTTCTGCATTTCCGCAGACGCCTTGTCCCCAGGAAGACCTATCGCACTCGATAGCACCGGAATCCCAATCTTTCCGTCCGTCACTTTGATCCGCAGCACGATGGCATTCCGTTTCGCAAACATCTCTGCATCCTTTTTAGCCTTTGACCCCCCGTCATCAGGTGACTCGACAGAGATGTCATATCTGTCGACCCCTATAGCAGCCACGACTTCTTCCTTCTTCTCGTCATGGTAAAGGAACAGCACCGACCCTTTGAGTACGCAGTAGAAGATCTCCTTGGGAGGGTTGCTCCCTGTACCTCCGCTAGAAACGCTCGAGGCCCGAGACTCCACAATGGACTTGTAGCCCTGCATGATGCGCGCAGAGTACGTGCTCGGCTGAGCTTGAGCAGTCTCCTTGCCGTCCCGCGCCTTGAGCATGTCTGCACCGAATTCTTCTGCGGTCGGGGTGGGTACAACATCGTTGCTGACCTGTCTGACGGGCGGCTTGTCCGTATTGCTCGCCGCGACATTAGGAAAGTTTCTCCGTATCGTCAACCACCCTGACAGAGTCGGCTGCGAAGCCGACGTGGAGGTGGCCGCCGATAGCTTTTTGCGCTCCTCATCGTCTTCCGGAACAAAGAGCTCTGGGATGACCGCAATTGGGATATCGACCGGTACTGAGCCGTATACACGGGTGTAGACTGCGGTTGGTCAGTCACTTGTGAAAAGGAGCAGCTCACCGATGAGGCCTATGAGCAGCAGAGGTACAAAAGTCAAGCCACCGAGCACATAGGTCACCAACAGCTTTGTTATCAGCCACATGGTGCCGCCTGTCGATAAGTTTCTCTCGAGAGAATGGAGGACAGGTGCTGAACGCTGTTGGCTTGTTGCCTGCAGGCTGTAATACGCTCAGCTGCTGGACAGCAATAGCGCGCGCGAGCTTTCGACGTCACTGAGAATAGTTTCATGTGCTACAGTCCAATATGTGCTGCTGCTGGTAAGCACTGCGGATCACAAATACCTCCTTGATGATCCGCGGATCATAATTCATCTAGATGTCGCCAGTGTTGGCCTTTATATACCTACCTTTGATAGCTTTATACATTGAGGTCGTCCAACAAGAGGAAGTCAACCTTCCCAGGAATGTACGTGCGGGCTACGGCGAAGGCATTCAACTGCCCGGCCATTATGGAAGGAGAATTTGTTTTGGCAACTGTAGTGACTACGTGGATGACACTACTATCAGTATTCTTGTTTTGCATCAGGCTGTAATTGTAATCACGGATGACACTGCGGGTACCTTGGGAATGCTCCCGATCGAGTGGCAATGCTAGGTGATTGCTAGTGATAGCGACAAAATCACCCAATACCAAAATCGGTGAAAGCTCTTCTCGCGCCTGATAATCACTCTGGTGACTATCAACATATCTTCAATCCGTCTCTGATTCATCATGCGTGACAAAAGGCCATTCCGAGAGGTGTATGCGACATACTCTTACGAGATGCTTTATCTCATTGTAAGTGCTCGAGCAAAAATTGACACGACAATCACTGACTCGTTTGCAGCCCAAGGACGAGAACCGCATTTGCGGATGCCTTACAAGTGCAAAGGCAGACCCAGATATTGTTCAATCCGAGCCTATCGAACTCACATGGAAGAATGGCCTGGCGGCCCATACAAGAATACCTGGCATCCCCCTAGGTCGCGTGGTCCACCTTCCAGCTTATCCATTCCTGCTCCTCAGCCTCCGCCTCTAGCTTCTATTCCAGATGCCAACTTTAGTCTGTGACTTGGCGAAGCAGACATTGGCACAGAGTTTATGGGTCATGGTATTTGACAGCTGGAAATGGGAGATGTGTCTGCGGGGATGGATCACCAGCGGCCGAGGGTGCGGACCGGGGTACCGTGGAAGGTCGTTGTCTGTCGAACCGGAGGCGGCGGAAGAGACAGGAGATCGAAAGGAGGCAGGAGATCAAGATATGCCAGGAGATCAGAAGGAGACAGGAGGTCAGGATGTTTGACGGTTATAGCGGTAGTGATGGTCAACGGGAGAAAATTTCATTGCCGCTTTGCAGTTCCTCCACAATGTCAACCTTGCAGCACCAGGTAACAATGGCGATGGTGCTCTACTAAGCAATATAATGTATCGCGTTGCGACGCATCGCTTCCTCTCCCTTCTCTTCCCTCGACCTCGCTGTCATTAGGCCCTTCGAGTGTTTCACCGCTAGCATACTGCACCTCACTGCGTTTATCCTAAACACAGGCTTTGCACTTTCGAAGCAAATCTTGTCTTTTTGTTGAAGTACTTTGACATAGTTCTTCACCACAAGCGGGACAAAGCTCATGCTCAAGTCTTCCAAGACTGTCTGCAGCTAATGATTTTCTCCTCTGAGCCCCTTGAGAAGCGCATACAGCTTGCTCGCAAGTTGTTATCCATATACAAACTCCCGCCTCTGCATTTCACCCATAGCCTCCGCGCCGCCAAGGCTCGACTGGGCGTGATCGACACTATCATAGCGACGCCAATCTGCCCTAACAAGAATTGCCATCATAATTTTTATGAGCTATCTCGTGTCGACCAAGTTCCTCAGTCACGTCCCGAGTGTAATTCTCCTCTCTATCAGCCTCATCACCGTGATTTTCGCCCTCTCGCAATCATTCCTGAAGTCCCTTGGAAGCCAAGATCGGTTTGTCTTCCGTTGAAACCTCACTTTGAGGAGCTAGCCTTCTCGATGAAGCTTAGTCTACGAGCACATGCAATGGGAAGCTGTAGCCACAAACACCGACGCCCGCAAGCAAGAAAAGAAAGACCGCCACTGAAGTCAACTCGAAAACTAAAGTCAGTCTGCCCCGATGAATACGATCGCCAGGCCTGGGTCCACTACTACTTCCACTATTGGCTCAACAAGGAGCACAAGAGCGAAGGCTTGATCATTTTTGAGAAGCCGAAGAGACACTTTCGAGAGAGGAAAAGCTCCCACATCCCACAGATGGTAGTCTATGACTTGGCTGGCTTGCCCCACGCAGGACGGAACACCTGGCGCATGCTCTCCACACCTCCAATGAATGGGCCTAGACCATCATCTGTAGGATGCGGGAGCTTTTCCTCCCCTGAAAGTGTCCCTTTCGCTTCACCAACGATCAAACCTTCACTTCTATGCCCCCGGCCGAGCTAATGATGGAGGTATTAGTGGACCCAGGCCTGGCATAGTTTCGTATTCAATTAGGATGACTGAACATAGTTTGAGTTCACTTCGGCGGCGTTTTTTCTCGCTTGCGGGCGTCGGTGTCTCTTGCTGCTTTGTGCTCGTAGACCAGCTCCTGGAAGTAAGGTTTCAACAGAAGACGAAAGATCTCGGCTTTCAAGTGATTTCGTGGGATGATATAGCGAGCGGGCGAGGCACAAGTGATAAGGCTGATAAAGAGGAATTACACTCGGGACATGACTGTGGAACTTAATCGACACGAGATAGCTCGTAAAAGTTGTGATGAAAGTTCTTGTTAGGACAGATTGGCGTCGCTGTGATAGTGTTGATTACGTCCAGACGAGCCTTGGCGGAGGCTATGGGCGAGATGCAGCTGCAGCTGCAGCGGCGGGAGTTTGTATATGGCCATGGATAACAAATTGCGAGTCACCTAACCCCCATAAAAGATCCGTTCTCCCGAAGGCGACGTCACGACTTTCACCTTAAAATACCGGATTTGAAAGCGCTTAGGATCCGGGCTGCAGCCGCGCGGAGGCTCACCTGCTGTCTTCATCTCCTCATTTTCACTTCGAACAAATGTCTTCATACATCAAGATTGACGGCGAGATGTATCTACAAGTCAATCTCCATGCTCTCAGAGACCGCGTAGACGAAGAAGAAGAAGACGAAATTGACGATCAAGAGACGTTGGTAAAGATGGCCAAACTTCGCAAAATTGTCAAAAACGAGATCAATCCCAACCTCATTAAGGCTCGACAAACCACTGATCACGATGAATATCCTGTTCTCACCAAGGGCTTGCCCGAGGATCTCTTTGAACTGTGAGTCGCCGCGCGGTAGATTGATTCGTGCTGACCACGTTAGCCTTTCTGAAAGGACTGAATCCCGCGCTCTCAAGTTTGTCTATTACCCCAAAGACGGAACTCTTGCCTTCAGTGGTGACTATTGATCATTACTTGATGGAGTGTCAGGCGGACGAGGGTGGAAGGTATTCATTTAGCTAATTCGTTGTGTCTTGATTCAACTTGTTCTTGAGGGATGCGAAGACTTCATGACGTCGCAGAAGCAGAGTGATGTGATTTTCAAGAACTCGAACACAATGCATTACATCAAGATCCAACTTGCTGCCCTCCCTTAAAGCCGGCGATTTCCGTGTGGCTTGAACTCAGATAACAGTGGTACGTAAGCTCCGGCTATATCAACCGGGCAGAGGTTCAAGACCTGTCTTCATCTACATCCACATCGTCCTTGAAATGTCCTCATACGTACAGATCAAAGGCAAGACGTATATCCAAGTCGATCTTGATCGCCTTGAAGACCGCACCGAAGATGAATGGGAAGACGAAGCGGATGATGAAGAAACCAAGGCTCTACTCGCCAAGTTGCGCGACATTGTCGAAAACGAGATCAACCCTAATCTCATCAAGGCTCAGAAAGCCCGTGATCACGATGAACACCCTATTCTTGCTGAAGAGTTTCCCGAGGAACTTTACGAGCTGTGAGTTGCCTGCGTCGGTGAGGCCGTTGCTGACGTATACAGCCTCGCAGAAAGGACCGAGTCTCGTAGTCTCAAGTTCATCTACGATTACGATGAAGAGACTCTCAGCTTTGGTGGAGATTATGAGTGATCACTATCTCACGAAATCGCTCGTTCCATGTGGGTAAGGGAAGGATTGTGAATTGTTGTCTGGTCACTTGGAATTTCAATAGTTTCATGCGACCAAGTTGTCTTTGAGGGATGCAAAGACTTTCTGAACATGTGCTAGAGTCCATCCTTCCAGAACCACATCGACTATGTCGCGATACAGCCAGTCTCCTCATAATCGGCAAGATCCATAGCCGGCGGGTGTCATGTGTGACAGCCACAGGACAAGGTCTGATGAAAGACTGGGCTGGTGTCGTAAGGAGATCTTAGATGGCACAGGAGCCTGTGTGACGGCCGTCTAAATGCGCTTCGCATTCTCCCAACGACAGCAGCGGTTGATGCGTCTGTATGATGTGATGCAGAGTGTTATGTGCTCATCGACCCCTCCGTACCTCCAGCCTCCGCCTCTGCTGCCGCCCTACGCCTCCGCTTCCCTCGATTAGGAAAGGGTGTCGCGGGCATCGGCTGGGGTTTCTTGACAGAGTCGTTGTAACCGAGCTCCGTGTCTTTGGTGATGCGTAGATCTGATATGGTCAGCCGCGAGATCGAAGTGAAAGTAAGCAAGGTAGGAAATCCGTTGCTGGGCATGATTGCTGGGCAGGCTCGCAGCATGCACTCCAACGCCACGATAACTCCACATACTTCAGAGGTCAACTCGACCGGAAAGCTTCGGCAAAGAACGTCTCGAGGTTGAAGCTGAAGACTGAAGGAAGTCACGCCCGACGCTCGCGATGAACAAAGACTAGCCGCTTGGAGTGCCGGCGCACGACGTCCTGCATCTCGCGAAGAGTCAACCATTCAAAGTTCTTGTCCAGCTGTTAACCGGGTCACGAGATGCATGCCTGGCTGGTTTCAAGCCTTGATCTAGACGGATAGACAGCAACCAGATGCGACGCTCAACGGGCTGATTGCCTGCGTGGCTGAGCTAAGGCGCTGAGCTGGTTGTGGAGCACGCTCTCCTCATGCCGGAAGCGAAGTGAACACGCGAGACCTGAGACTCCCCAAACTCGTCTCGGCTCATGAAGCTTGATTGGCGAGTCACTACCGTCCTCACGCTTCATGACCTCTCTCCCCCCGTACGAGATGGGACTTCTGAAGACAACCACCTCTCAGAGCGATCCATACAGCATTGCCGAGCATCCAAGAAATGGATGTACAGCAAGCACTGTCTTTGGCCTCTTCCAGTGACTGGACGCTAGCCAGCATTGCGACTGGATCCTTTTAGCATACAAAGCACGCAAACGAGTCATTCGGCATCAAGACAGTTCGCTACCTCTTCTCTAACGATCATCGCGCTGTTGCCTGGATGACGTGAGACTTGAAGCAAGATGAGCTGCTTGAAAAAGACGCTCGGCACACAGAACCTCCAACGAGCGACTGTAGTTAGAATGGCTAGAGCAAAGGCGAAAAACCAATCGCCTGTCCAAGACCTTCTATAGCATTGATCTGGAAATCGTCGTGCGCTGAAAATAGAGGATGAATCGCAAAGGCAGTAGGCCGAAGCTGCTTTCAATGCGAACGCTATCAGGCTATGCAGATGCCCCGAGTCAGAGTCCGCCGCAAGCTTCTTCAAACCATTCGCAGCCGACATTACCGCAGCAGGAGAAAACGTACTGCTGGCCGCAAATGAGTCAAAAGCGCTTCTCGAAAGATTCACTGCCGCTCTTCACGATCCATAGCTACTGCTCGGCTGCAGTGCGCAGTTTGAATAGCCGTTTCAGGCTAGATTCACCTGCTACAGCGACCCGCTCGCGCAACCAAACCAATCAATAACTGGATAAACAGGATACACTGTACAAGGCCGTTCATCACAGCTGTGGAGCGATTCAGAGCTTCATTCAAGCTGGCGGAGCACAAAAACGAGGGAGACGAGTGTGCATGATGCCGACCACGTCTTGGTGGCATAAAAGGTCATGGCGCACAGTGTTGTTTTTCTGACGAGATCGAGCTGCTTGATAATGTTCCAAAGCAGCCAACGCGACGACCGCCTTACAACCTGCAAAAGTGGTTAAAAGGGCTGGTCTTGGAATCGGCTTCAGGACTCTCGAAACAGTAACTCGTAAACAAACTCTTCGCAAGCAGTTGCACTCTTGCCCCTCGGTACTGTGTCTCTCGGCTGTTGCCAACTTGAATGCTGCTTCTGATGCTAGTGCGAAAGGCTTCGAAACAACGCACGAGAAGTTCAATGACAGAGTCCGCCGCTAGCCAGTCTGTTTCCAGACCATCTAGCCAACATGGCTACAGCAGGGATAGACGTCAAACTGGTGGTTTTTTTCTCTTCAAGACGTATCTCTTTTTGATTGGATTGATTCTTGTGATAAACGTTTGGCTCGCAGTCTACACAACACCGGACCCAGACGCGTGAATTTGCGTGGGTGATTGACAGAAGCTGATGAGCTGTTACAAGTGGTGCTGGTTCAGACCCGTCATGGAATAATTCCATGGAGCCGGGTCTGTCCGAGCACAACCCTATAACAGCAGCCATACGGAGCGTGTTCACTTCAAACTCTTCCGTATCAAGCACGATGCCAGAAGCAAAACAGATCACTAACCATAAGCGCCCTTTTCCGTTCTTTTCCCCTGCACGACATTCTTTCTCAGAATTTCAGCTACTTCTTTCCATTCTTGAATCCGTTTCGCAATCTCTTCGTGTCCTACATCTGAAGGCTCTTCCAATCTACCTTGTCGCGGTGGTGTGGTGAGCGTTGGAGATTGATAAGTTTGTCTTAGGACATGGAGGATTGCTTGATGTGCTTGGGGATCCCCTATTCTTTGTTAGCTACGCACTTTAGTTGTGCTTACCTTGAAATGTGATTCTTGCTGATCTTATTACAGATCTATAAGCTGATTTAGCTAATGGTATTAATTGCTGCGGGAACGCCATGATTGGTCAACGTGATGGGATCTTCGCTGTAAAAGCTGACGTTTCAGATTTTAGTACGGGCCTCTTGAAATTTAGCGTGCCTAGTTAGCCAGGGTGACGCGCTCCTATTTCAAGTGTTTCATCTTTCCCCCTTAACGCGCGCGGACCTTCTTGGTAAGCAGGGTAGATTCACCCTTGTACACGCGTACTTGGCAAGGGTGAGATGTAAACTATCCTGGGCAAGGCAGGAGCAGAGATGAAGCATTGTTACAGTCGGGAGTAAAGGATCCCAACGTCAAAAACGGAGATGGAAAGACCGAAATCAAAAGAGTTTCAAAACATACAATAACCGCCAAGAATTGCAACGGACCAACCGTTCCAAAGGACGTTGGCGGGACGGTCGCTCTTTTGTTCAAGACGAGGCCAAGGGTGTGTGAGATATCCTCACTCTCATTCTTGTTAACCTTTGAAAAGGATTGTTCAAGCCAGCTGGTATGGTCATGGAGCGTAGGGTCCGACAAAGACATCATGTCGAATTGGCCAAACTCTTCAGTGCTTCTTCTTCTTCCAACCCACATTCTTTACCCACCTCCTCTACTGCTTCCTCAACAGCAGCATTCCCAACGGCGCAGGCGCCAATTCTCACTTCCACAGGTTTCCTACCCTGGCGACTCCTTTTCCCCCGCGGCTCCCTCTCCATCTCTTCCGAACATATAGGTCAAGGCGATCAAGGTAATCACGACGGTACCCATCTCAGCATCACAGCCTACGAAGCAACCCATACCTTCCTCCTCTGTCTTCTCATCATTTTCATCCTCTTTCTCCTCCCTTCCCTCCCCTACACCTTTTCACGCATCAGACACAGTCAAACATGGTTTCAAGGATTCATCCTTCGTCAATCAACCTCCTCTGAAATTCAAGAAAAAAAACGCTTGACAATCTTAGCGCCTGTTCATCGACGAGCGCTACGCAAAATCCCAGCTAGGTTACCCCATTTCACGAATCCGATCCCGACGAAGAGGATCCCGTGGGTCGGCTTGACGTTGAATCAGGGATTGTTGGTGGTGGCGTTATGGATCACGAGTGCTGTGTCGGCTTGGGTTGATGCCCATTTCGTATGGGAAGGGTCGAGGAGCGCGTATATTGTGTTGGTGTTGTTGGTGTTGGTGGTGCTGCTGGCGGCGAAATCGGGTGGGATAGGGACGGTTTTAGGCTGTGGATACGCATCGGTGAGTCCTTTTGTGTCCTTGTTGGGTTCGTGTCTGCAGGATGGAAAAGGGTACGGGTGACAGAGAGCTCAGCGCATGGCCTTGGCTCTCCGTCTTCCAGTACCCGAGTCAGATTGACAACTGGCCAAAGTCAAGACAGCTTGATCTCGAGCAGGGCATGTCAAGTGGAGGGGATCCACAGCTGTCAAGCTGGGGAGTTGGTTTACAATGGCATGACTCGATCGCTTTTGCTCGAGAGTTGAGTTGAGTTGAGCTGGCAGGCGAGGCGAGGCGAGGCGGGGCGCTTTTGATCCATCCAGCTGTCAAGCTGAAGGTTTCGAAATCAGCCTCGCTTCATGATGCACGCAGCTGCTTGCGAGTCGGGTCAGCCAAGCTTCAACGAGTCAAAACAGCTATACAAATAGCTGTCATTGTCTATGAACACTGGTTGACCTGTCTCGCTCTTGTTACTGCTTGGAGTTTGCTGTGCTTGTTCAGTTCAGCTGTCGAGGTGAAATGGCTAGCAGTGCCGGCTTCGCGCCTTGAGTTACTGGACTGGTGTTGGAGAATCAGGCATGCCGAGCGTCAGCTGTTGAAACCGCTAGTGGAAAATAAGACTCTTGGCTTGTCTTTCTCGCTGCTAGCAGCACTGAATAAAGCTCCAGGGTAGATACTGAGCTAGTCAGCGGCAAAGTTGTGTGTGATCCAAGCGACCTCGAGCAGCTTCTCGGGAGAGATCATGCAAGCCAAGAGTCGATGAACTATCAGTTACCGAGCTGGTAGATGTTGTTTCATTGGCCTGTCTGTCTACTTTTCGGAGCTGCTGAGGGGGTGAACGATCGAGAGCGTGGTTTGGCTTGACACAGCTGCCAAGCTATAGTTGTTAGAAGAAAGCCTCACTCGTGGATGGATGGACGTCATACTGAGACTCGAGGCAAGACAACCTTGAAAAACATACAGCTATCAGTTGTGCATTGAATTCAAGTCGGCTTGTGCCCTTCGTCTGTGCCGTTGTCAGCCATGGAGGCAGACTATCGCACCTGTGTCGGCTGTCGAGCTGAAGCTGGTGGAGATCTCGATAGCGAGCTTCTGGACTTTGAGACGATTCAGGTATGCCAAGGTTCAGGTGGACCGACAGCTGTCATTGTCTAACTCATGGGTCTAGACTTTGGTTAAACAGCCTCTAATGCTGCTGCAGGATGTGATAATGGCTCAAAGTGATGCGCGTCCACTCTTTACAGTGTCAAGCTGTCACAGAGATCGTTCATTCGCTTTCAGTGTCTGCGCTTACATGACATGGAGATGAGGCGGGCATCCCACGGCTCACTGGATTGACAGCTGCAGCTGCGAAGCTCGCACGTTCTTTGCTTTCTTTGGCATGTCTCATCCGTCGTTGCTTGAGATTCGGAATGACTGCAGATGCGCGTTGATTCTCAAGAGTTGCAAAGCTTTTGCGAATCGATAGTTGCCTCGCCCATACCGGTCGTATGGCGGAATCTCAACAGAGAAGCCAATATGCTGTGGAGTAACAGCTACAAGCTGTCCGTGATGCATCGGATCTGGTTTGCCTACATCGCTCCTTGCCGCTGTTTTGCTTGGATGACTAGGCGGTATGCTTTTCCTTTCCAGCTGAGATACTGCCGCTGGAAAAGTATGCTCCTCGTTTCGCTTGTCGAGTTTGAGCTTGGAAGAACCAGATATGCCCGAGTCCCTTGCAATTAGTTGTGATCCGTCCCCTTTCTTCAACGGATGCTGACATCTCTCCCAGATCAACTTTCTCCACCGCTGGACGGGGAGACTCGTCTTCTTCATCACAACACTACATGTACTGGCCTACCTCGTCTTGTTCCTTCAACGAGGCAGTGAGTCACTTGACTGACCTGAATTTGCTGACGAGACAGTCTTCAAGCATGAAATGGCCATGAAGCCCAATATTCTCGCTACCATGTCTTATGCCGGTCTTTGCTTGGTTGCGTTCGTCTCCATTGGGCCCATTCGGTGAGTCACTACTAGAGTCGCGGGAGCGTGGGCTGACTTGACAGGCGACGTTGGTGGATCGTCTTCAAGATCGGACATCATGTACGTCTTTCAGTTGCAGTAAAGTGCAGTGCTGACCTTCAGATTGGCATCATCATTATGCTCGGCGGCGTGAGTTTTCCAGATTCTTTCAGTCTCTGACATCCCAGCTCAACTACCACTCTCCTGCGTCTCTACCATACATCATCACCCTCTTCACCGTCCTTGGCCTCAACAGCACCTTGCGCATGCTCACAACCCGCTTTCAGCGCGCAACACTCACTGTCCTTCCCGGTGCTGGCACCACCCTCGTCACCCTCCCTCTCACATCTGGCTTCTACCCAGGCCAACATCTCCGCATTCGCGTTTGGTCATCAAACCGCAAGATGGGCTTTGCAGGCTGGCTTGAAGCCCATCCTTTCAGTATCGCGTCGGCGCCAGGGCCTGAGAATGAGGTCAGGCTGTTGGTGAAGAAGGCGGGTGACTGGTCTAACGGGCTGTACGATCTTGCTCTGGGAGGTCAGGTCGTGCGGCGCGGCGAAAAGGAGCTAAAGGTCGAGCGGAGGGTGTTGGTCACTGTCGAGGGTCCTTACGGCGGTCCCATCAACTTCAACTTTCCATCTTTCGAAGGCGTCATGGTCTGTGCTGGAGGATCAGGCGGTATGTCTCCTGCGCTGCGACTGACTGACGAAACAGTGTCTCATGCGCTCAGTGTTGCCGAGGGCATGATTCGCGGTGTCAAGCGTGGGACGGCTGCTTGTCGTAATCTGGTCTTCGTCTGGACGGTCAGAGATCGAGGTGAGCAGACTCAGACAACATACACGACTAATAAACAGCCAATCTTGAAGCTCTCTTCCCGATCCTGCAATCCCTCATCGACGAAGCCGAATCACTCGAGTACGTCTGTCCAGACTTCACTCTGAGCATTGAGCTCTACTTCACAGCGAAGAAGAGCGATTCATCAGCCGCCAAGGGTCCCGAAGACTTACCCATCATCGACTCTCCTGCCTCCAGCATCGCGGTATCCATCCTCAACCGCCGTCCAGACTGGAACGCCCTTCTCCTGAGGCAGGCTCTCGACATAACCCCTCGTGGTGACGAAAAGGGTGGCGGCATCGGCGTGACGGTTTGCGGTCCTGCTGTCATGGTCGACAGCGTTGACAATACCTGTCGACGCATCGATGGGTCGGCGATGGGCAAGCGAGCAGGTGGCGTCGCTTGTCATACCGAGAGCTTTTCTTTCTGAGCTTCGATGACTGTGGCATCGGACTCTTACAGCAGCATCATAGACGACGGGCATTATAGACGACAGGGTATGCATGTGGTTGACCCACAACCTTATAAATCGGCAAAAATCCTTTGCACCAGCAATGCAATGATGGGGCTTTCGTCTCTTTACCCGAGGTTTTCGGCATGTCATCGTTCAAACACTACTGTTGGCCACAGCCCTATGATCAGGAAGGAGCACGGACGACGCTCACGATGTGCTCGATTAAAGGGCGGTGCTTTGTGCCCCTTTTTGGCTCCTTGAAGCTGACATGGTGATTGTAGGCTTGTACTTGTGTTCAAAACAGGAGCGGGGAGGTGGCAGGTGGACCTGCACAAAGCGGAAGGCTAGCAGGGTTGATCATCTGTATATGTTGCTTGATGCTGGATGCAGTCGCTGCTTTCGCAATTCTGAAGGTTTGTACTTCAAACCAATGCTCTTGAGAGGACAAGGACAGTCCAGCAGGCATCGATGCATACCTGACCAATTGCCATCATCTCATGGATGCACCCGTCCTACTCTATCCGCCAATGATGAGACCTTCCGCTCCAACTTGCTCTGATGTCTCCTCCACTCCCACACTTGCTGCTCGGGCGAATGCTTGCGCGATTGCCACTTCTTGCTCGATCCCAGATTCGCCAGGTCGACGACTTTGGGGCTGGCTTGAAAGGCCGCAACCTCACGGAACAGGATCCGCGACTCGGTCTCGAGCGAGCGACGTGATGGTGGTGTTCGAAGAGAGAAGTCACTCTCTGATGATGTCGACGAGCCTGGCGACGAAGGGTCAAGCTCTGGAACAGCGTCGACGTCAAAGTGTTGAGACAGTGGTGGCAGCGCAAGTAGATCACTGTACAAGTCTTTGGACTGCAACAAAGCGTTCTCGGACCGCAAGTAACGGATGGCAGATCGCAGTGATTCAGTCTGTATGTCAGCACGTCCCGGTGGCAAGGCGTTCGCTTGTGGCTGACTTGATCCAGGAGTTGCGAAGTCTCCAATCCTGATGTACCAAGAACGATAGGCTCGGCCACGCTCGGTGCGGATGACTGATTTGCTGCGACGTCAGATGCAGCACTTGATCAGACCGACCACTGACCTTGACGATCCCCATGTCCCGGAATCTGACCTTGGGATTGTCTCAACTTGGCATTCTCTGCCTCTAAGAGGTCTAGCTCGGACTGCAGTTGCTCAAGTGCATCTTCGTACACTTTCTCTTGCTTCTTTGACTTGGCGACATCATTCTCCAGCGCGACGATAGTGTCGGTCTACCGGCGTCAGCACAAGCAGGCAGACGGAGACACACCTGTTTTCGCATCGCCTCCAGACGACGCTCAAGGGTCTCTGTCTTGACGCCAGCTTCCTGAAGCCCTTGATCCTGCTGTCAGTACATTGCTATGGCTAGCGACGTACTCTGATCTTGACCTCCCGCATCAGCTCACGAATTTCCTCAGACATTTTAGTCGCCATGCGCTCAGCTTCAGGGTTCCGTGAAGCCGCAGCTTTGATGCTAGCACTTCGCGAGATCCATGGCGGCGGTGACAGCACTGCTTTATCAGCTTTCCTCCGTGGTAGCACAAGCTCACTTTTGACAAGACTTCCATTGCTCTCGGCGCTCTTGACCTGCGGCAGAATGGCTGCAAGATCGCCAGCAAGTCTGGAGACGAATTGGCTGATGATCTCCCATGGCAGCAGGTCGGTCTCGCCTACAACATCCATCGTGATCTCCACCAGGAACCTATCGATGTCCAGCAGGTTGAGAGGAAGCTTAGCAGATCGAGTCTGCGCAATATGCGCTGCGATGCGCTGAGCAAGCTGCAAGCGTTAGCAGTGCGCATGTAGTTGTGGCAATACTCACTTGAACAGCAATGTCTACAGCGTTGGACACAGATGCCGAAAGTTCCTGCAAAGGCACCAGCATGGCCGGCGCTAGGGCTGACGAGTCGGCAGTGAGCTCGTCCAAGATCGCAACGAGTTTGCTGGATATTGAGTACGACCACACCGAAAGCGGCGACTGACCTTGAGGGACCTTTGATACTGCGGACCTGATCCAAGATACCCTGCACAGGCGTGTAGATACCTTCCTCCAATGACGAGTCATCCGTGATGATCTCGACATCTGCCCTATCAGCATATTGATCAGTCTGCAAGTGAGACGCACCGTCTTCGGACGTGAAGGCGCGCACAGCTTGGCGAGCGAACCCAACAGCAGCAGCAAAGTTGTCAAGATCAAAGTCAAAGCCCAGAGCGAGATGAAGCTGACGTTCTCCGAGATCCAGCTGCGGGCGATCGAAAGCTGTCTCCGCAAGGTGATCAAACTGCGCAATGAGGCTAAGGCATCAGTAATACTGCTTTCATTAGATTGACACACCTTGCAAGATCGCGAGCACAGTCTCCCGCCTCAAACACATCCGTCCGCAAAAGCTCCAGCCAACCATCAACGCGCTTCTCAACATGCGCAGCGCCGAGCTCCATCAAGACGCTCGAGTACGCCAGCCACTCATCCGGTGAAACATGTCGCAGAATACAAGCGAAGCGTCGATTGAGGGCAGCAAAATGTCCAAGCTTGCCCCGTAGCTCGCAGATCCCGACAAGAGTCTCGGCAGTAGCGCTATGCAGAGCCAATGGCAGGCCATGCACTTGCGAGATGACTGTCACGAGAAGCTCGGCTTTGAATGCCATGCGCTGGAAGAAGAGCAGAGCTGACGTAGAGTCGGCTTCTGTCTCGTGGTACGCAGGTGGAAGATAAGTCTGCGAACAGTCAGCGCCAGTTCTCCAGCTCGAGCCAACACACCTGCACAATCCGAAGATGCTCAGCAAGCTGTAGACCCTGAAGCCGCTGCAACTCCATTTCCACGATCTTGCTTTGCGCCTTAACGGCCGTCGACTGCAACTTCAGGTTCAAGTTCATGACAGCATGGGACTCTTTGCTCCCGGTTTCCGAAGCTGACAGATGCGATTCGTGCTGACTGCGAACATGTTCCAGTTCACTGCTCGTCAGCCATGCAGTGCCAGATGGGATCTTACGATTGCAAGGTGGTGACGAGATCTCGGAACTGCGTGATGGTCTGCTCCATATCAAGGATTGATTCCGCCAACGCCTCTGATCGAGCTCGCTCTTCACGGATACTCGTCTCGAGCGTCGCTACACATCAGCCCACTGCGCTGCTATATAGATGCGCGACTGACCGACTTCCTCAGCGAGCTGTTTCTCAGTCTCCACATGGTTCTCCTCAAGCTCATCATTGAGCTCTTTGAGTGCCTCAAGATCCTCCATCGCGATTCGCATCTCCTCGATTTTCTGATCTGTCAGCTTCAATCTACCACAAACAGCACTGGACTCGCCTCGCTCATCTGGAGATTCCGTTCAGTCAGTTGCTCAAGCATATCTTCCGCTCCAAGCGCATCATCAAGCTGTAGTTTGAGATCCTCGATCTGCGCTTCGGCGTGCGAAAGCTTGGCTTCTGCCAGGTCGTTTCGGCCTACAAGTCAGCATCGCGCACACGCCATGACGACGCACTAGACAGATCATCCGTCGCACTCAACTCCTTCTCGAGCTCCGCTATCCGCGATCGATGTTCCTTCTCCGCCTCACTTGAAACGTCTCGCAGTCTACTCATTAGCATCCTTGGCAAGCTCGTCTACGCCAACATACCTGATCAAAGCATCTTTCAGCCTCTCATTGTGTCTCTCAAGCTGTACAAAAGCCATCGACGACCGCTCACTCTCTCCTTCGACAGGAGGTTTATCAAACTCGGCTACCAAGTCAGCACAATTGTACCACGAACGCACCATTTTCCTCCCTCAGCACAGCAACTTCAATTTCCAACTCCGCAAGCCTCTCCTCCATCTTCAACGCATCAGCAACGCCCGTCTCCACTTTCTCCTCCGCCATCTCGCGATCAAGCGTCGCCATCTCAAGCTGTTCAAGAAGCTCTGCTAACCGACTTTCGAGATGTGTGTTTTCGGATTGCAAGTCTTTGGAGGCTCGCTGGGCTGCTACTAGGCCTGTTTGGAGATCTTGGAACTTTGCTATTATATCAGAAGCTGTTCGAAGGGTCATATGGAGAACGCACCTTGGAGCTTTCCTCGCGCAGCTCGCATGACATCGCCTTCGGCTGCTTTGGCTTCTAGGACTTTGATCCGTTCTTGATCTTCAGTCTTTCGGGATTCGAGGATACGGTA
The DNA here is from genome assembly GCA_001600035.1 of Holtermanniella nyarrowii. Classification (NCBI taxonomy): domain Eukaryota; kingdom Fungi; phylum Basidiomycota; class Tremellomycetes; order Holtermanniales; genus Holtermanniella; species Holtermanniella nyarrowii. Next base: position 706,348 of record BCIT01000009.1, read on the forward strand.
TTTGATGCGTAGTTGGTCGAGTTCGCGTTTGTGGAGGTTGTCGACTGGTGTGGGTGCTCGTAGGACTCTTACGGGCTCTGCTGTGGATAGTGCGGCAGATACGGGCGTTGGTGTTCGCAGTGGCCGTGACGCTGGTGGTAGAGAGGCTTGAGTGTCTGGTGTTGGATCTGTCAGACTCTTCGCAGTCTTCACTACGGGCGCAGAGGGAGGAGGGGGTGACGGCGAGGCCACCTTTCTGGAAAGACCAGCATTTCCGGTACTGACATTCGAAGCCGACGATACCGTGCGCGTCAGTGTCCTAGTAGCCTGTGAGCTCCTCAGACCCGTAGTATTAGGTGTCGGACCAGGTCGAGCAGTAGACGCAGCTGTCGAAGGCCGTCTTGAGCCTGATGGCGTCGGTGAAGACGCAGCGATACTTCTGCTTGATACAGAGGAGGTCAAGCGTGGTGGAGTTGCTGGAATCGCTGCTCTTGTACTAGTCGTCGTTGGAACTGCTGGAGGAAGCATTGAGCTGCTTGCCTCCTAGCACTCATCAGCGTGTTCTTAAGCTATAGCATGCCACTGACAGATTGAGGCTCTCCATCAAGAATCTTAACCTGACTAGGCCTAACAAAAACACCATGTTTATCCCTGCAAGAGAAATATGATTCTCCATTCACAGATCCATCATTTCTACCTGCCGGCTTGTCTCTTTGCGCATGAGCTCGTGCTTCAACAGCATGAAACACTCACAACTCGACACCGACCCATTTTCCAGCTGCAAAGGGTGGATTTGTACCGGACCACCTTACTTTTCCTAGCCCTGCTATTACGGATACCCTTGCACCTACTGGGATCTCCATGTCCCTTTGCTTGGAAGGGTGTTCACCCTATGCTATCCTGCATACCCCTTACCTGGCGCGGACCTTGATACGCGTCAGGCTTAGGCTCGCCTGAACGACCTACCGCGCGCCTAGCATACTCAATAACGCAAACTCTAGCTCACTTTTCGAAGTCTACCCTTTGTACGTCTTTGTCTTGAAAGCGACACAAAACACCATGGTCAACCTCTCAAACGCAACACCACCCAAGACCCTTAAAGACTGGCAGCACCCTGCTGAGCGTCCAGAGGTTATTGATGATCTAATTCACGGCGTTGGTGGGTCTTTAAGCTAGATTCAAAGTGGATGTTCGTTGACGGAGAACAGACCGTTACAACCCTTCCAACACCCCTCTGCTCGAGGACTACTTGTATGAGCAGGTCCGTGAAGGACGATATGACTTGCCTGCCAACTTGGCGACCCTCAAGCTGTGCGCCGTTCTCCATTCAACCGTAGATGAGGACTAATGAACAGCTACCAATTCAACCCTACCCTCACCAACCCAGACGTTGTAGTCAACATCCTTCTTAAAGCACTCGTGGGGACGGTCGCAGGACCGGACTTTAACCTCTGCTTGTCCTTGCTGCGTGATCCTCAGGTAAGTCCTCTCTGCCGCAGGCTGCTGTTGTAGGTCGTACTGATGTTCGTAGTCGTTGATCCACGATATTGAGAGCGACGACGAGACGCTTCTCACGACGCTTCCATTGCTGAGCACACTGCACGACCTCGTCCGAACATGCCAATTCACAAAGTTCTGGAAGACTCTCAACTCTTCCGAGGCGTCCCGTATGTCCCCTTCCCTCTTTCCCATCACCCCACACTGACAGCCATAGACCTGCGTGATACCTACCTCCCCGAATTCACCCAATTCAACGAAGCAGTGCGCCATCAATTCGCAACATCAATCGCAACATGCTTCAACCGGATCCCTGTCTCTCGACTCTCTTCATGGCTTGACCTCTCTTCCGCCTCAGAAGTCGCCAAGTTTGTGGAGGGGGTGCAATGGAAGGTCGAGGGTGAGGATGTGGTGATTCCGGGTAATGGAGAGAACGATGTCAAGGCTGCGGTCGTCAAGGAGACTGTTGAACTTGGACGTGAGTATTTTGGGGAGGGGTTGGGAAAGGAGGCTGATGTGGATTGTAGAATTGACCAAGCTTGTGGCTGCTGCTGCTGTTTAGATGCGAATGCGGATGCGGATGTGAATGTGGATGCAGATGAAGGCGATGTACTGCTTCTTGGCCCATTACCCTCCTGATATGTCCCCAGTCATGCGTTTGTCTACGCTCCCTAAGGCTATGGATTGCTTTGCCCGTTCGCGCATTCTCGCAGGGGTCCAATGACTTTAATGGGAGATGGCGACTCGAGGCTCAGGCCAAAGAATCCTATGACACAAGCGTGCTCCAGCGGAAGTGAAGTGCGAATTAAAGCTCACTTCTTCTGCTGTGCGTGCTCGTATATCCTCGGATCTACGTTGTACTCATCTGATTTATTCCCTCCGCTGGCCTTGTGAGGTTCATTGGTAGGGTCTTTACGTTTCACCTGAACTCAGTGAGGCATCGTCCGTGGTGGTTCGAATGTCACAGGATTGGTCAAGGGAGTCTGTTTTGCCATAATCGTCGTGAGTGCTTGTGTCGCGGCCGAACACGGCCGACACTCCAGCGTATTCTCCCGTTCCCCTTGCGCTCTTCCAATCCCTTCGCGTTCGGAATTCGAAGCGCGACTTTTGAGGCCGAGAAGATCGAAAGGAATGTGTCGGAGTCGCCGGCAGTCGATGCAGATGGCAGAGGTGACATTCCGAATATTGACGGACAGCTTTTGAAGCTCACTTTTCACCTTTGAGACGCAAGGCTGGTGGTCAATGTTTGAAGTACAGTCATTGTACTCGGCAGGCGCGGCGGGGCGCGGCATCCCGTCTTTTCAAACGGCGACAGGCAACGATGCCTATCCTTTGCATTGATTTCCGCCCGGGATGTATAAGACCGTGGCAAGAACGTTTATTTCTTCCTCATTAACATGTCCGCAGCCACTTGGAAGAACTTTCTCGAAGCACAGGAAACGTACGGATATGCGCGGTCCATGGATGTTTTTGTGGCAGGTGTCAATACCAAGACTACCACCATCGCTGCCGAGACTAACATCAAGCTGGATGCCCGCGTTCGAGCTTGGATAAGTAGATCGGTGAGTAATGCTTTAAGCAGCGTTGTTTGAGCTGACCTGGGTTGGTTTACCGATGTGGATTATGTGTTCAAGCCGTCTGATACAGAGATGGAGTGGGAGGAGTCTCAACGTTCCTGATGCCATTTCTGTTTACTTTTTGATGCGATGCGACGCGATGCGACCGCCAACCCCGACATGATTGTCATTGATCATGAGGTTTAACAATTGGACAGTACCAAATGCATTTGCCATGCTGCAGTGTATAGTGTTCTGTCTGCAGAACCTGTTAAAGCTTCGCTACACCAGGAGGACCGTGTCTTAACATATGCAAGAAACTCAGCTGGCGGTTCGTCAATTGAGGTTGCTACCAATTCGAGTGTTAACAGTGCGCTAAGAGCGCTAACATCGCGCCGCCGCTCGAGCTTGATAGCAGCGCAGCTATAATCTACCTAGCCTTGCAGCTAGCAAACGCGAAATTGCAGCTTCCACCTACCTCTCTAGCTGCAGGAGGCACCCGACGTCGCTCTCTCGAGATACATGCTCCAAAAGCAGGCGCTTCCCGCGTCTGTTCAAAGACATGTCTCGCAGACCTCCAAGCTACCATCGATATTGATGGACCTCTCGACATCACCCACAAATGCCCTACCGACTACAGGGCTTCGCGTCACCGCCCCTGAACGTGCCACTGGTCGCGACACTGCATCGGTCGAAATGTTCGAATCTTGCACAGAGGGGCAACAGGGGTCGCAGATCACTTCGGAGCAAATCTTGTCGAGATCAACTCGACCTCCAGCTCGGCGTCCATACCACATGTATGTCCTGGTACAGCATCTGCCCGAGAGCATCAAGAACAAGTACGTCGAGTGGAGCGTCAAAGGGTCCGTCTCGGACAACAATCGGGGGCCTAGACGTTACGAGCGATCGCCGAGCTCCCACGCGGGCTCGTTCAACGCCACTGAGGAGAGCGAAGGCGAGGTGACTGTGTTGGGGACGCAAAAGGCTTCCGGAGAGAGGGAGAGGAGGATAGCGCAGGGAGCGACAGGCAGGGGAAATCGTTTGTTAGGTGAAGCAGGGCAGGGGCGCGAGCGCGTGCGCGAGTCTGATTCGTACGGGGAGGAGGGGGCAGAGCAAGAAGAGGAGGCTATTGAAGTGTCAAGCAGCGAGGAAGAACCCATTGTTGGCAAAGGCAAGGGCAAGGCCGTACAGTCATACACGGCAGAGTCGTTACTAGGAATCAAGAGGATCAAGCGAATCATGTCACTCAGTGAGGATGAGGAGGCAGTAAAAGAGAGGCAAGAGGTGGCCAACATGTCCGACTCTAGTGTGGAGCAACCTCTTTGGCAGAATACACAGAGTATGAAACGGCGCAACGGCTACCTACCTGTACGTACAGAGCTGCGACTGCAAGCTGACTGCAAGTCACCTCCTTTACCTGCTTTGTACAATGCATCCTCTACACAAGGTGCAGGTCCATCTCGGTCACGAACTGTTGATCGTCCAGTCGTGAGTTTATCAACTCCCCAGCTATTGACTAATAGATGCAGTCCCCTGTCGAACAGTCCAGAGCTAGCTCCGTCGCCAAGGCGCATGTTAAACGCTTGACATTGACTGTGCGTTCGCTTCATGACTAGTGAGCATGCTGATCTTCAGGTTTCTGTGACGCCTTCCGACGGTCGCACACCGCCACTGTCTTCTGGCCAACCAGTCAAGCGCAAGCTTAATCAAGTCCCTGTACGTGAGCTTGAGTTTCTGTTCGTCTAATCAATTACAGGCGTCAGCGACAAGCTCGTCAGAGGATGAGCTTTCCCTGAGTAAACCGGCCAAGAGCAAGGGCCGCGGGCGTTCCGCAAAACAGAGGGTCATTGAGGTCGCTGTGCGTTTCATCAGCGAAGGTTTGTCCAGGCTGATACCTCAGACATCACCTTCTGCTGCAGATGCCGATTCCGACTACAAACAGTCTGCATCAGCACCAGCACGAGTTGCACGCCGTGGACACGGACGTCCACCGGGACGGAAGAAGCATCTAGCAACCAGCGTCAGCGTCAGTGCCAGCGAACAACCCTCTATGGATGAACCGAATGAAATGTTACTCTGGAAGCACAGACCTGTGAGTTTAGGACTCCTGCAACGCTGACTAATCGCAAGCTTTGCGACAAATGTGGTGACCCGCCTGCATCGGAGATCCTGCGCGAGGCGGCGGCGAAGAAGAAAAGAAAAGGGCGGAAACGCGCGATGGAGGAATTTGATATCTCGGACACTGAGCGCGCGGAGAACCTCGGCGCTTGGGTAGAGGTCAGAGTGTCTTGGGTGCGCGTTGAACATTCGCTGACTTTGAAGTGCGAGCGCTGTTGTCAAGCATCACATTGGGTGAGCACAAACCCACCCTTGTCGACGAACAACAAGCTGACGGATGTCAGGCTTGTCTCGGTGCTGCCACGCAGAAATATTACCTTGCTCGTCATGTGCGCTGCCACAGAGATGGACCAGATTTGAACAAGCCTGTTCAATCTCTGTGCGCTAGGTGTACAGTTAATCCGGCTTGCTTTGTCTGCTTGGCCAAGCACGATGCGCCTATCAAAGACTTTCTCAATGGCGGTGCTGTCAATGGGCATACGCCACTCTCAACAAGCGTCAGCGGTACCCAGACTCCTGCAGCAAGTGAAACGGGCAATAGAGAGATTGTCGACGAGTCTGCCGTTCATTCCGCCGACACTGCAAGCAAAGAGGGTGTGTCTCCAGAGGCTACCTCAGAACGACCGGCACCGCTCTTGTTCCGTTGTCAGCATTGTAAGCGCTCTGCGCACTATCATCACCGTACGCCCTGTCAACTCAGCTGAAGCTAATACGTTGTAGTGCGGAACCCTTTCGATCACGATGCCGCTCCAGCTCAGCTAGCGAAGCACTATCAGTCGGCTGGTCCACGTCCATGGAGCTGTCCGCTGTGCCAGGACTGGCCCTGGGTCGTTGACAAGGTTAGTAGCCGAATGGAGACGTAGATCTAACATCTCAGATCATTGCTTGGCGGCCAAGTTTGGTCCTTGTGGTGGGAGCCTCCAGACAGGCAGGAGAGTCAGCGCAGACGAGTCAAGCGTCGAGAAACGAGTACTTGGTCAAATGGTTGGGTCGGAGCTTTCGACATGTCAGTCCAAAGATGCCCGTTGCATACTGACACTTCACAGGTCACTTGGGTTCCTCATGACTGGCTCATCGCTATGAGCTCACCAAAGTTGCGGTCCTTTCTGGAACAAGGGCCATCACTCGATCTTGTTACCAACGAGACTTTGGCTGCCCGAGGCGATGATATGGCCAATCCGTCGATCGCCGCTATCCTCAGTGCAGACGGTCCGGCGCGAGCGAACGGCAAAGGGTCGTCAAAGAATGCGCCACTTGCCGACCCAGATGCAGAGTCCTCCATTCCCATCGGTTGGAAGGTGAGAACAAGCAGGAGACACACAAGGCTGACTACAGACTGCTGACCGTCTTTTGGATGTCTACCTCTACCCACCGACGCCCGAGCACGTAGCTGCTCTACGGCTGAGTCGGCATGTTGCTACTGCGAACGTGACGTCCAAGCCCAAGAAACCAGAGGCCAACTCTGAGGATACCGATGACGAAGATTGGTCGCTTTTGCAACAAATGCCGACGCTCTTGAAGGATGGCGTCGAACCCGACAATGAGGACAAGGTGGACGTTGCGACTTGGGAGTCAATCTCTGGTGTCACTGTGAAGCTCAGCGATGCAGATCAGCTGGTGAAATATGTCAATTGGTGTCTCGTGAGTCTCGCCTTGCCTTGCCCTACTCATTGCTTCAGGTCAAGTGGGAGGATTTGCAATACGACCAGTGTGAGTCGCGCGTCTTTCGCCTTGATACTGGCTGACCTTACAGCATGCTGGGACACACCGCCGCCAGCTGATTCACCACTGTATCCTGACTTTGTGGCTGCGCTCCGAGCCTACCTTCGCTCGCGCAAAGTCGCCATACCTGTTTTGACGGCAAAGTTGGCTGAGAAACGTGATGCCGAGGCTTCCACCATCTTCAGGACGCTCAAGGAGCAACCGAGCTGCATTGTTGGCGGGGTGAGTTCTGAGACAGACTTCATTGGGCGTGTTCACTGACGCTTGCTCAGGAGCTGATGCCGTTTCAAGTGAGAATCAGCTGCATCCGTGCGTCCACTGACTTCTCAGCTTGAAGGTCTGCAGTGGTTGGTCTACAAACATAGTTTGCGTCAATCGTGTATTCTTGCAGATGACATGGGTCTCGGAAAAACGTGAGTAGCTCATATCTGTTATCAGCTGACCGGCAGCGTCCAGATAGCGTCTCTGCTTGGCTATCTTGGCTCAGCTCGCTTCAGCATCTTTCCAAGCCTGGTCATTGTCCCCAATTCGTGAGTGCCTTGAGATCTGCTATGCTGATGATTAGCACGATCGTGAACTGGGTTCGTGAGTTTGAAAAGTGGGTGCCACACCTTCGTGTCGTGCCATTCTTTGGACTTGCAGCATGTGAGTATATCAGTTCTGCCATGCTGAGGCTGGTTTCGTAGCTCGCAAAATTATCTTGGAATACGAGCTCTTCCACAAGGGACTGGCAGGCAAAGCATCTGCTCTGAAGGCGTAAGTCGATTGAAATCAGAATCGCGCTCATGATGCAGCCATGTCGTTCTGACTACGTACGACACCATCACGGGCGGTGACTTCAAGATCTTCAAGAACATTCCGCGCTGGGAGATGCTCATTATTGATGAAGGACAAAGATGTCAGTGTCGCTGGATGATCCGAGCTGACCGACGCAGTGAAATCGGATTCATCCAAGATCTTCAAGCAGCTCAAGCAGCTCAACAGCGTTCATCGGATCTTGCTCACGGGTACGCCGCTAAACAACAACTTGCGCGAGCTTTTCAACTTGTTGAACTTTCTGGATCCGGAGAACTTCAGGTGAGTCCAGAAGTGCACACGGACAAGGCGGGGCTGATGCTTGACAGTAACCTGCAAGATCTGGAAGAACGCTTCGCTTCCCTGGATGACGCCAATGTCCAGGAGCTGCACTCGATGATCAAGCCATACATTTTGCGACGCGTCAAAGCGGATGTCCTGAAGCTCCCACCGAAGGTACGTCTCTCTTGTCTCCATGTTGAAGGCCCTGCTGACGGGGAAGTCGGAGATTATTGTCCCAATTTCCCTGCGTCCGTTGCAGAAGCAGCTCTACAAGGGTATCCTCGAAAAGAATGCGGATCTCATTGCGGCCATCTTGGCTGGCAGGCGCTCTTATGGCAAGAAGTAGATCAATTGTCCATAGCCAAAGCAGGTGTGGTCGGTCATGTATACCTGCGACACTAGATTTGTTTTCTCCCCGAAGATGCTTGTTTGGTGCCCCCCTTCGCACCTCGAGCAACATCTACCTTCTGTTTACACTTCATCTTGACATCTTGTTTAGTCACAACACCTCTGCTTAGTACATCTTTCAAGTACTAACTTTTCATCATGGTACGCTTGCAGGTTGCTCATGTGACAACGCTGTATCACTGACTGGCGTCCAAGTCTCTCACACCCCAAGGCATGAGACTGTTGTCTCGCGAAGTGACAGAAATGCGCAAGACACCTACAGAGGGCATTCGCATCGACCATGACACGGAAGAAGATCTTAGCCGACTCGCAGGATGGGTAGCAGGACCAGGTGCGTCATTGAGAGTGCCTGCCTGATACGCACGACCAAGGGTCCTGGCTTGAGCAGGGCATCATGGAGCATCAAACGGCGACGCATATTTTGAAAGCTTCTCAGTTGTAGCTGACTATCTTAGCTGGGACTCCTTACGCAGGCGGCTACTTTCGCGTACTCTTCGAGTTCGGGCTCGAATACCCAAATATGCCACCCAAATGTGAGTCCGCCTTTCGGTTGCGGCGGATGCTGTCTGACGCTTTGCAGGTACGATGACGACCAAGATCTTTCACCCAAACGTGTCCAAGCAGGGTGAGATTTGCGTAGATACCTTGAAGCGAGAGTGGAAGAAGGAGTACGGTGTCCGTCACGTCCTCATGGTGAGTTTGACGCGACGCGTCGAGATGTAAGCGAGGTTGACTTTGAGACTGTAGCAAGCTTGATGATCTTTCCCAACCCAGACAGCTCGCTCAATGAGGAGGCTGGCAAACAGCAACAGGATGACTTTGACGGATACTGCAAGGCAAGTCTGCCCATACGCTGTGAAACCAACTCATACGACTAGTACGCCCGTTTGATGACCTCCATCCACGGCAACTTCAACAAGCCCCCATCAGAGTTCGCCGGCGAAGCTCCAGCCCCAATCATGACAGCTTCATCATCAAAGCCGACACCATTGCAAGCGTCAGACAAACAGATGCAAGCAGGAGCTGGAGCACCCGCAACGGGGAGTGAAGGTGGTCTCAAGCCAACCATATCGAAAGCCACACCAGCCGCAGGGGCAGCCAAGCCGAAGGCCAAAAAAGGTCTAAGACGACTGTGAGAGAGTATTAATACTTGGTAGACTGTGATGACATGCATGGGTGGTTCAACTGAGTAGCTTTGCGTTGAGTCTGCGTAGTTCTTGGGGCGTGAACCGTAAAATGACAGAGAGGACGCGAACGAGGTTGGGCTGCGCGATGTCAGTGAGCTGCTGTGAACAGCCGTGGCACTCACGCGCATCTCCTTGTTCTCCAGGAACTGCAAGATGACGTTGCGAAGGTACTGCATAGATCAGCTCGGCAACTCATGCGCCGATTACGAACCTCAAGATTGACCTCTTCCTCCTCTTTCCCTCGTTCGCTCGGGGCAGGACTGCTAGTACGACTACTCTGCGTCTCGGCCACATGTTCAAGACTTCGTCTGAGCTCTTTGCTGGGCGTCGCGACAGACTCTGGACTCGCAAAGCCTGATCTGCTCGGTGCGCCTGAGCCGGCAGCGGACCAGTAGCCGACACCAGGGTTACGTTGTCTCTCTAGCAGTTGAACGGAAGACTGGACTTTGCGGAGCTCGTCGCGCACAGTCTGCATGTCAGTACAGCGCTTGTTTGTCGCATCGCGTACCTTGTTGTTCGTCTTGAGCTGTGCTACATGCGTCTTGGCTTCTTCCAGTTGACCCTGCAAAGTCGAGATCTGGACATGCAGACCAGCAATCTCTTCCTGTGCCGCTCTCTTCACAAGTCAGCGAGTGTGCGTAAAAGCAACACTCACCTCTGCACTGTCAGACTGCTGTTTATCGCTCTCAGCCTCAACGATCTCAGCTCTCAGACTGTTGATCTGCTTCTCCCGTTCCTTGACTTTCGCCTCAAGCGCCTCTATCATGCTCTCCCTGTCCTTCCTCGTCCGCACACTCTCGGCATATTCACCATCCTTCTCCTGTACCGTACGCCGCAGCTTCTCGGCTTCTCGCAAGCGATCTTGTAGATTCCGAGCCCATTCCTCCTCGGCTTCATTACGCTCCTTCTCCAGACTTCGGATCCTGGCTCGCAAGTCTGCGAGTTTGGCTTCTGAGCGCGCTTCAGCTTCGGAGAGGAGACGTGTAACGTCCGCTGCTGATGAGACTTTCTGCAAATTGTTGGCGCTGCCACTTCTGCTTGGGGATGGAGATGGACTCGCGTTCTCACGAGAACGACCGAGCCCGGCAGGTCGCCCACGGTCTTTGCGCCTTTGATCGGCGATCCCTTCTTCTAGCAAGGCACTGCGGTCTTGCAATTCGCGAATCTGATATTGCAACTCTTTCGTACGTGTTTGATGACGCTCGAGCTCGGCTTGAGCTGCCTCGAGATCAGCCTGCTTGGCTTGAAGTGCGTCGAATTGGGTCTGCCGTGTGGCGGTCAGCTCTTTGATAGTTGCGTCCATGGCGTTGATGCGAGATGACTTGTTAGCCAAGTTCTTGGCGTGCGTTGCCTAAACAAGTCAGCCACCCACTCGAGAACAGTGCACGACATACCTTGGTAGTAATCATCTCAAGCTCCCAAGCCCCTTTCTTCTGCCCCAACTCCCGTTCATATTTTTCCTTCAAACCCGCAACCTCTCTCTCGAAACCCTTTCTCAACGCCGCAACCTCTCTTTCCCTCTCCGCTTTCACCCTCTCCATGTCTTCCGTCGCCCTACTCCTCTCCGCCCGTTCCCCAGCACGATCCTTTTCAATCTCCTCCTTTTCCTTCTCGAGCTTGACGTTCTTCAGCCGTAAGGTCTTAAGAAGAGAGACCGCTTTGGTTCGTTTTTCTTCTTCTTCCTTTGCTTGTGTTTGGGACTTTGAGAGCTCGGATTTTAGCTGCGAAACTGTGAGCATTTGAGTCGCTTCGGAGGAGAGCTTGGTTTCGGCTTGAGCGACTTGAGCGCGGAGTTTGGCGACTAGATCTGTTGAGGATGACGATTCCAAGCGATGAGTATCTCGAATCTCTTCGATGCGAGAATCTTGCACTGAACACGTCAGCTCCACACTGAATCAACCCAAAACTCACATCTGATCTTATCCTGTAATCTCCGCATCTCATCGGCACCCATATCAACCTTCATCTTCATCATTCTTACCCAACCCTCGAATGCATCGGCATCAGCAATACCACCCTCGACCTGTGTAAAGTCTTTCAAAACTTTGTTGGCTGCATGTGTCTGCGACAGCAATGTCGTGAAACGCTGTGATAGATCTAGACGCGTTAGATAGTGCAAGGATGAGTATGTTGAACGAACCTTCATATCGACGTTCGGAGGAGGCTAGTCTTTTGTTGATGTCTTGTTCGTCTTCTATGCTTTTTCGTAAAGGTGGCATTGCAGAACTTTCGATATTCTTGGCTGACTCCTCGGCTTGCTTTGTGGGTTCTATGACGGGTTCAGACTGCCTCTCCTCGGCTTTGATCGCAGCTTCTGTCTCCAGGGGAGGTTTCGCTGCCTCCTCGACTGCTTGTACATCTGGCGTGGCCGCCTTGACGTCGATCACAGGCGGTAACGACGCCAAGACCTCGTCTCGAGGAGGTAGGACAGGTGACGCGCCGAGCGGGTCAGCATAGTTGGGCGTCAATTCTGCATCAAGAGACTCTGACGGCCTAAGCGAAGGCGAAGGAGGAAGAGGATAAGTCGCTGGGTCCGAAGGATCTGGCTTCGCATTCAGGTCGAACTGAGCAGGAGGTAAAGAGATGGTCGGAATGACGCCTGGTGAAGGAGATGAAGGAGGTTGAGGCGACTTGGATGGGTTTGGCGTCGGCGAGCGGGTGGAGCTGAGTGATCCAAGAGCGAACGAAGAGTTGAGGAAGCGAGCTGGTGAGCTTGGACGTGAGGTCTCGACAACGGGAGAAGTAGGGATATCTTTAAGTTCCATCGGCCCTTTGGCCTGTCCTTGTCCAGATCCAGACCCAAAAACAGCCCCAGTACCCGCAGTAGCACTCCTAGCAGTCCCATCAGCACTCCCAGTCCTTGTATGTCCCTCCATCGAGCTCCTCCCCAACGCAAACCCTCTTTTCAAACCATCAGACAAGAATGCAGGCGCAGTAAAGCTAGGCGATTTGATAGGCGACGTCCCTACTTCTTGCGCTCTCGCTGAATCTGGCGAGAGAGGACCAGCAGCTTGAGTCGCTCTAGCTTGCAGAGATGCACCTGTCGCTTCGAGGTCTTTGACGACGGACTTGAAACGATCACCTAGGCCTGAGGCGACGTTGAACATGCTGGATACTCCTGCAGCTGTGTTCAACGGCCGGTTTAGGCTGCTTTGGTGGTGTAATGGATGCTGAAGGAGTGTTAGATGAAGCTGTATGTGTCGTTGAAGATGGACGCGCAATGATGGTTGGAGTGCGTCGGTAATTGATGCGGGGAAAGCTCAACTCGCCGCTCGGTCCATCAACAACGACCAAGGTGGTGGACACCACGGTCCAACACTAGCTATCAGCGTCTCACTTACAGCTCAGCACAGTCACGATGGGTGCAGGACAATCAGCACCCAAGATCACGGCGCAGGACCGAGCCATTCTGGAGTTAGTGAGCAGTTCTTGGTTACATTCAGCTAACAGCGGCTAGTCTCAAGCTGCAGAGGGACAAGATGAAGCAATACCAGAAGAGGGTAAGCATCCTGCGCAGTGCTGGTGTGGTACACTCGCTGATGGTACAGCTACAGGTTGTTTTGGATCGAGAGCAGGAGATTGCAAAGGAGGCATTGAAGGCTGGTAACAAGGTAGGTAGCACGGATGCGTACTGGGCAGCAGGCCTGCTGCACATTGCGTACTCCTCCATCCACTCTACCATGCTGACACTGTCAGTCGAGAGCGTTGACAGCGTTGAGACAACGGAAATACCAAGAGCAGCTGCTCGCAAAGACAGATAGCCAGCTCCAAACCCTACAAGAACTCGTGAGTCTTTTCGAACACCAACGCCGCTCTTATATGCTGACATCCTCCAGACATCATCTATCGAATTCACACTGATCCAATCGAGCGTGATGCACGGTCTCCAAGTCGGCAACGAAGTCTTGAAACAACTCCATTCTGAAATGACGACGGAGAAAGTTGAGATGCTGATGGACAAGACTAGAGAAGGGATCGAATACCAAAGGGTTCGTCTATCTCCTATTTCTCACTTTGGCGTGCACAAGCTGATGAGTTAACAGGAGATTGACGAGGCACTCATGTCAAAAATGTCGCCTGAGGAAGAAGATGCAGTGCAGGCTGAACTTGCGATGCTTGAGCGCGAAGCCTTGGTGAGCGACCCAGAGATTATCTGAGAGGGCGAGAAGCTGATGCTGCTTCTCTTATAGCCTGCCATCCCAACCGTACCAGCTCAAGAGCCAGTGCATCTACCTTCTGTGCCAGTCGAGGAGCCAGCCGCCGACGAGCCGCTCGAGCGAGGTCAGTCCACGCAGTCTATCACATTGGAGGCGGGGCTGATGATAGACAGTACCGGAAGCCCGCGATCCAACAGGACGCGTCGCCATGGCCGCATGAGCCATTCGTTTCGGCCATGTGCACACGTGCAGCTTGTAAAGTTGGGTGTTTGAGAAGGGTCGTGCGTTGTGTCAGGGATCTCATAGGTTGTATTAGCTTGTACTATGCAGTTGTGTCTCTTCAGCTGCAACTTCGACTTTGCACCCAAATTACTTGTCAAGATGTACACTCGGATGGAGTCTGTATTGACGAAGAGGCCAGGAGTCGGAAGCCGGCGTGATGAACAACCTAATTCTGGAGCTTTGCCAAAGCTAAGCAGCTGGCTCTTGTCTTTAAGTAGGTTCAGATACACAGGTTTGCATAAAGACAATTGACCAAAAGACTAGCAGAGCGAGACGAGAACGGAGGACGGGGAATATAAATTATATGATTGACAAGAGGATAGTAGAACGAGGTGGGCAAGACAAAGGCAAGTGAGATCAGACACTAATGGTACTGTTCGTCAGTCTCAATCATGAAGTCAGCAGATCACACGACTCACCTGTCTGCGAGATCGGAAGGCTCATCTGATGCGACTCTGCCTCGCCCTTGCCCTTGCCTTTGCCCTTGCCTTTCGCCGTGCCCTCAGCTTAGTGTTCCTTTGCCTTTGTCGGCGTCCACCACTCTTCTCAACGTTTTGCAGCCTCAAGCTACTTTTCTCTTCCAGAAGCCACATTTGCAATGCCCCTCGCGCTTTTCCTCTTCGTGATACCTTCAACAGCATCCGCCACCCGCTTACGACTGCCCTCGTGAGCCTCCCCGTACTCTTGTACAGCTAGCTCTGTGCTCGAGCCAGCTGCCATCCGCTCCGCCTTGAAGCCTTTGGGATCAGTGAACAAGGCGAGGAATCTGTCCTGCGCGGCAGCTCCATCAGGGTTGGCACCGATGATGCTGCGTATCGTGTCGGTCCAGCCCTCTACCTCATTGTCGAAGCAGGACGATATGACGCTTGTCCGAGAGTCTTGAGGAACGAGTAGAACTCGACTGGCATGCACATTAGATGTCGGCAGGACAGACAATGAGGATATTACATGCATGAAACAGGTTGACGAAGAATGAGGAATGGACAGTGTAAGGAGCATCAGAGATTCAGAACAGTAAAGATCCAGAAATCAACGGCTGGTGCGAGTGGTGATTGCAAACATCTGCCTAATCAGAGTAGTTCGCGATACCGTACGAGASTYACGAAGCGTCTAGACGGTTCTGCATCTTAGGAAGCAGGCCCAGCTGTACCCTTGCCCCTCTTGCCAGCTTTCCTCTTTTTGCGCTYGCTTTTCTTCGAAGACTTGACTGCCGCGGGCTGCTTCTCAACCTCCTCCAAAGGCGCAGATGCGTTGCCCTTTGCGACCTTGACCCTCGTGATATCCTCCACAATCTCCGCGACACGCTTGCGACTGCCCTTGAAAGCCTCCCTGTACTCTTGTTGAGCTAGCTTAGCGCTCGAGCCAGCTGCCATCCGCTCCGCCTTGAAGCCTTTGGGATCAGTGAACAAGGCGAGGAATCTGTCCTGCGCGGCAGCTCCATCAGGGTCGGCACCGATGATCCTGCGAATGGTGTGGGTCGAGCCGTCCACTTCATCTTCGAAGCAGGACAACATGACGGTTGTTCGGATCGTCTTGGTATCGAGGTTGATGGTGAGGGCTTGAAGGAACGAGTCGAACTCGTCTGGAGGAGGCGGCCTATTGTTGCAGGCGGCCATGAGAAGGTTACCGATYGGAAGCTTGATGGTCTTCTCGGCTGGGACCGGAAGGAACCCTGGAGCGATAAACCTGTCTTGAATATTCGGGATCTTTTCAAGACCTCTGGAGAAGTCGACACCAGATATGAGAGTCTCGAACTCTGGCTTCAAGATCAGCTGTGCTATCATAGTTCATGACTCACAATCTTGTGCGCCCATTTCTTCCTCAGAAGCGCCTCATCAGCCTCAACTCCAGACCCTCGGCCAAGCTCATACGAAGTTCTGATGGTTTGACCTGACTCTTTGTAGGCCACAAAGAGGGTGATGAGGGGGTTGAAGGGCGTGCCGCGATTGACCTTCAATGACAAGGACAGAGCCGTACCTGCGAGTGATTAGCCGAAGGCACCAACGCCTCCTGCACTGTGACATACCGGCGTCTGCCCACCAAGTGCACTCTTTAGCTGCGAGCAGCCGCGACTCGTTCTCAACAGCGACTTCAAGTGCGAACACCGAAGCATCACCGACCTCTGCGTCGCTGCCTTTCCACCGCGCATCGGCTTCCTTGGTCATCGTGCCATCCTCTGTAGAGATCACCGTCGCTGCTGAGTCGACCTGAACATTAGATTAGCTGAATGAAGAGCACTTACCTGAAGCAGCAGCGCTCGTACCGTCGCAAGCGCTCTGTCACCACGCTCAACAAGGAGTGAAATGTCGTCCTCCAGATCGGGACCAGCGTACGGGGCAGCCTGCAGAGAGTTTGCAATAGTCCCAAACAGGTAGTCCGAGAGCTGAGAAGAGTCAGTGGAGCTCGACGTTAGGACTGCAGCTTTCGCCTCAAATCTTACTTTTCGCAAAATGACTTCGTGAGCAGAGAACGGATCTCCGCCGAATAACAGTGTTCGGGTCTCGTGCACATACACCAGCTTGATCCTCCGATCAGTATTGAGACCCATCAGACTGAAATTGTCAGGATGGTATACATTTCTGCACGTACAGATCATAAAGGGAGCGTCTGACATTGGTGGCGAGGACCGGGAGCGTGTCATTGTCGTCCTTCTTCAACAAGATCTCAATAAGATTTGGGTTGATTTGAGTGTTGACAATGCTACGCAACTCTTCTAGCAGGGTATCTTGCTGCGAAAGTACTTCGCCATGGGAGGCAGACTCCATGTTTGAGACACGATCCAGATTGTTTAGCTTGATCTGAAGAAAGGAGGGTTCGGTGCGAGCGTCGTGAATTGGGCTGTCTTGATGTAACATGCTGTGCTCGATGTCACTTCCCATCATGGATGTTTGCGCGGTGGAGTTGGAGGCAAAAGTAGCCGAATGGACCGTAGCCGGAGAGGGATCCCTGCGCCATCAGTTTCAGATCGACATCAGGTGTCTCAGACGCACGTGGTCGTGGGAGCGGATGTCTCCGACATGTTCAAAGATTTGTACTTGTCGAAAGAGGTAGCTGCTCTTCAAATCAAGCCGTCTGCAGATGGTAGTGCTCACGCTTTCTGCTCCTGACCGGAGTTTCGCGGC
>BCIT01000009.1:726302-939124 GCA_001600035.1 Holtermanniella nyarrowii
GAACCCTGGAGCGATAAACCTGTCTTGAATATTCGGGATCTTTTCAAGACCTCTGGAGAAGTCGACACCAGATATGAGAGTCTCGAACTCTGGCTACAAGATCAGCTGTGCTAACACAGTTCATGACTCACAATCCTGTGCGCATATTCCATCCTCAGGAGCGCCTCATCAGCCGCTACTCCTGACCCTCGACCAAGCTCATACGAAGTTCTAACGGTTTGACCTGACTCTTTGTAGACCGCAAAGAGGGTGATGAGGGGGTTGAAGGGCGAGCCGCGATTGACCTTCAAAGACAATGACAGAACCGTACCTGCGAGTAATTAGCCGAAGGCACCAACGCCCCCTGCACTGTAACATACCGGCGTCTGCCCACCAAGTGCACTCTTTCGCTGCGAGCAGCCGCGACTCGTTCGCAACAGCGACTTCAAGCGCGAGCACCGAAGGATCACCGGCCTTTGCGTCGCTGCCTCTCCACCTCACGTCAGCCTCTTTCGTCATCATGCCATCCTCTGTAGAGATCACATCCGCTGCTGAGTCGACCCGAACGTTAGCGTATTCGCTTGAAGAGCACTTACCTCAAGCAGCAAAGCTCGTACCGTTGCTAGCGCTCTGTCACCACGACGGACAAGACGGGAAATGTGCTCCTCCAATTCGGCACCAGCGTAGGGCGCAGCCTGCAAAGAATCTGCAATTGTCTCGAACAAATAGTTCGAGAGCTGAGAAAGTCAGTAGGGCTCGACGTTGGGACTGCAGCTTTCGCCTCAAATCTTACTTTTCGCAGAATGATTTCGTGAGCAGAGAATGGATCTCCGCCGAATAACAGAGTTTGGGTCTCGTGCACATACACTAGCTTGATCTTCCGATTATTGTTGAGACCCATCAGACTGAAATTGTCAGGATGGAATACATTTCGCACGTACAGATCAAAAAGGGAGCGTCTGATGTTGGTGGCGAGGACAGGGAGCGTGTCGTTGTCGTCTTTCTTCAACTGGATCTCGATAAGATTTGGATTGATCTGAGTATCGACAATGCTACGCAACTCTTCTAACAGGGTATCTTGTTGCGGAGAGGCGTCGCCATGGGAGGCAGACTCCAAGTTTGACTCACTATCCAGATTGTTGAGTTTAACCTGAAGAAAGAAAGCTGTCGTGTAGTTCTGTTCGTCCTGCGCTGTCTTGACGTTTTCGCAATTGTCGCTCATGACGGACGTTTGCGCGGTGGAGTTGGAGGCAAAGGTAGCCGAATGGACCGTAGCCGGAGAGGGATCCCTGCGCCATCAGTTTCAGATCGACATCAGATGTCTCAGACGCACGTGGTGATGGGAGCGGATGTCTCCGACATGTTCAAATATTTGTACTTGTCGAAAGAGGTAGCTGCTCTTCAAATCAAGCCGTCTGCAGATGGTAGTGCTCACGCTTTCTGCTCCTGACCGGAGTTTCGCGGCCAAAGGAGGGGTCTGGGTAGGACAGGGGGATAAGGCTCGTCCTCAGCCAACATTCGCACGTACGCGTAACGTCATCGTGTTCCTGTACTCGTAGCTTAAACTGCGGGTGCCACATGTAATTGAGAAAGTCAGGTTAGACTTCATGTCATGAAAGTATGGACTCGTACGCTCACATCACAGATAAGACGTAGATTCATGCCAATCTCAGCTGGCACCAAGCATGTCTCGGTACCATGAAACTGACGCAATTTAGCACTGATTTGCTGTGCATCTTCAACTCGTTATTCGTTGTATACAATCATATCGAGCTAGGCTGGCATTAATAAGCACCGGCGGAGAGGAGAATAAAGCTCGTATCGAGCGCAAGACATAGGTAGCACAGGTGTTCTGCTTAGTCAGAGATTTACACGAGTACGATCATTGCGGTCGCGACTCACCATTAAACTAGTTGTCGTCGTTAGACGCCACCCTTCACTTTCCCTTCCCCTTCCCCTTCCCCCTCCCCTTCCCCTTCCCCTTTCCCGTGCCCCTCTTCGAAGGTTTGGACCCCTCACTGCCCTCAAGCTGCTTCTCAATGTCCTTGGCATACGAACTCGCAATCCTGGCACTCTTTCTCCTGGCAATGAGCTCAACAGCATCCGCCGCTCGCTTTCGACTCCCTTGATGGGCTTCGCTGCGCTCTTGCATAGCTTTCGCCGTGCTTGACCCAGAGTTGATCCGCTCCGCCAGGTATCCCACTGGGTCAGATGACAGAGCAAAAAAGGCAGCCTGCGTGGCGACCCCTTCAGGATCGGAGCCGATGATGCTGCGAGCGGCGTCGGTCGAGCCGTTCACTTCATCATGAAAGCATGCGGACATGACGTCTGTACGGATCTTTTTGGTGTCAAGGGAGAGATTGAGGGTATGGAGAAAAGACTCGAATTCGACGGATGGAGGGGGCCCATTGAGGCAAGCGGCCGTCAAAAGGTTACCGATAGGGATGATGATAGTCTTTTCAGCAAAAAGTGCCTCGAAGTCTGTCGGGGCGTAGCGATCCTGGATGCCGCGAACCTTCTCGAGGCCCTTGGCGAAGTCGACGTCTTCAACAAGCGTCTCAAAGTTTTTCTACGAATCAGCTGTGCCATCCCGAATCAACACTCACAATCTTCGTGGCCCAAGCTTTTCTGATATGTCTCTCATCTACCGGCACTCCAGACCCTCTGCCCAGCTCGTAAGAGGTTCGCACGGTTTGACCGGATTGTTTGTAGACTACAAACAAGGAGATCAGAGGGTTAAAGGGATCAGTCCGATCAACCTTCAGTGACAGAGAGAGAGCCGTACCTGCTAGGGTTAATTGAGAGCACCATCGTCTTCAGCCCTTGACATACCGGCATTTGCCCACCAGATGCATTCTCTTGCTGCTAGTCGCCGAGACTCGTTTCCAACGGCAACCTCCAAAGCGAAAACAGACGCATCTCCGACTTCCGCGTTGCGGCTCACCCAGCGGGCGTCCGCCTGTTTTGTGATGATACAGTCTTCCGCAGCAATCACAGTAGAAGCTGAGCCAGCCTTCCCATTAGCCCGCTGACTGAGATAGAAAGGAACTTACTTGAACCAGAAGTGCTCGCAATGTAGCCATGCCCTTTGCACCACCCTTCTGCAAGCGGGCGATCTCTTCTTCGAGGAGCTCACCAGCTGCCGGAGCTCCCTCCAGCGCCAGCGCTATCTCCTCAAAGAGATCAGTAGAAAACTAACAAAGTCAGTAAGGCTCGACGTTGAATTTGCAGCGTTAGCGTGGAAGCTTACTTCTTGTAGCAGGATCTCATGGGCCGAAAACGGGTCACCTCCAAACAAAAGTACCTCTGTCTCGTGAACGTAGACCAGTTTGATTCTACGATCAGTGTTCAAGAGCAGCAATCTACATTCGTCAGAATAGGGTCTACGGCCTCACGTACAAATCAAAGAGGGGCCGACGGAAGCTAGTCGCCAGCACCGGCAGCTCATCGTTCTCCTGCCTTTGTAACTGAATTCTAGTAAGGCTGGGATTGATTTGATGGTGTACAATGTCTCGAAGCTCTGCAAAGAGAGCATCGCCTTCCGAAGGATCTTCGCTGGTGGCGCTGGTTGCGGAAAGTTCCGGCTTCAATCTGATCTGCATGATGTTGCTTGGCGTCTTCATCTCGAAGTGCTGCTTTACTTGAGTGAGCTCGTCGCCCATGATGGATGTTTGGGCGGTTGAATAGGAGGCGAAGGTTGCCGAATGGATGGTTTCCGGAGAGGGATCCCTGCGCCATCAGTTTCAGATATCAGGTGTCTCAGACGCACGTGGTCGTGGGAGCGGATGTCTCCGACATGTTCAAAAGTTTGTAGTTGTCGAGAGAGGTAGCTGCTCTTCATATTCTAGCCGCATACTGTATGCTCACACATTCTGCTCCTGACCGGAGTTTCGCGGCTTAGGAACGCTGGCCAAAGGAGGGGTCTGGGTAGAACAAGGGGATAAGGTTCGTTCTCAGCCAATATTCGAGCGTACGCGTAACGTCATCGTGTTCCTGTACTCTCAGCTTAAAAAGCCTTAAATCGTCGGTGCCTTTTTTGCAGCACATGAAGCTCAGTGATCGGGCTGCACGTCGTTTGATTGTGTTCAACCTCAGCTCGTCTCCTTCCTTACGAAAGTATCTTCTTGCATGCCTGAGATGTTTAAATGATCGGTAAGATATCTCGAAAGCCTAAAGGCGCAAGCGTGTCTGGAACTCTGGGTACAATGAATCTCACGCAAAGCAGCACTGATTTGCTGTACGTTATCAACTCGTGAATAGCTGTACACCACCAAATAGGGCTATGCTGACACACCAAGATGCGGCTTTTGACCGCATGAAAGCGACAGAAATTCCGAGATGGAGCTGCTCATCAAGATAGAGGGTCAGCGCAACCTATCTGACGGAGTTTAGCGGTGGTGCGGTAAGGCATAATGACTTTCCACTGCGCGCCATACTCTAGTCTATGCCGGAGTGAGAAACAGCGTATCGGTAGTCTGACAGTCTTGTTGGTCGGATCCCATCCACACCTTATTCGCCACTTTCGTACCCGCAGAGGGCCGCAGTGGCGAATTCTCAGTGATGACATTCCATTGCTTTAATGCGGAGAGTACCACCACATAGCTGATCTCTCTCTGTCAGTCTTGATGCTGCAGTGTCAAGACTCAGCTTCATATAGGCCATTGTTCGAAGAGTCGTGAACAACGGAACCAAATGCAACGCACTCGAGATGGAACCAAATAAGGGCGATGGCCTCGCCAGCCAGCAGACGCGACGCGTATCTCCTTCTCCTCATCCAGCAAACAATGGCAGCTTCACGTACAGAAGTCAAGCATATTTTTACTTCAATCACTCATGAAGGTATCCCGCTAGCAGCCGAAATCTTACGAAAACTCAGAGCCGGGACGGCACCAGGAAAAGGAGCGTATCTCAAGCCTGAAGAGACAGCTGCGCTGCCTGGCGTTAGTGCTTTTCTTGCTGTTGAGCGGTATGTTCTTCCGGAGCGGAGGGAGGGAGAGGGAGAGCTAACGATTGTAGATTGCAGACTCATGATCTGACAATCGACGAAGCGCGAAAAAGATGTTCAGTCTCTGCACAGCATTTCAAAGCTTGCTTGATCACTGCCCGCCATGTCCTAGCTGGGGCGTCACAGCTCAGTACACCCACGAAGCGCTCAACACGCTCCTCTTCTTCTCTCGAGCCCAGTGTCAGCTCGAGCGCGGCAAACGCTCAAGCAATGGCAGAGCTAACAGCCAAACTTGTCTCTACACCGACCAAGAAACAACCTCGGCCCGGACCGAGTAGGGATCTGAGTGGTCTACTCGATAGAACACCTACGAAGCCAAAAGAATCTACACCCGTCAAACCCAGTCCCCTGAAGCAAAGCACGACGCCCAGCAAAGCTCCAGCTTCTCGATCCGCTCGACGAGCTCCACCTCCTACCGCCGATGACATTGAAGAAGAAGAAGAAGAAGTCGAGATGCCCGCAACACCTTCCAAGCGCTCGAAATTCACACATCCTACACCAGGTCGGCTGACAGCCAGCGCCAGCGCGAAACGCAAAGTCGATACGACGGCTTTCTTCGCTGCTAAACCCGATACACCTGCTGAGGCGCGAGATAGGGTACGGAGGGAACTGGAGGCTGAGGAACGGGGGCTGGAGATTGAGATGGAGGAACGGTGGAAGATTGAGGAGGCCAAGAGGCTTGCTGCTGCGAGTGAGAGAGCGGAGCGGGCAGAGGGGGAGAGAAGGAGGGTGAGGAGGGATTGGACATATCATGAAGTACCATGGAAACGGGCTAGTGATCCTGTCAATGGGAATGACTGGCTTGACAAGGTTCGTGCTGCGCTTGTGTTTGACGTATAACTGATGGGCAGCTTGTCAAGGCAATCCCAGCCTGGTGCTCGGCAAACAACCGCAGCCTCCCCAGCCCTTCTTCAAAGACACCACAGACCCTAGCAAGCCTCTACCTAAGCCTCGACCTCTCTCTAGGCTCCGGCTCACCCGTACATCCAGGTGCAAGTGAACCGACGCACGCATCGGAAATGTCATTAGACAATTGATGCATGCAAGTGACAAGTGACGAGATAAGACAAAGGACAGACAATCTACTTCTTCACTTCAACTCTGTCCAGAAGCTCCTTCTTTCAGAATCAAATTCTTGCTAAAGATGAAATAATCGATATTCTCATCCTCATCGACTTCTTCATAGCCCAGCTCGATCATCAAAGTTGGATCAATCGAATCTGGCCCGTACCTTTCAATATTTCAGTTCACACTCCCATGAATCAGCGAAGCTTGATGCAGACATACCCGATGCGTTTGTAAAACTCGATTGCTGAAGGATTGTCTACTGGTCAGTAACTGCTTCTACAGTGATTCCTAAGGCGGACTTACGTTTTAAGACGGTGAGCATTGCTTTCTCCATGCCATGATTCACCCCAATCACCTCGAAGTAAGCCATCAACTTGATTCCCACCCGGGCTCTTCGTGCGGATTCAGCAACCTGTAGCTCGTAACTGTTGCATCAATCTCTGTGATCTCATGCAAGCACAGAGCGACGCACCAGTAGATGACTTCTGCGTCCCTTTCCTCCAGCGTTTCTTCCATCGTGAACCTGAAGGAAAGAAAGCCAATGATCTCAGGGTCTCTTGACTCACTCGTGCCCTCAGAGGAGGCCAACTTGGTCGCGAGCAGGTATCGCGTAGCAGGATTAAAAACCTCGTCCTTCTTCTCCTCATCTGTCCTCGCAAAGCTCGAAGCCGCCATCCTGCACATCAGCCATAACTTCGTGCACAACGTACATTTCACCCATGTTGGCTTCGTACAACTCGAAGATGACTGCACGCTGCTTGTCCGAAAGATCATCAACATGAGCGAGACTGAGCCTGTAGGAACTGAGATGGTGGTCAGCGCTTGGAGACGCTGTGCGCAAGGAAGAATGTACAAGGCATCTGGAGCATTGGGACGCGCAGAATTGAATTCTTCAGGTAGATTGGGTATCAAGTCGGCGACTGACGTCTGTGCAACGCGTCAGCACTGGCCCCTGCAAGAACTATCCTCTTACATCGCACGCTTTTTGTACCCGCTTGCTGTTGACTGACATGATACGGTTTGCTTGGCCAAGTCAGACGTGAACGCGTTGCTCAACTGATAGAAAACCAGAAAAGTGGAGGTCCAAGGGTAAAGTGGCAATTTGGAAGTGGCATAAGGAAACGCGAGGCGAAACGGGTGGATGGACTGCATCAGGACAGCTGCGCACGTTCTTGTTCATTAAGTATGCTCTGCTCATCGCTAGCTACTGGTCTGAATCTAGCTCGGCAGCTGCGGCTGAGGCTTAGGATGAGGCTTGAGGAGAAGTCATCTGCACTTGATGATGGAGGCAGTCTCGTCCAGATCGTACGGTCCGCTAATCCTTAGGCTTTGGAAGCTGTGTGTGTCAGTCTCATAACAGCGTTGCTCATATCGTTAATTCCCACCAGAAGCATCAACTTCTCTTCATACTTCTGGAGCATGGCGCAGTGAAGGCACTTGAGATTCCATTTCCCAAACTTCTCTTCTTCTGGCTTTTTGCCCTCAGTAACATTAGCGTTAGTGCTCTGACTGTCATTCATGACACTTCAGCGGTCGTGTCCTTGTACTGTCGTCCTGAAAGCCCTGGCCAAGCTTCCGACGATGATCGGCAGAAGCACTTGTACCAAGCTCTTTCCTCTTGAGCGAAGGCAAGTTCGATGCTTACGGGTTCGTCATTGACGCACCCAGTGCCGCCGTGTACGGCGGCAGAACACGATTCTTCACGCAACACCAATGTCTACATGTTCGACGCTCACTGATTGAACACATACATCGGCTAAGATCTGGTGCGGGATCACGAAATCATGCACCGTGATCTCCATTGTCACCACCCCGTGTGCTACTCAAGCAGTATACGCCGAAGCCATCTGAAGGATGACTTCCTTGATGATCGCAGTGCTTTCTTCAAGGTTGTAAGGCCCACCCGCGTCCTTGGGCTGAGGAAGCTGACAACGTCAGTTTCCTGCACAGTCCAGAAATGTGACAAAGACGCACCTCAACGAGCAAGACTGGCTTCTTGGCGGAATTCTGGAGCAACGCGCAATAGAGGTATTCGCAGATCCATTTGCCAAACAGTTCCTCCTCGGGTTTCTCCTCGCGGGTGTCGTTGGCTTTGGTACTCTGCTTGTTAGCCTTTCCGCCGACCGTGAAATACAAAGAACACTTACAGTGTAGCCGGCGTTGTGAAGGCGCTTGATGATTGCATCGACATCAACGTTCGTCTCATAAGTCAAGCTGTTTCCTGGCAAGCCTGTACGGCCATCCTCCTCGTGTGTAGGATACTTGCCGTCGTAGTGGCCTCGAGGCGGCGGTAGCCCAGACTGGGGATTAGCTGTGTTCTGATCTCTGTTCGTTGACTTACCGGCCGGCACCTCGCTGAACCAAAACCTGGTCGTTGCCACCAGCGAACCACGCACCAACCATGAGAATGGCATCATAACCATCGCCAAGACCATTCTTCATCATCTCATCAAGCTTGGCGTACACCAGCGGAAAGTCAGTCAACGTGACATCGACGTTGGCTGGTGGCGCAGCGACAATGAGTTTCGCGGCCTTGTGCGAGAAAGATGGCGAGTCCTGGTCTCAGTCAGAAAGTGTCTGTATGATGAAGCATACGCACAGGGCTTGAGAGAATCAAGAGCTTGCACTGTTTCTGACTGTTAGACATTGTAATGAGAAAGTACTGTCAGACTTTGAAGCGAGGTAAGCTGCTTTTATGTCTTTCAGCTCTGATTGTTCCTTTCACTTGATCGATGCGGTGCTTGGCAGATCCTTCGAACGACATCATCCTCACCAAGGATGGGCATTATAATCTCCTTTCACCCGAGTAAAGGGAGCCACACAGACTGTGCAATACAGTGTGAGCAAGGAAGTGCCCGATGATAATTAGGAGGCACACTGTACATCTGCAGCAATATCACCCACGTTGCGAAGAATGTCCAGAGCCCAGCGAAGGTCGGATAAGGTCATTCCGAGCAGACGGAAGGAAGGAAGGAGCGAGGAGTTCGATTACTTTGTCCGCGAAGTTTCCGCTTGCCAATTGCAAATTGGTGTGCGGCGGCTTTGTCTTAGCTCGTTAGGTGGAGGTCCGACTTTCAAAGTCCGACTTTCAAAGTGGCAGACAAAATGGATGGAATATCTTCTCCTGTGAAGGAATTACTCGTTCAACATTACATTGTGAACTGACTACAGACGGTCGCTGTTCATACGCTGCTATGTAAACAAAGTTACGAAAGAGTCATCTGCGCGATGACTTCTTTGATGACAGCAGTACTCTCCTTAAGATCGTACGGTCCACCCGACTCCTTGGGACGGGGAAGCTGAG
Source organism: Holtermanniella nyarrowii (assembly GCA_001600035.1). Taxonomy (NCBI): domain Eukaryota; kingdom Fungi; phylum Basidiomycota; class Tremellomycetes; order Holtermanniales; genus Holtermanniella; species Holtermanniella nyarrowii. Next base: position 735,659 of record BCIT01000009.1, read on the forward strand.
CTTGTCAGCTTTGTATAAAAACCTGCACCATGACAGGATCGCACCTCAACGAGCAAGACTGCCTTCTTGGCAAGCTTCTGGAGCAACGCGCAATAGAGGTATTCGCAGATCCATTTGCCAAACTTTTCATCCTCGGGCTTCTCCTCGCGGGTATCGTTTGCCTTGGTGTTCTGCTTGTTAGCCCTGCGCGCTCTGGAGACAGCGAGAACATACAGTGTAACCTGCGTTGTGAAGGCGCTTGATGACGGCATCGACATTGACATTCGTCGCATAAGTCAAGCTGTCTCCTTGAAGCCCTGTACGACCATCCTCTTCGTACGCAGGGAACTTGCCGTCGTGATCAGGCTGGAGACGACGGTAGCCCAGGCTAACAGTCAGTTTTCGCTTCATCCTTCGTAGACATACCGACTGGCACCACGCTGCACCAAGACCTGATCATTGCCTCGGCTCGTCCAAGTGCCGACCATGAGGATAGCATCGAAGTCATCACCAAGCCCATCCTTGATCAAAGCGTCGAGCTCGGCGTACACCAAGGGAAAGTCGGTGATGGCTGCTTCAACGTTGGCAGGCGGCGCAGAAACGATCTGCTTCGCAACATTGTATGCGAGAGACGTCGTGTTCTGTTCACTATCAGCATGTATCAATTTCAAGACGATACGCACAGGGTTCGCGAGAAGCAAGAGCTTGCAGGGTTTCTGAGTGTCAGACATTGTTGACGAGAAGGACTCCGATGACCGCCATGAAAGGCTTATATACCTCAACACGCTTCCTTTCACTTTGATCAATGCTGTGTCAGAAGATCCTTCGAAAGATGCTCATCACCAAGGATGGCATGGAAGTCTCCTTTCACCCGAGTCATGTGACTTGCGCAGACATAGCAAAGGACCAGGAGCGTCACCCGCCCATTGAAACCAAAGACAGTGACACACCATACATCTGTTAACGGTAGCAGCACGAGAAAGCAGATTACAAAGAGTGTCCAAACCCGAGCGGCCGAGTCTCATCGAACAGAAAAGGAAAGGATGAGGCGGAGAGCAACCTGACCTGCAGGCTTCCCGCTTAGTACGCGCGGTACGTAGCCGCTTGAGCATATCTATCAACATTAGCCGTGCCCTCGCATGCAAAGGTAAAATACTCACGGGCCATCTTGGCCACCCGTAGGCCTACCAAGCGAAGGCTCCCTTTGCAGACCCGGCGCCGCAGAGTCATGAGCATCATCTTGGTGATGCTGAGAATACTGCTCGTGCCCATGCTGAGGACCAGCAGCATACTGCTCATGACCATACTGTTCCTGGCCATGCTGAGCATACTGCTGAGGAGGGTATTGCTCTTGCCCATGAACATAGGGCTGCTGCTCATATTGCTGAGGAGGGTAGCCGCTCTGCTGGTGGGTATAGTCGTACGGCTGAGTTTGCTCGTACGCATCTGGCGAAGGAGGAGCTTGCTCGTAGAATTGGCCCATGGGGGGACCACCGCGGTGCATCTCAGCGTAGCCATCGACTGCTGGAGGGTAGGATGGGGTGGCGTCGAGTTCGGAGACGAATTGCTGGCGTTGACGGTCGGCCGAAGAGGCTGAACCGATGGACGTGAAGGATGAGGGACGGTGACGCGTCTTCTCGAGGCTGTCATGTCAGCTCTCTAATCTTGTGTACTAAATTGGTAGACTCACAATGGATCCGGAAGATCACCAGTCGTAGGCGAGAAGTCAATCGGCTGCATACGCTCATCAAACTTGTTTGAAGGCCTGAGCTTCCACTTTCTGAACAGTGTCCAGCCAGCAGCAATCAGGCCGACGACACTGGCGACAACGATGATAGCAATCAGAGCAGTCTTGCTGAGACCAGAGGACTTCTTCTCTTCGCCGTTGTCTGCGCCGGCAGCTGATGCCGATGCTGACGCGGAGCGCGAGATGGAGACGAGGGAAGGGACACGTCCTGAAGCTGTTGAGAATACGGTGGTCGCTGCGATGGATGATGCGGCGGCACTCGAGGCTACTGATGAGGAAGGGATTACAGCGGCTGAAGACGGAGGGACCTCGGAGAAGGTAGAGGATGAGGAAGGCGCGGCGGCCGAAGAGGGGGGAAGTGCAGAGGATGAGGAAATGGGACCTTCAGAGGAGATTGGTGCAGCACTGGAGACGGCACTGCTCTCTACTACCGCACTCGAGACGACGGCCGACGCAGTGGACGAGATGGGTGCCGCTGAAGACTGACGCGTCAGTTCATACCCCTGTTGAGTGACATACCTCGGGTGCTTCGCTCTCGACCGCACTAGCACTGGCACTGGCGATCACGTCCGAGCTGACAGCCACGACACTCGAGGATACTAAAGCACTACTCTCAGCCGCCGAAGGCTCGCCAAAGGTCTGGTTTGAGCCCATAGCTTGACGAGCAACAAGTTGAGCATGGTGTCGTCTGTGCGCGACAGGCTGAGTATTGGCGAGCGCCGCCGGGGTAACGAGGAGAGCGAGAAGAGGAATGAGTGGAGAGGGTCTCATGGTGGTGGATGGGGCTGTGAGGGTGGATGGATGATGGTGTGCAAGGAGACAGGGTGGGAAGAAAGGGGGTGCGGGAGTAATTGAAAGGGGTACAGGTGTTTCAGGGGATGAGTGTCAGCATCTCGAGCTGTCAAGGGCTTTCTTACTGTCTGAGACACAGACAGCAAAGGCCGAGCCATGGGCAACGTACGGAAATGACCTCTTTGTTCTGAATTCTCTTTGTTATTGATTTCTTTCGTGTTGCTGTTGTAAAAGTCGCGTTGGGTCAAAGTAAAGGAGGGTAAAAGGGTGGTGAAAATCAAGAGTGATCTAGAGCCAGCCTTGATCACTTGAAAGATTGGAAAGGTGCTGAAGATGGTGGGATCACGCTATTTCCTGCTGAGGCTCAGAGGATCATACAAAAGGCGCATTCCTCGGCGCGTCGACGAGCGGAGGCAAAATGGGGTGCGTGGCGCAAATGTGGCACTCTTGTAAAACTAAAATGTATCCAATTGTCTTTAGCCAGCTGCAGTACCTTCGTGCGTCGCACAGCTCACACAAAATCTAGTGATATTTTAAGGAACTGACGCAAACGCGACGCAAGGTTACCTGTACAGACCCTCCGACTGACCAGTGACGCCCTTCTCATATCCCTCCCTTCTGCGCTTGGCCAGCAGAGATTGCAATACCCGGACCGAGAAGCCATGTAAGGAGCGCTAGACCTCCGACAACCAGATCTCCTTTTTAGCACAGTTCGAAGCCCGCCGATTGGGAGTCACCCCAATGGTCAAAAGCCTTCACAAACAGAGTGATCCTCCTCCCACTGTTCTCAGCTTCCCTCCACTTCACTTTCAACAATGTCAACTGAACGTATCGTTCTCGCGTTCAGGGGCCAGAGCTTGGGCAAGATATTTACTCAAACAACGCAGGATGGCATAACTACGTACTCCGGAACAGTATTTTGTTTGAACGGTGCTCCAACCGATCCCACGCTGAACAACGTTAAGCCCGTAGACTCTTTCTCCTATGGATCCAGACAAGATCTCCAAAGTGCTATTGATATTTATCGTATTACTTTTGAAAGCCAGGATGATTGAGGGTGCCGAGCAAGAAGCGTCGTTGAGGTGGTATGCAAACGTTATTTTTCGGATTCTGCACGCGCATTGCGATTTGCGAGCTATCGACCTTGGTCGTCCTTAGCAAGCCGAGCGGCAAGATGGACTGACCAGAACACAGTTGTTGTCTTCCTTGCACCAGCAGTCTTTGCATGTTCTCCTATACACGTTATCATTAGTCGGGTCTACACGCTGTCAGAGATATTGAACGATGTGTATCTCAAAGTTGGTACGCATAGGCAGACAGCCACAGAGTACCACTCCTACCAAGCGGATGGGACTGGTCTTGAAGTATGAGGGGTGTAAGCACCTGCGTCAAGTTGTCTGTCTTCACGCGTGAATTGAAGGCCAGAGCACCAGAGACTCTGCATCTCTTTAACCGCATTAGACGCTTCTGTTCTTCAAAGACTAAGTGCATACGAGTTAACCATCTCAGAACAAGCCCACATGCAGCGTGGCGGTCATTGCAAGTCGGTAAAGTTCGGCCGGGAGTACTTGGAATCTGGCTGCTGGAATCTGGATAGTCCCGCTGCTGGCTGATCTGAGCGAGGACACGAGAGGCGAAGGGATGACGCGCGCCTTGCCTGCCGACGATTTTCTTCCAGCGCATTGAGACATCGGCCCTTGGCGCAATTCGCCCCTTTACGCAACGGAGATGTCCTTGTAGCTGTCTGTGTCCAGAAAGCGTCGTCGAATCAGGAACCTCCTCGGCATCTCGTCTCTAGCCGAGGCTGATAGGTCGCGCGTGATGATGTAATTCCGGTAGTTGTCGATGATCTACCGATCAGCTGAGCACCGCGTCCTGTGTGGCTCGCTCGTTTGTCTTGCAGCTCATCCAGTCTGAAAACTCTCGCTCTAATCGATGATCTCAAGACCTGACTTGCGACGTCCTGAAGCATGTCAGGTCTCTCCACTTAGAGAGTCACTCTAGCACACCTTGATCAACCACGGGAGGAAGCCGCGATGTGGGGAGTTGTTGATTCCGGCTGTTGAGGGCAATTCTGGCAAATGCTGCGTGATCAGCACAGGCGGCAACCATGACAGGCTGCTCCAGACCACTGTTCGTTAGCTACGCGGTCGTCGGTCAGACTTACGTTCCGCAAAGTGCTTTGCGCGAACCAGCTTGCCTCTGCAACGTCATGCAACTTCCGTCTGGACTGGAGCTGTGAGTCTGCTCATTCACTACCAGCCAGTTGACGTCTTTGACATTTTTGGGGTCGACGATCTTCTCGATTACCAAGCCATCCGCATCGGACGATTAAGAGTCCGGCACTTTGGGGAGTCAGGAGACACACATGTGGCACGAACATGGAAGGAGTGCATTGTTGCCAATGTTGGTTAAAGCGCTGTCGCGTGAGAACTGTTGGGTTCCGTCAATGTGGCAGAAACCCCGACGTCTACTGTATAGTATATGTCTCATCATCAGCGACTAAATTTTGTTCATTCACATCCTCGATAACTTGCTGGCTGAATCTTCTAGATCTACAGGCTTTCCGCAAAAGATATCGGACACGAAACCAATTCAGAATGCGAAAAAGTATCCAGCACAAGCTTGCTGCCGTTTCGTTCGGTCGCCGATTTGTCTGTTGCCGGCTGCCGTGACCTTGCAAAGTCAGCGTAAACTGCGAAATGGACGCTTGCGACAATTTCGCTGCTTCTCGCACACGGCCATTCAGCACAGAGGAGGGACGGCGGCCGATGAAAGGGTCTTTGATTCCTTTATATACTGTCTTTGGATCTCAGTTGCTCGTCTCTCCCTTGTGATCGGCCACCTTCAGCAAGCTCCTCAGCCTTGTCAAAGCTTATAAGCCGGCTGAATCCGGGTCTCCCTCACACTTTCCTTACCATGCCGGATCACACCATCATCGACAGTATTTACAGTGAATCCACGGGACACCTTTTCTCTAAGTTCAAGAACGAAGCAGGTGAAACGTGCTATCAGCACACTCAGTTCAGTCTCCTTAGTAGCCCGAGCAAGGCTGTCACACCCGAGTCAGTCACACCGACACTCAAGAAGGTGTTCACTCGCAACGCAAGTTTTGAGACAGTTCTGAACAACCACAAGGCTCTGTACGGAGCCTGAACGAGTGCTCCAGCATCGGTACACATCTGTATAGTGGATGCATGAATGTCTTCAACACCCATCTAGTCGGATGATTAGTCCAAGCGTGTTGCTGTCCCGACATCTACTTCGTGAACCGTGACGTTGCAGTCGTAAGATTAGGCACACAAGAAAACCCTGTTGAGAGTAAATGCATCTCACAGCTCCGTCAAAGCAGCTTGAGCCTGCGCAACCGGCAACAACTCGTCCCACTTCTCATCCAATCCCTCTCTCACAACATGATCCAGGCCACCAAGCCAAGTCCTCACCATCCTCTTCTCCTTCTCCTCCTCCGTCTCACCATCCTCAAGCACATCATCAAGCACCCCAACCTCTCCTTCACCCTCCAGGCAAAGCGCAGCCCAACCAATAACCATCATCCCTGGCGGTCTCTGCTCTCCGACCCGCTCCAGCGCCGCCTCGATGCCGTCCAGCGTCGATGCAATCATGCGTTGATCAGGACTGGAAGCGCGTTCGATGATGGCGATCGGTAGATGGGGTGGGAAAGGCGCGCCATCACGAGCACCGTTGGTTTCGGGATCGTCGACGTTGTTATTGATGCGCATGAGGACGTCGAGAACTTGATTGATGCGAGCGACGCCCATTAACACGAGTAGCGTGCGCGACTTGACGTAGCCCGGCAGTTGAACAGCTTTGCCTTTTCGGCCGACACCTGTGCAAAGCACCAAACTTTCAGCGACGCCGCGCTGAGTGACTGGAATGCCCATCATCAACGGCCCAGCGAGAGCCGAAGAGACGCCAGGAACGACGATAGGCTCAAAGCCATGCTCACGGAAGAAAAGAACCTCTTCGCCACCGCGACCATACACGAATGGATCACCCTGCTTTAGCCTCACAACGATCTCTCCGCGCTGCGCACCAGCAAGCGCAAGAGCCATCATCTCATTCTGAGCGCCTTCAGCGTTACCAGGGAACTTTTTCGCAATGTGTAGTTCAGTCGTAGACGGGATGAGAGCAAGGATCTCAGCGGGTACGAGCTTGTCTGAGAGGATGAGCGTGGATGTGAGGAGTGCGCGGTGAGCGGCGATTGTGAGGAGACCGGGATGACCCGGACCACTGCCGAGAAGGAGAATGCGGCCTGCTGGTTTGTCGGCTGGTGGTGAAGCCGGTACCGCAAAGGCGATATCGTGTCGCAGTGCAGAAGGCTGACCTGGTGTGCGGTCCGTAAAGCCAGGACCACCACCACCAGCAAGCTCACCAAGTGTCAAACCCGCCAATGGACCCGACAACGGCCCACCTGGACCTCCAGGCCCTCCCACAGCCGAAGCAGACTTGACAGGCCCAGCCGCCGCCTCCGTGACCTTCCACATCTCCAAAACCTGACCCATTTCGTCCTCCGTAATCTTCGCAAGATACTCTACACTCCAATATTCCGAAATCTGCGAGATCCAGCGCATCCTTCTCAGCTGCTGGTCGGACTCGGACAACGTCTCGGGATTGATGAGTTTTGGTAAAGTCGTCTCGGCGGGCAGAGCAAAGTATTCTGCTGATGGACGACGTGAAATGGATGGTGTGCTTGATAGTTGAATGACGGGTGTGTTGAGGGGAGTGTTGTGAGCTGCTGCGAGATCATCTTCGTCAATTTGGAGCTTGGCTCTTGATCTCAGCCGACCGACATTGTCGACTGCCCTGCCGACGTTTCTCGGTAAGCGGCTAACGATCTCGCGCTTGATGCGTGTTGCCAGCCGACAGCCTTGACCGTTCGTCGTAACGGAGATTTGGAGATTAGATGGCGTTTTAACGGTCGAAGGGAAGCGATGTGTAGCTGGGAAAGTGTAGGTGCAGAGATCGGGACGATCAGTGATGTTGATTGGGATGTGTAACGATTGAGAGATTTGTGAGATCGTGGATGACAGTGCTGATGAGGACGAGGATAAGGACGACTGCGAGATGACGGTCTCTGTCACGCAGATCAAGCTAAGACCCTCGATCGCTTCAAGCCAAGCTCTCAAATCATCAAGCTGCGGCAGAGCAACATAACGGATCTGACCCTTGCCAGCTCTCCATTGTAACTCTTCCGCCGCATCCTCGAGCGGCACCAACGATGCAACAATCACATCGGCTGAAGCTTCCAAGAAGGTGAAAGCTCGAGTAGCAGCAAGACGGTTCGAGCCAACTACAAGACATGTTTGTGACTTGGGACTGAAACGAAAAGTAATTGGAAGTGAGTTGGTGGGTTGTGGTACTGGGTACGCTTGCGGGGCTAGCCGAGGAAGCTGTGCGCGTGTACACATGTTGTGAAACGGAGATGTGTGATAGCTTCAGACTTTGACCGTAAGCTGGTGACTCGATTCAGCTGCTATACTCACTGTGATGAATTCTTTGCAATCTACGTCTTCTATACTGCTATAGCTCTGTGCTATCCCTACGTTGTCGATGCTTTTCCTCAGCTTTTTGCGCTTTCTTGAGCGAATCCCAACTTTTGGATTCGGAAGATGAGTGATCGGCGGTCACGACATCGCAAGCTCACGTAATTCAACGACCCTCGAGTGTGGCACTACCGAGGCGTTTCCGTCTATGGAGTTTGGACGGAAAGAAATGTCCCTGCGATCAAGAGCCGGCAGGTCTACGCCCATTCCGCCACGCCGGTAAAGAAGCTTCATTGCTGCAGGTTTCACGAGCATGGATTTCATTGGCGATGTTGTGCGTTCAACTCTTACCCCTTGAACTTTATAGGCTAAGGCTGCCTACACTGCAGTCACTACTCGAGTACTTGCGGTCTACCAGATGCGTCCTTCGCTCGTGACTCTCACTGGGTCAAGCATTTTCATCTCTACTTGTGGCGAGAGACTACAGTGACCTCGTCATATCATCTTCAGGAAAGTGTTTGAACAGTTCTTTAGCGTCGAGACCCTTGCATATATCTTTTAATTGCGTGTTTCAACACGACTCGGTCGACCAGTCGGTGGTGCTACTGCTGACCCACGTGAGCTTTCTTTGAACTGCGAGATCGTCACGAGGAGCTTTCATCTCATGTATAGCAAACTCACTTTACCACAGGCTTACAGCCATTGCAGCGTCACTGCTTCAAGTTCCGACTATCAGCCGGCACAAACTCAAATGCATGCCATGTCTACTTGACTTAAAAAGTGTGCTTCTTGAGGCATACAATATTCTCATACTTAACCGGCGAGAACCAGATCGACAAGTCCCGAGCGCCCCTATAGATGCAGCCCCAAGTCTGCGTTACCCATGGATACCGCTTTGGATCATCATTCCCGCCAAACGATTGTTCATGGCTCACAAACACTGACTATTGGTACCGATGCGTGTTGCTTTGACTTCCCTCCACTCTCCCGGCTGAGGCCACCGGTCTGATTCCTGATCCTTAGAGGACATTGTTGATGCGGGTTAGACACTAGAGAGTGGAGAGGCTCGTTCTACACACCTGCTACCTTGAGTATCACCATAATGGAAGTAATACCATTGTAAGACGAGAACCTTTCTGCTTGACGACCTTTGTACGTCGGCCGGCGCGCTAGTTGCCGATGTCAACGCGCCGTCGCGTCGGTTGTCAAGTGTAGTGAATGGATCATCTCTGCATGTAAAGCGCCTTCTTTTAGCTGTACAGGTCACCCTCTTGGACACAGTATAACGAGTCGAACTCACCATCTGCCGGTTCGTTGATCACATCCTCGGGCGGGAGATCAATGTGCATGATGCCAATGCACTTCGAAAGGTGTTCGTCAAAGTGTCCAGCATGGCGCATATTTATCAGTCTTGGACAGTTCGCCTGTCATAATCCGACGCGAACTGACCTCGCCCCAGCTGCAGCATCTGCTCGATGAGTCATGATGCTGACCTCCTTCCGCGGCTGACCTACAGCCGTGCCTGTTAGAATGTTGCATGAGGTAGACTAAAAGTACACCTCGAACATGGTATCTGGCAACTCTGAGACGTTTACACGGTTCTTTATAATCAACCCATAGCTGCCTCATGCTTGTATTCTTACTTTGCAACGTTGTTCATACATCAATGGGAAAAACTAGCTAGCTCCAGATATACAGTGATCAGTTTCACGTGTCTCAGGGGTGGCAGGCCGAAGGGACGCGTTCATGAGCTCTGGACCCTGAACTGCGAAGTCTTTGAGGGAAAGAAAGAATTCTTCAGTCAGAGCAACGAGCACAACCTAGGGAGACAAGGGCGCGAGTAGTAGAGTGCCACAAAGGGTCTTAGGCGACTCAAAGGATCAGAGGGACAAATACGGCTACTTGCAGCTTGACGTCCTAGCACTGCTTTCAACCAGTGCGGGACCGAAAAAGCGTTGCTGGAGTCGAGGTACTGCGTGCTACTGCTTGTTTGGTGGCTTGGTTTCTGTCTTGCGGGAGCTGCTTATACACTGGATAGAAAAGGTCGGCTTTTGCGAGATTCTTGTATCTTGAAAGCTCAGGAGTCTGCGACCCAGACCCCAGCTGGACTCGTTCCGAGCATCTGACACCATTATCTCTCGGCTTTCAGTATAGCGGCCACAATGAAGCCTCCCAACAGACGGTCCTCCTATACACCTCCTCCACCAGATGACGACCTAGGTCCCATCGACCCCGAGTTGCGTCTACGAACGACTCGCACAGCGCACAGCGTGATTGCAGAATCGTTACGTTCCGAAGCGTTGGCAGATGATCGTAAACGCAAAAAGAGAAAGCTGTTCAGAGGGATGACGATGAGTCGCAAGGGGACGATTGCGAGTCTGAAGGGTGTTGGGATCAAGAATTCATCGATGAGTGAGACGGGGAGCGTGGTGGGTCAGGTGCCGGATTTGGTGAGGGAGCCAGAGGTTGTACAGCCTGAAGAGAAGAAGGAAGCTGTTGCTGGAGCACGGAGGAGTGTATATGTGAATATCGTGAGTACTGCTTGTGTTTCCAGACGGTACTGAAACGTCAAGCCGCTTCAACCTGAAGCAATGTACAAGGGCGAGCCAATAGTGCGATATGTGCGGAACAAAGTCAGGACGTCAAGTGAGTCTCTCTCACATCGTTTAAACTAGCTGACAATGCAGAATACACACTCTTGACATTCGTGCCAAAGAACTTGTTTGAACAGTTTCGCAGAGTTGCCAACATCTATTTTCTCGGTCTCGTTGTGCTTCAAGGTCCGTCGCGTCTCGTTCCTCGCAAGATCTCTCACTAACTGGCAATCAGTCTTTCCGATCTTTGGAGCTAGTACACCCGAAATCGCCATGCTCCCGCTAGTTGCCATCCTCCTCATGACAGCCATTAAAGACGGGATCGAAGATTGGCGACGCGAGAGGCTAGATAACGAAGTCAACAACAGCGCCGCTACCAAGCTTGGTGACTGGCGGAACGTCAACCAGCCGACGGATGGTCGGACGTTCGTGGAGAAATTGTTTAGGGTTGGACAGTCTGAGAATGGGCCTTCGAAAGGTGTGAGGAAATTGAGAGATCGGGAAGCGAAAGATGGCAAGATGATTGTCATGGAACGGAGGAAGGAGGAAGAGCCTGAAGAGGAATTGGTGATTCCGCCTTCACTTGGTGAGACTGGGAGGAAGGAGTCGTATCCGCTTGATACGATCCAATCTGTGAGTGATACATGGTGTGAACTGCGAACGCTGACGCAGCAGATCGCTGGGTCGGAAGCTCCAGATCCAACCGAGACAGTCATGGACAACGACGCCCTCTACCATGCCACCCGACCTCGCCGCTCTTCCATCTCATCCTCAGCTCACAGTTTCAAATCCCGTGCCAGCGCAGGCGTTATTGACTGGAATCAATCATCCTCCGGCACAGCCCACTGGGAACGTACCCTCTGGAAAAAGCTCGAAGTAGGCGACCTCGTCCTCCTTCGCGACAACGAGCAAGTCCCAGCAGATATTATCGTCCTTTCCACATCCAACAGCGACAACATCTGTTTCGTCGAGACGAAAAACCTCGATGGCGAGACCAACCTCAAAGTTCGCAAGGGTCTCAAAGCGACTGCGACGATCAATGCGGAAGAGGATCTCGAGCATGCCAAGTTTATTGTGGATTCTGAACCGCCGCACGCGAATTTATATACCTTTAATGGGGTGCTGAAGTATCGTTCTGCTGGGAGGGAGAAGGTTGAGCCGATTACCATCAATGAGCTGTTGTTGAGAGGGTGTTCGTTGAGGAATACGAGTTGGGTGATTGGTTTGGTCATCTTCACGGGTGCCGATACCAAGATTATGCTCAATGGTGGCGATACTCCTTCCAAGCGATCCAAGATTGAGAAGGAGACGAGTGAGTAGACTGTGGATGTGGGTGAAGGTGTGCTGATGTACAGATTTTAACGTCATTATGAACTTTTTGCTCCTCATTGTCCTGTGTGTCGTGACTGCCATATTGCATGGATGGTACAGGACGCTTGACGGGACTAGTTACGAGTTCTACGAACAGGGCTCGGCGGCTGCGGAGAGTATACCTGTGGACTCGATCATCATCTTTGCGTGAGTATTACGGAGCAGATGAGACGACTGCGGAATGTAGGGCTGACATTGCAGGTCTTGCCTCATCATCTTTCAAAACATTGTGCCGATTTCGCTGTACATCTCCATTGAGATTGTCAAGACGGTGCGGATCGAATGACACCAGCGAGATCAACACTGACGAGGCAGACTCAAGCTTACTTCATCTTCCAAGATCGCGAGATGTACTGCGCACTCTGTGAGTTTGGAGGCGTTCAAGCCCTTGCTGACAGCAGACGACACACCCTGTGTTCCAAAGACGTGGAACATCTCAGACGACCTCGGACAAATTGAATACGTCTTCTCCGACAAGACTGGCACCTTGACTCAGAACATCATGGAGTTCAAGAAATGCTCTATCAACGGTGTCACCTTTGGCGAAGGTCTCACCGAGGCGATGATGGGTGCTGCAAAGCGTGAAGGCCGAGAGCTGGGCATGACTTTCGAGGAGCAGGCTGTCGGTCTTTTCGCTTCCAAGGACAAGATGGTCGAGATAATGAAGCGGGCGTTCAAGAACCGCTACCTTCAACCCGACAAACTTACCCTGGTCGCTCCAGACCTCGCCCAGCACCTTGCCGACCGACACGATCCCTTGCGCGCACACATCATCAAGTTCTTCCGCGCCATCGCCATCTGTCATTCTGTTCTCGCGGACAAGCCAGAGCCGACCAAAGAACCCTTTAGGGTTGACTACAAAGCCGAAAGCCCCGACGAGGCCGCTCTCGTCGCGGCTGCTCGCGATGCTGGCTTCCCTTTTGTTACGCGCAACACGAACCGCATCGATATCGAGGTTCTCGGGGCGAGCGAACGATGGACGCCTTTGCGAGTGCTCGAGTTCAATAGTACTCGCAAGAGAATGAGTGTCATTGCCCGTGATCCCGAGAACCGCATCGTGCTCTTTTGCAAAGGTGCCGACAGTGTCATTTACGAGCGCCTCACAGCCGACCACGACCCTGTACTCAAGGCCAACACACTTCGCGACCTCGAGACCTTTGCCAACGGTGGCCTTCGCACTCTGTGCATCTCATACCGGTACTTGACAGAAGAAGAGTTTTTCAACTGGGCCCGTGCATACGATGCTGCTTCAGCCGCGACGGTCGATCGTGACGAGGAGATCGACAAGGTCTGCGAGTTTATCGAGCACAGTTTGACTATCCTTGGTGCAACAGCTCTCGAGGACAAGCTGCAGGAGGGTGTACCTGATGCCATCGAAATGCTGCACCGAGCCGGCATCAAGCTTTGGATCTTGACCGGTGACAAGCTTCAAACGGCCATCGAGATCGGCTACAGCTGTAACCTCCTGACCAACGACATGGAGGTCATGATCATCTCTGCCGACTCGGAGGATGGGGCGAGAGCGCAGATCGAGGCGGGCTTGAACAAAATTGCCAGTGTGCTTGGGCCACCTGCAGTGCAAAAAGGGCGAAGAATAGGTGGCACGCCTTTCAACCCCCTTGCGACGTTTGCAGTTGTCATTGACGGCGAAAGTCTGCGCTACGCGCTTGAGCCGTCGCTGAAGAGTCTTTTCCTGACTCTCGGGACTCAATGTTCTGCTGTCGTCTGTTGCCGAGTGTCGCCATCTCAAAAGGCCATGACAGTGAAGCTTGTACGTGCTGCTCTTGTCTTGGAATATACTGATCAGCACAGGTCAAGGAAGGCTGCAATGCGATGACTCTTTCCATTGGCGATGGTGCAAACGACGTAGCCATGATCCAGGAAGCCAACGTCGGTGTTGGATTGATCGGTCTCGAGGGCTCGCAAGCTGCCATGTCTGCCGATTACGCCTTTGGTCAATTCCGTTTCTTGACCCGTTTACTTCTTGTGCACGGTCGCTGGTCCTATGTTCGAGTCGCCGACATGCACGCCAAGTGAGTAGCCAACTTCTCTGCTCCTCTGACCCACAGCTTCTTCTACAAGAACGTCGTCTGGACCATCTCGATGTTTTGGTTTTTCATCTTCAATAGGTGAGTTTTGAATGACAACGAGAGACTCAGAGCCACTCTGACATCTTAGCTTCGATGCGACTTACCTCTTCGAGTACACGTACAATTTGCTTTACAACTTGATTTTTACCTCGGTTCCTGTCTGTGTTCTAGGAGGTTCGTTCTGGTTTACACAGGCCGTGCTGATCCCGCAGCTTTCGACCAAGACGCCAATGCTCAAGCGTCTATGGCCTTCCCTCAACTCTACAAGCGTGGCATTCAGGGACTGGAGTACACACGATCAAGAGTCAGTTGCTGCAGCCATCAACTCGCGAGTCTGACAAACAGTTCTGGATGTACATGCTCGATGGTCTCTACCAGAGTGCGATCATCTTTTTCATTCCCTTCTTGGCTTATGGTGACGGCGCATCGCGGTCGAGCACCGGGCGGGACTCTAATTCCCTCTGGGAATTTGGCACGACCGTGGCCACTGCGGGCGTGATCACTGCAAACGTCTACGTTGGCATTAATACCAGATAGTGAGTAGGCCACAACGTCGGTCACTGACATGGCGTAGCTGGACGTACATCACCTGGATCGTCACGATCGTTTCATGCCTTTTTGTCTATATTTGGACTGTCGTTTACTCCTTCCTCGCACCCGTGCCTTTCTACGGGGAAGTCATCATTCTTTACCCAACATTCGAGTTCTGGGCGGTGACCCTTCTGACCGTGTTCTGTGCCGTCGCTCCGCGATATGCCGTCAAGAGTTTCCGACAATCGTACTTTCCACTTGACAAGGACATCGTCCGCGAAGCAGTGAGTCCTCGAATGTAATGCGTGTCAGAACTGACGCGAACAGTGGGTGGACGGGACCCTCAAACAGCAACTTGGCCTACGACCAAGTCGGAACGACGGCCCGGTTGAGAACCCATTGCTACTTGCACACGTCGACGGCTCGGACCACAAGTCCGACGCGCGGGGCGAGTATCAGCCTGCTGCTCTCATGAGTCCGCAGCGCACGGGCACCCAGTCCCCAGCGGCATCAGAGGACATGGATGGTCATCTTCATCCATTCTCTTATCCTCCAAATGCCCACACCTCCCCTCGAAACTCTCTTGTAACGCAATCGCGCAACAGCCCTGGCCCTTCCCGCCGCAGCTCATACATATCCTCTCCTCTTGGGGTCGAGCAGTCTGCAGCTCTCCAGACGCCTGTCACACCAGGTCTTACCTACATCTCACCCTCTGCCATTGGCTTCAGCAGTCCCAGCGCTAGTGGGCCTGGTGATGATCCTCTCAGCTCCATCCCTGCTCCCATATCGGGTCAAAATCGCACGCCGTCGCCTTCTACCTCGCATGACCACGCTGCGTCGCCGTGGGAACAGGTCACCCCACCTGCACGCCCAACTCAGCTCGAGCCAACCTACTCCTCTCACGGCTTCCAACAAACTTCAGGTCCCCAATCTCCCTCCTGGGAAGTCGTCAATAATAACGAAACCGGCTGGTCCAACGAAACACCTTTGAATCCACGACAACGCTCTCATGATCCTGCCAACTACGGGCATGCGTTTTGAACGTCATCTTTACGCACAGATATATCTTGGGCTTTACTTGCATAGAATAGGGCAAACTGTACAGTGTATGAATATGGAGTCCAATTCCCTTTGACGAGACTCGCTTGCGTGGGATCATTATTGTATTGCATCGTGAGAGCACAGAGGCTTGTCTAAGAAATCTGCAAATGCGCCGAGCTCTATGGAGTCCACACCTGTTTGTCAGCAAGGCGCCATAATAGCAAGTCAACTCACCTTGATTGTTTGATCAACCGACCCTGTAGCTAACACGTTGACGACTCGCCGGGTGTCACCCTCTTTCCCACCAGTCCCATTGACTTCTACCGACCCACCACTGAGTACAGCTCTTCCCCACGCCATGCACGTCACAAAGTGTTCGTGTGCGTCAATCGTCTTTGAGCATCGTCCCGTCGCGAGATCCCAGACTCGTACAGTCTTGTCGTCCGATGCTGATAGCAGGAACTTGCCTGTTGGATGGAAGACTAGGCTTCTGATCCAGTTGTCGTGTCCGACCTGAACGTTAATCGTCTGGAAGAGAGGGGTCATGACGCACCAGACTTCGCAAGCATTGCCCGCTTAGAGCATCCCAGATCTTGATCGTCTTGTCTCGAGAACCTGTGGCCACGAAAGCTCCAGGTAGTTTTTGCCGTGAATCCCCAGCAGTGCTCTGTGTAGGTGTCAGTACCAGCCACATCGACTTGAAGCCACTCACAGCCAGTCCAGTGAGTTCTCGGATAGCAGCATACGCTACGACGGGTGCAAAGACTGCACATTCCACGACGTGCTCGTGCCCTCGCAGCTCCATCTTGGTCTCGCCCGTTGATGCGTCCCATACTCGAGATGTCTGTTCAGTCAGCCATCGACCTTGCTCGCAGCACAACTCACTTGATCATTGGAACTGCTGACCAGCCATCGTCCATCATCAGACGGCACAGCACTCCGCACCCATTCGTCATGCCCCGAGAACGTCTTGACACAGTATCTGCTCGTCAGCCTAGCCCCTAATCGAAGAAGTACGCACCCACTCGCAACCTCCCATACGCGTATTGTCTTGTCACGACTTGCACTGATGATCTTTTCCCCGTCTGGCATGAACCGTACACTCGAAACAGAGTGATCATGTCCATGCAGCGTCTTGGTATTCTTGTACTCGTTGTTGGGATCCCAGACCTTGATCGTCAGGTCTGAGGAACAAGTCACTGTTTCATCAGTATGCTGCGTCTCTCAGTGATAATTCACCCATCACCGCGCCTTTGGGATCAAAATCTACGTCCATGACAGCTTTTGTATGCCCCTTGACTGTCCTCTCAAAGTCGCCCGTCTCCCAATCCCAAATCTTGACACTCGCATCTTCGCTCGCGCTCGCCAAGACGTTCCATAAAGGATGAAAGGCTACTCGAGTGATTGGGGAGCGATGTGAGGTCAAGGTATGTCTTGCTGGTGCTCGTGGGATGAAGGGGCCTGTTGATGATCCTGCTGCTCTAGTTGGAGCTGAAGCTAGTTCGGCAATGAGAGCTGCGTTGCGAGATTCGAGATCCATGATCTGTTATTTAGGGAAGGTAACCTGGAAACATTACCTTCTTCTGCAGTCGTATCACGCTGGTCCACTTCTTCTCCAGTAGACCATTCCACCTGGCTTTGGGGTCATCTGTTATGTAGTCTTCATTCCCAGATTCTGCCTTTAGCGCCTCGAACGCAGTGTTCATTCCGCAAGCATGTAGGTACGACAGCATGGCTTTATGTCTTCTATGTGAGCTCTGCCCTTATCATAGCTAGGCCCAGACTTACAGCTCATCCTTCTGTCGCTCCGAGAGCAAGGTCGACATCCTTACAGCCCCTAAATCTCGACGACGCGTCCTGAGCTCAAATCAATGCAGCGGTCAAGCTTGCAGTGGTCAGCTCCTCAACTTCAACCGCGCTGCCTCTCGATTTACATACTCTGCAGATAGATTTTGAGCTTGTCGAGCACTGTCCAAGATTGAAGTCTCTCTCCCGAAATGTGATGTGATGGTCGTTTGTTGATGCCAATCTCGCGTGGTCAAAGCTCACTTCTATTGTCTTTTGACGACGACGACGACAGCAGCGAATGTAGCACCCACAAGGCCATTGAACCAACAGAGCACTCTTTCTATATGATGCAGTGTCAAGTATACACCTCCGAGCATATCCAGGCGTCTCGGCCTTCACCAGGGGTGTTACTGCTGGAATTCAACAGAGCTCCGGTTAATGCTTTCCATGATCTGTACGTGCTCTCTCAACTGCATGGGCATCGCTGATGACTCCGCTAGGATGTGGGAAGCTTTCGGAGAGACTATAAAGACTGCTAGCAGAGATGCAAGCGTCAGGGTCATTGTCCTTGCTTCGGCTATTAGCAGTGGCTTCACTGCCGGTCTCGACAGTATGTTGCTCTGAGCTTGCGCTGCACCTGCTGATCAGTGTGCAGTCACTTCTCAAGCAGACCTAAATGATCGTGCAACCCACAACGACGCAGCTCGTAAAGCATTCTCCCTGCACGCCCATTTAGAGGTCAGTCCCCCATGTCCTTCAGGGACTGTGACCTGACCTCGCAGGATTTCCAAGCAGCCATCTCAACAATAGCAGACTGCAGGCAACCAGTCATAGCAGCAATAGCAGGCAATTGCCTAGGTCTAGGCATTGACATTGCATCAGCATGCGATATCCGTTTGGCGGCAGACGACGTCAGGATGGCTATCCTCGTGAGCAAGCTTCCAATT
The DNA here is from genome assembly GCA_001600035.1 of Holtermanniella nyarrowii. Lineage (NCBI taxonomy): Eukaryota > Fungi > Basidiomycota > Tremellomycetes > Holtermanniales > Holtermanniella > Holtermanniella nyarrowii. The sequence goes on from BCIT01000009.1 coordinate 754,043, forward strand.
CAACCGCCTCGCGAGGCTGATCGCGTTCCTTCAGGAAGTCAACGTTGGCCTAGCAGCTGACATCGGAACCCTTCAGCGCTTCCCCAAGATCGTGGGAAACGACTCGCTGGCTCGTGAACTGGCTTTGACGGGTCGACTTTTCGGAGCAGCTGAGGCTCTGCATATCGGTTTCGTGAGCCAGGTGATCCCTGGCGGTCGCATTGGTGTGACGAGTGAGTACATGTCACTTTATAAAGCATGGTTTGACATTGGATCAGAAGCTGCTGTGGATCTAGCGGCGATCATCGCTTCCAAGTCGCCCGTGGCCGTGACCAGCACGAAACATCTCATGAATCGTACGTAGCGCGCTTTCTCCTCTCTGCTACTATCTTGACTGACCTCACAGATGCTAGAGATCATTCGTACGCGCTGGTGCTGTTTGTGGTGAAAGACTGACGAGCAGTGTGGGTGACGGCTTGGCGTACACTGCAGCTTGGAACATGTGAGTGGCACTTCATCTTTGCAACGCGCTGACTTCTCACAGGTCCATGCTGCAGGCTGACGATGTTGTTCAAGCTATGCACCAAGCGACTCAAAAGAATCGAGGCCCGGCCGAGCCGTTTGAACCTCTAGCAATGATCAACAGAGAATCAAAACTTTGACGCGAGACTGCTCTTAACATTGCGTGCACGTCAATGCAAGTCAGTGTCGGAAGCGCGCAGCTTTGGGTCATCTGATAGATTATGGAATGCACGGACTACAACAGCCGAACTCGACTCTGAAGCTCCTTTTGCAAGTTAGTCAAAGCCGTCGATGACTTGATAGCTTCTACACCATTCGCCGCCGCCAGAACGCGGTCAAAGAGGGTATAAGGCAAGAAAGCCGTTAAGCCTCTAGAAGTCGGCAACATTGACGGCGGTGTAGCCTTTGTCGCGTCAGCGAGCCCGAGAACAGACGTAAGACTCACTTGCCGCACAACCTCCAGAGACCAAGCTGTCGCCTCTTCCACCCAACCCCACTTCAGCGCCCTGCTGATCCACTCCTCAGGAGCACGCTCCATCTCCATCGCGATCAACCACTGAGGGATCTCCCAACCACCTCCAGATCCAGACTCGAACATCTTGTCTGCGACTGCTTGTCTGTACTTGAAGTGTGTCGAGGTATCATCGTGTCGACTGAGAGCAAGTTGTAGGTATCGAAGAGCCAGAGCGGCGGGTGATCCTCGCAAATGCGATGTTGATGGGGAGAGCTGGAGGAACGCGATTGACTCGGCGTTGCTGTACGTTAGCTGTGTTGCTCTTTCATTGGATAGCATAAAGACGTACATGGCCATGTCCCCCAATCTTGATAGCTCGATACACAAGAACGTCAATGACTGAAACATGTTGGTCATGTCGACTTGAAGCGACTTGGCAGCTGCCTGTGCCTTGTCAAACTTCTTCGCCTGCGTGAACAGATTGACGACCTCTGTTGGGCTTGGCCGAACGTCTGAGATTGTCAGCTTCCAAGGTTGGCCAAGGTGTAGATTTCACTCACTCTGCTGGGTGATTTCTGGAAAGTCGGGGGCGAGCTCAAGCGTGGCAAGCACCAAAGCGTACTCTTGTTTGATATCGGCAACGGTGATGATGTCGATTGGCTTGACCTTGGTCGCAAACTCGTCCTCGGGTATAAAATGCGAAAGCTTTTGACGCTTTGATATCTACCTGTTAGCACGCTTCCACAGGTTAACAACTCACTCTGTTCTCCATGGCAGCCTTTGGTACGGCCACCCAAGCATTTCGAGCCTCGACCAATGACAAGGCATTGATAGCCGACAGATAGCTCCTCGCTTGCATAGCAGCCACAGCAGTGTACTGTCCAGGCTTGTTGAGCCCATGAGCAAGACTGCGCGCCTGGTCGTACATTGTCGACCCAGCTGACGGTCAGTCATGCAGCGATTGCAGATCAACTCACCACTGCGATAGTCTCCTCGGAAAATGTGCCAAGAATACAAGACCTTGTAGTAGTTGGGGAACCTCAACGGATCCGAATTTCTAGCCTTGAAGCGCAATGTCTTCTCCACTTCATCTTGGAAACCAACAAAACCAAATTGCGTCAAGCGACCGACCTCGTTGGCCTCGCACATGACAGAGATGAGGACAGGCAAGCAATCGAGTTTTCTGCATGTCAGTCCACTTCACGACATGGCTTGACATACTGCTGACGCAACGGCATACTCGTCAAAGCAGAGTAAGCCTCGTCAAACTGCTGCTGATTCACATGGCCCATGAAGACCTTGCTCCACAATGGCGATGTCGCCTCTTGATTGGGAGCGACTTCAATGGCCAGCTTTGCAAAATGAATCTTGGCGTCTTCAGCGTGGTTTGCTTCGAAGAGAGCAGAGACATGTCGCAAGTAGCCAAACAAGCCCGCAGCTGCTGCGTTCTCGGGTATGATCTTGGTAAGACCAGTGTTGTCGTGCTGAGTCCAATCTGGCACGGCTGTTTGTTAGATTTTCCCTCAAGCTATGATACTCACTCGTTACAGAAGCGACCGACTCGAAACCGCGAATCGCCTCAACTACATCCTCAAGCTTCAACGCAGCTTTGGCTTTCAAGAACGCCATGCCCGTATCAGCAGGATACATGGCCGCCAACTCTAGTGCGAGCGCCGCCTGTCCCTCCAAAAGCAATGCATGGGCCAGCACGACGTCCCTAGAAGTCGCGAGTGTCTCGTAGAGGTCACCAGCGAGGATGCCGGATGACGCAAGGAAGTGAGAGGCGGCGTTGGCGAGTGCGTCGACGCCGGTTTGGCTGTTGAATGGCGAAGCGTACCAACGCTCAAGTAGAGGTCTCAAAGCTGAAGACCCGAAATCGGCCCCGTCGTCGGAGGATTGGAGATCGCCCATCTTGAGGCCCGTTAAACTCTCCAGCAGCGCCTCATCCCCATCCGGCACCCGGACAGTGGGTGCACTGACAGGCTTGTCAAGTGTCTGACCTGACAGCCAGACCAACACCCGGAAGCGCTGGTACATGACGAATGCGCGCGCCAGCATCTCGATCAACTCATCGGCACCTTCATCCTCGTCCTCCGCACCACGCTCCTCCTCCTCCATCTTGAACAGACTAGCCAGGATGAGGCTACGAGCTAACATCGCCCTAGCAGCCACGATCTCGGCGACCGCGGACGCAGTAACGTTGACACCCAGCACCGTAGCATCAGGCAAACCGTGCTCACTCTCGATCTTGTCGGCAGACGCAAGCATGTCGAGACCCTGTCCAATCGCAAAGGTCGACACAGGCGCTAATGTCGTCCGTGCGTATGCACGAGTGTCGGGAGAGATATAAGGCTCGACGAGATCTTGCCATAGTCGACCGCCGTACGTTTCTGGCGCTTCCATAGGCCGGGAGGAAGTGATGTTGTGTAGCTCGTTCTCGAGTACTGTCAAAGCGTCTTGACCATCCCCGACTCTCTCAGCCAACGTGTCGGATAGCCTCTTGCCGATACTAGCGACGGCGAGCATCGATCGCCTCACTTCAGGCGGCGCAAGAGCGGGATAAGACTGGGAGAAAGGTCCAGGAACCATGTTGTACACAGCCAACATCTCTTCGTTGTTCTCCTTGCACCCCAGGCGTGCCAGCACAGACGCAACGTCCTCCATCATCGGCACCACGAGCCCCTCTCTCAAACACACAACAACACCCTCTCCCACAGAGCTAGGAAGGACGCTCACGGGCCATCTCGCCTCTTTATCAATCTCCCTGGCCCTCGCCCAGACGCCCAACCATTCGCGTTTCAATGCTCGACGATGAGCCTCGACCATCGGTGCGCCAGTCTGGGGACTGAACTCGACTGACAAAGCACAACCGACAATCGACGCGAATTTGGATTGGAGTGATGGGTAGATGGCGTTGAGTGTGTGCGAAGCCGCTGAGTTGTTGACGAGTGCAATGTACTCCGCAATGGCGGTCTGGAGCGTCAAGATGGAGAAGCGACGAGGTTTGAATAGATGGGAAGTAAAAAGGTGTTCGATATCGGTGAAATCAAGAGGGTCTTGATCTTCGTGTGGAAGCAAAGGGACGAGGCTGTCGAAATGAGCAGCATCAAGCAAAGAATCGACGTCGGCCGAAGGTGTCGAAAGGCCTGTCCAACCATCAAGCAGCTGCGAAGTACTGTCACTAGCATTGGCGTCACCATACCCCCTATACTGACACTGCTGATCAAGCGAAATATGCTGCGTCAAAAGCTGACCATGCAGATCGAACGCAACCCAAAGTCTCCACCCGGAACCCATAGCATCATCACCCGGCGGTGGGGTGATTCCAAACCCTCTCAACTCTGCTCCACGTGTCGCAGAAGAGCAAGAGAACCCGCCAAGATCATTATGCAGTTCTGCTCCTTTACCATCATCTTTGACGATCCCAAAGACGCGGAAATAGCCTGCGGAGACGGCCGAACGGAGTGTGGGGACGAAGACAACCATGAAATGACCGAATTTGGATGTCTCGACAGTGTTGGGTATGATTTGGATCAACGAGATGTCTGTTGGTGCGAGAAGACCGCCGCGACCGTCCGAGTCGGTCAGGCTGCCGGGGACAGCGACTTCGGAACCAGTGTAGTATGCCGGAGGAAGAGTGATGCTGGCTTTGTGGGTATTGGTTCTGTAGTCCCAGCACCGAAGTGTCCGGTCTCGCGAAAGGGTGAATGCTTTGGTTGGAGCATCGCCATCTGTTGGTGCGCAGACGGTAATGATTTGCGAAGGAAGGTTTTGATCGCGTGAGAATGAAGCGAGTCGTGAAAGACTGAAGTTGAAGGGCGGCGAGAGCTGCTTGCTGTGCCATGCTGTACGTCAGTTTACTCTGGGCTTCGTGGCAACTCACCGTCCTTGCCTTCGACCACTTTTTTTTCCAGCTTGAGAACACCCCCATCACTACAGCCCAACAAGACCATACCCTCCGTCACGACCGAATGAGCGGCAGCGCCAGCACCAGCCTGAAGTTTGTCCATAGACAAGTCGTATTCCTCAAACCATCCGTCTTCAGTCGTGAACGTCTGCGCAGTACCACCCTCCAATGCAAACTTTGCAATCCGTGCAAACCTGAGTCGAACAAGCTTGTTACTCGTCAACAGGACCACGACGTAGAGGTAGGCCCGACCGGAAGGGCTGAATGCAGTGGTGATGCAGGTTGATGAGAGCGGTGCGAGAGCTTCGGGAAAGGTGATACGGATAGATGTTGCTCCTCTTTGAGAGGCAGCAGCAGATGAAGTCATCTGGTATGACCTCAGTTCGAGAGTATAGCCGTTCTTGATGACTCTGGCTTGGACACCACTAGCGGCATGGCCAGCGGTGTAAAGTGCATGGTCGGGATGAAGAGGCGAGTTATAGTCTGACGCAGAGGTCGGGAACGGGCGTTCGATAGGAGCATCAATAGAAAGGATGGCGTCAGGCGCTGAGGCTGAAGGAGGAGCTGGTAGATGACTGTGTACAGCCAGCTGAGGAGTATAGCGTCCAAGCATCTTTGAACGTCAGAAAGTCTCTAAACAAACTCTCAACTCACCCTCATTTTGACGGGAGGGCTCTAAGAGACCCTGGTGCTAATTACAGTCGTTCAAAGACCTTTCTAGCTCGATGCGGTCGACGTTTTGAAGAAAGATGTTGGATGTTGATGGTTGCAACTTTTGAACTACTCCAACGCGTTTCAGCAGAGTTGGTTCATTTCGAACGACGACCAACGAAAACACTTTCTTCGCGTCTAGGACTCTGACGACCTTCAGTATAGAATCAGTGAGTAGATAGCCTTGACAAGGTCGTCTTTGTCAATCTTGAGCTGCAAATTCAGCTGCGCCAATGTGAACGAAGATGACCCGTGAATGATAATGCTTCTACTACTTCATGATCTCACACGCTCCATATCCTGCTACTTTTCCACATTACTGACTCCAGCAGATCCAAAATGTCTGATCCACGTCGTAGACATCTCAACAACGCACCCGGCTCATCAACACCCCCATACGGCGGTGCACCTCCTCCATCAGGCGGTCAGCCATCCTACCCTCCCTTCCAAGGCAGCTTTCAAGGCGGAGGCCAACCTCCTGTTCAATCTCGCTACAATCAATCTGCTCCGCCAAACCAAGGAGGCTATGCCACTCCTCCATACCCTGCCGCTCAGGCCCAGTCGTACGGTGCACCTCCACCACAGATGGATCCTCGTCGCCGACAGCCAGAACAATCTGATCCTCGTCGTAGCCAGCCTACCTCGTATCGCTCTACGCCTCCTCCATCGCAATCACAACCTCCGTACCCACCCACTCGGGAAGATAGATGGTTGGGTACGCCGCAAGCTTCGGTTCCTTCGCCAATGCGGGTACCGCCTGTCCAGCAACAGCCTGAGCTTGTACAGCCGCTGACGACGACTTTGCCTCTAGATGCGACGGAGGGTGATCCGGTTATGGATGGAGTCGAGATGGCGGCTGCTGAGGAGCGTGCGAATGGCGAGAGCAAGGCTAAGAAGCGGCCCGTGTTCTGTGTCGTTTGTGCTAGTAACAACGTGAGTCTGTGTCTGTTGTGAGTTTGTGAAGGTACTGACGAGACAGAACCGCTCTATGGAAGCTCACAACGTCCTGAGGTGAGTTCACCGGCCTGGTCACCGATAGCTTACGAAGCAGTAACGGCGGTATGCGCGTCACATCAGCAGGAACAGGTTCAGCAGTCCGTCTTCCAGGTCCATCAATCGACAAACCCAATGTCTATCAATTCGGGACACCTTACGATGACATCTACCGCGATCTGTCTTCCAAAGACGCGCGATTGTAAGCCACCCCACTCCGTCCTCGACCAGAGCTGATGCGCAAAAGGTACGCTGCGAATGGCATCTTGCCGATGCTAGACAGGAACCGTAAAGTCAAGATTGCGCCTGAGAGGTGGCAAGATCAAAAACATATTCGTGCGGATGTGGTGATTACTTGTGAAGAGCGTTGCTATGATGCTGTTTGTGATGGTGCGTTCTTGCCTTTCATTGTCCGTGCTGTGCTGATTGAATAGATCTTCTGACGAGGGGCGGAGAATATAACCAACCAGTTCACATTATCAATGTCGAAATCAAAGATAATCATGAAGAGGCTTTGATTGCTGGCCAGTCGATTCTAGCGCTCGCTCAAGCTGTACGTCTTTGATTTGGAGAGGTATGGAAAGCTGATGGGAATGAGATTGAGAACGCTCAGGATATCGATGCGGAGATTGAGGATATTATTCTGAAGCATGGAGAGAAGCATCCGCACTCATTGCTTCATACCGTAGCCTTTTATTAGGAGAATGAAATTATTTCGACATCCATGTTTTTGCTGAGACTGGATGCGGACAGTGATTGTACGATTCACGTCAGCTTGACCTGCGATGAGCCACCCGATGGCAAGGGACTGGTTGACGTTACGTTTCACTGGCCCGTAATCTGTCTTGTCAAGACTATTGATCAGCCCGCAATGATCGATACGCCCGCAAAGCTTGGTGACTGGAAGTTAGCTGAAGCGTTGCCGTCCTATAGCTGTCTTCATGGCCTACATGTGAGAAGGAGACAGAACGAATGAAACAGACTCAGGGGCAGACTTAGTCGGACATGCAGCTGCTAGCTCAGCGTGCTGAGTCTGTTGATCGTGCAGCTGGATTCGTGCTTGTGGATGAGCCACCTTTGAGGAAGATGAAGTCTCATTTTTCGTGAGGTCAAGAAGGCATCAACTCGTCACATGAGACTTCTGTATAACCAGTCTATACAACACGAGCTACCCATCCACACGCGTAACCAATTGATAGGAGACGGAAACCACTATCTAGGAATCACGGATGTATTTACTACTACTCTCTCGCGCGGCTATTAGCTGCGGCTAGCAAGCATTAACTAACACCCTCCGCTGGAGCGCCCTTTCGCGTTCAACAGCACTGAACAAGGTTAGTGTCGAGCATAATAAGAGAGATATAAGGCGCATCTGATGGCGCATGCGTACGCCACTTGGCGGAGGCGGAAGTCAGAGTCTAAAACGCTGGATTCGTGACTTGCCCCGATGGAAAGACTTTTCGCTTGATTCAATGGCTATGCACTAACCGGTTGCTCCCGCTGCGGCTCTTTATATGAGAGCGGCGCCTGGCCATTCTTTACTCACGTTGACTACCACCCACTCACCAAGCGAATCGTACCATCATCTCACGATGGTAAGTACAGACTGCGGTAAAGTACACCACTGACAACCCCAGGCCGAAGTAGATCCAGAGATCATTCTCTCCCAGAGATTTGGGCAACACCTCTACTTGAACGACATCCTTGGCCGCTACATCGGGTGCTGGCATATAGCGTTCTTGCAGCAGGTCATTCGTTATAACCGGGCCGCTAGCGACGCCGAAGTCTTCGAAGCAAGGAGAGATAGGCCTTCTTACGAGTCAAGCCGCAGTCACTGCCTCGGCTGCGGCAGCGAATTCGTTTCGTACCCTCTTTTGGCACAGAAGCTGACTATGGCAGGACTTGATCTGGGCGACGCCCTCCGTCGTTGGTCTCGTCGGCGAGCTCCGAAACGGCAGCGCCTACATCTACAAGTCGCCAGACTCTTTTATTCGCGCCGAGGCGACGACAAGCGAGTTGGAATTGACAAGGGAGAAGATCTTGGACGCTGACGAAGAGAAGTGAGTCCATTAGAGCGCCGAGCTGCCAAGCTGACTTCATTAGGCGCCAGAAGAAGCTCGAGGGCCTGGAGTACAACGCCAAGTTGTACTACAAGTACATCCAGCTGTTCCAGAGCGATATCGAGAAGGCGGAGAAAGCCTCGGACGCTCAGCAGCTCAAGGCTGACCGCCAGCTCTGTGACGTCAATAGAAGCTGTGCGAGGCCAAGCGCCAATTGCTTGATGCCGAGATCGACATTCAAGACCACCGCCGCCTCATCGACAAGCTCCGTCGGAAGATTGCTGGTCATGCTCAAGCGCTCGACAAAGGTCGCTCAGAGGGTGTGAAAGAGGGCTTGGCGAAGAGATGTGCCAATCACGAGCAGGAGTTGGAAAGTATGAGATGTGACATCGAACTGATGGGTGAGATGGCAAACGGAATTATTGAGGATGTCGCGCGCATCAAGAAGCGCAAACTGGAGCTTGTGAAAGGCAAGAAGTCGGCTTCTTCTCGCGGTTCGTGATACTTTGCTCGTCTTCGATTTTGCTCGATCTTGTTGCCTGAGATGAATGATTTTGTGATCGATTGTTGTGCATCTTGATATGAGAAGACTGCAAGTATTGCTGCTAAATCGACATTCGCTCCGCATCGCATCACCATGCCACCACGATCTCAAGCTGCGGCACTGCAATGAGTTACCCGGTCACTGCGTGTAGTCGCTCACGCCAGGACCCAGTGGCTCTTTCTCTGTAGCCGCGATTGATATCAAGGCTCTTCATGCTTCTTTTCATGCTCTTTTCATGAACGCTCATCTTATCCACGCTCGCAAGTGAGCCTATGTAGGAGCTCTAGCACAACCCAGTGGTCAAACGTCAATCAATTGCTGTGGCTTCTGTACACATTGTCGGATTGTGACATCATCGATTCACCATAATGTCAAGTGTCCCTTCCATGCGTAAACAAGGTATTTCATTGATCTACATGAGTGAACACAATGACTGATACAACAGGTGCAAAGCAGAGCCCGTTTCTCTGTTCGGACGTCGTGGAGCTCATCATCAGAAAGTCCTTCGATCAAAGTACTCTGTACGCATGGCAGCAAGTCAATTTCGAAGCCTACAAGATCGCAACCCCACTACTCTACTCTGGCATGGTCGAACTTCGAGACAAAGCAGCCTGCAAGACCTTTCTTGACAGGTCCCTGCCGAAGACTTCACCTTCGCGTTTGTTCGACAAGCACGGAAAAGACAGTCTTGGCAGGACACGGGGTATCAAGACGCACTCCTTCAGCGTCTTCAGAGACTCCACTAGCTGGATCCTGCCGTGCGCAAACGTCAGAGTCCTCTGGATCAGATAGCAAGCTATCGAGAGCTTCAAAGACGCGGCTCCTTATGAGCTTTAGCTTTCCGCGCCGCTCGAGGAACTTTGGGTTGGCTCGCTTGCTTCTTCTGAAGCTCCCAAGTCAGCAGGCTACTTGCTGAAGAACGAAAATCTCGCTGCGAGACGATTCTGGCAGGGTCTTAATACGAGTTGCAACAGCCTCCAAGTCGTTCGTCTTTATAGCCACCTCTGCGGCTTCGACAAGTTCGACCAGGTCCCCACGATCCAATACATTGTCGATCCTCAACAAGATCCCTACGACGCCATCAAGCCTCTCATTGAATGCATGCGTCTTGGCGCACCCCCCTACAAAAGGTTTGAAGTGTACGGTATCGGCGTCACCCCACCTCGCTGGGCACTGCACCGGGTATTGACTTGGCAAGGCTATCAAGATCGACTCGTTGCCTTGGGTATCGCATGTGCATCGATGGTAACGAAGAAGAGTGTACATTGGCTGTAGACAAGAATATCAAGCTGTGGCTTGAGAGTCAGTCTTTATCGCACTGGGTCCCACACTTGTCTTTCAAGATCATGAGCGAGCTTCAGACTAGTACGAGTGGGTAAGAGTGATACAGAATAATACATGCATACGATACTTGTGTAGCCAACTGCTTTCCACAATCACCCTTTGTAAGCTCTGCCAACACTAATGACGGCAGCAGCAAGGATGACTCCAAAGACGTAAAAGACTCTGCCTTCGCCTTCGCGTCCTTGTCCATGCAGACTTGCGCTGCTGAGGAGATCTCGCAAAGGGAGGAAGGTGACGGCGACGGTAAAGTTGGTGACCCACGAGCACGAGAGTGAGAGTGATGAGACGGCTGGAATAGCCTTATTGTCAGCTGAGCTGCGAGAGCAGTGAGACTCACTGGTCCTGGGACGAGCTCCGAGATGAGGAGGAATGGGATCGGGCCCATACCTAGAGCAAACATTCTGAGCGTCAGTGTCGACGAGGTTAGGTGAAGACGTACGCGATGAACAGGGTGATAGCGACCGAGCTAACGATCTTCCATCCACTGTCGATTGCCAACCCAATCAAACAACTAAGCACACACATGCCCGTCATGGACCCAATCAACAACGGCTTCCTCCCAACCCTCTAATACATCAGCGCCCTCCCCCACCTTCACCAAAACTCACATCAACGAGATACACAGCAGGCAGCGTCATGAAGGCATTCACAAACGTGATTCCAACGCTAATCACACCCGCCGAAGCCGGCAGAACAGAAGCCATGATTCTGGCACTGTAGAATAGGACGGCGTTGACGCCACTCGCTTGTTGGATGATCATGATTGTTGCGCATAGGAGAGCGGGTGGGCGCAGGGATGCGGAGGAGAGGATTGATTTCAGGGTGAGTTGTTTGGGCTTTGCTTGCGCTTGAGCTGGGAGGAGGGGCGTCTCGGGTGTATGCGCTTCTGATCGTCAGCTTGCTTCTATGTGATATGCTTACCTTCATCTGGAGCTGACGTGCTCGCCTTTGTACCGGCAGCATCTCCCGCCGTCATGCCAAGCATTACTCCAGCCACGATCTGCGCGACCGCCACCATTCCCGAGATCAACACAACCCACCTCCAGCTCCCCGGCTTGTCGCCATTCGAGCCACTCAGCACCAAGCCAGAAGCTTGTGCACAACAGATACCAAAGACGATGCCGAGTTGATTACAGATCCCGATCTTGCCTGACTGGGAACGAAGTGTTTGGGAGGCTTGGGCGACAGAGGAGAGGAAGGGTGGGACTAGGCAAATACTTAGACCAGCACATAGACCTGAGATGAAGCTGCGTTGTTCAGGGATTGTCATTGGGAAGCGGAGATGACGTACCGACCAATGGCCAAGACAATCCAGTGAGGCGACAGGAACATGCACACCACTCCAACAATATTGATGAAGCCAGTCAGACTGATCGACTTTCTCATGCCTGTCCATTAGACTGAAGCCCTTAATCATCAGAAGCACTCACCAAACCGCCCAATACAGCTCGAGCTAGCAAGCGATCCGATTAGACCACCAGCAGTAAAGACAGCAGTGATGAACCCATACCGCGCATCATTGATGCCCAGACACGAAGGCAAGAAGCTGATGGCTCCGGTGACACCTGGCTTGGCTACACAAGTGACGCTTGCTTGTGGAAAGTTGAGCTCGGAGATGTGAAAGCCATCTTGTTGTCAACTTTAGTGCGCACAGCCAGGACGCACAGTACCACGATGAGCTGTGGCTTCAGCGGGCGTTCATCTCTCGTGGCTCACACTCACACACAGGCCCACAGAATGATGAAGACATCCTCCAGGGCTGCCATGATGTTTTGATCAAAGAACAGCTGACGATCTGAACAATGGATGTCATCTCTGCTGCAGGTGCTCGCGACGCAAAACGGGCCCCGCAACAACGTCCACCTTTCACATGCCATGTCCTAACATCCCTAACCAGTGCAGCTATATGTACAGTACGTTCCGTCCTACACTCCTACACCTTCCTCATCAACCCATTCAATACCGCCCGCCCATCACCCTATCCCATCCACCCATTACTTCCCCACCCCTCAACAGGCGCAAACTGACCCTGACTGACCTGAGCCGCCGGATCCACGTTTCCACCTGCAGCCCCACCTTGACCTTGCTGCTGCGCGCCATCCCACGAAAAGCTCAACAATCGCTGCAAAAAGTCATCAGGTGCTTGACCCGACGCATCGGTATGCGGGAAATAGCTAGACAGCATCGACGTGACCGTCGGGTCGAGTGGGGGTGGCGCCGTAAACGGATACGCCTCCGTCGGGCCTGTGTGCGAGCTGTCGACGGCTTGGTAAGGGTACATGGAAGGCAGTGTCGATGGAAATGGTGTCGGATCGAAACCGACATTGGAAGTGTTGAAATTGAACTGATCCGACGCAAGAGGACCAGGTGGCTTTTGCTCATGTATGCGCAAAGACCCACCAACGTGCTGATTCGAATCAGACGCACCCGAGGCTGGCGTGTTGGCATAGTTACTGGTTGACTGCTCAGCATCCATGATCAATTTCTTGACGGCCCGTTTGAGACCGCTTTCGTTGCCGTCGCCATCGGCTTTCCGCTTGCCAAGGTGCGATTCGGGATGACGGCGCTCTTCGACTTCGGCGAGCAAAGTCTCGAGAACCTTGATCGCGTCGCGAGCAGGGAACGAGACGGATCCAATACGTCTGTCGTCAGCCAGACTGCTGACGGAATGAAACGTACTTCATCTGACGCACGGCACCAAGAACTTCATCAATCTTGGCTTGTGATTCAGCAGAATGCAGTGCTTTGTCCGATTGGCACTAACATCAGCTCCATCCCTCAAAAAACACTAACGAGTAGATCAATCAGCACAACACTACCCGAAACCGTCACGTAGAACAGCGGAATCCTACCATCCCATCAGCCTCCCTTCCAGCCTCCCTAAAAAACTCACCACCAACGCTCAAGAAACACAGCGGCACCATCGTTATCCCTCATAAGCTTCAACGAAGCCCTCGCAGCCCGGATACACTGTTCCCTCGAATACGCATACTTTTCATCCTTGTACCCTCTTGAAAGCCACGGCCTGTGAAGACGCAGAATCCGGGTATGACCGGAGAGGTTGATGATGATGTTTTCATAGTATTGGACTCTGGTAGTCGAAGTGTCTGGCATGCCGTTGACTTTGGTGGGTGCGAAGAAAGAGGGAAGTTCGGCAATAGCTTTGCGGAGCTCGCTGTCGACACTCAAGCTGCTTGTCAACAGTCTGCAGACGTTTGAGTACTCACATGAAGGAATAGGGAGGATGAGGACTTGAATTGGCTTGATAGATTTGCCTCTGCGAGATTTCGGCGAAACGTAGCCTCGCAAGATGATATGACATGCCCGTCCGCACAGACGGAGGCCTCGGTACAAGCGGCTGATCATCGCGCAGATCCTCATCTTCGACATTGGCCGGTAAAGCCGTCTTGACTTGAGAACATCAGCCAGTCTACAAATCATCCTGACTGAGAAACTCACTCTGATTAGGCTGGATACTGCTCGAGTAATGATAACTCGGTGCAATATTCCAATCCAAGAAAACGAGGTTCCACCAAAGTCTCCGACCGACTTCACGCTGTGTGAGGCTAGCCCACTGTCCAGACCATTTAGGGTTATTGCCGCCTTCACCGCCTAGACGGGATAGACCCATGCCTTGAGCCATCTTGATTCCTGCGCCGAGAAGGGCCCATGCTGCATCTGCGCGATCACGGTTATTCTTTCATCCGTCAGCATCTTGGAGAGATGTTTATCGTCGACGTACGAGAAAGACACCCATGAGAATCAAGCTCTGCAAGCCGACAATCGTATGATCAGCTAAAAAGTCACCACCCCACATTCCCTGATCATCAGCTCCGCATTCCTTGCCTCCCTCCCAAAGAAACGTACACCTCGAGCGGCAGTGAACCAGACATCAGGCAGCGTCTCGACTTCGTGCTCGGTGAAATGTAAAGTAGATTCCGCAGAGTCCATAAAGTGAAGGCCAAGCGTGCAGACGATGAGGTACAGAGCGAGAAACGGAGTCGAGATTTTGGTAACGAGATCTTCGACTGGCACTGCCCAGAGTTGCTGACATTGCTTGAGGAACGTAGGTACATGCAGACCTATGCGTCAGTTCTTCTCATCATCCCAAGTCAATCAACAAACATCGATGCAACCATTCGACGCGCTCCAAATACTGTCAAATAAGGACAGCACAATCATCACCCACACTACACTCACCATCCGCACCAAGATCTCACCTTTTTCTTTGGACGGCATAACACTCAACAGCGCCCTCACGAACACATCGCTTCTTTGATAGAACAGTGAAAAGATTTCCGTCGGGTTGAGTGTTTCCAATGCCTTTTTCGACTTGCCCTGAATAGCATCGACCCTGGATGGTCCACCATCCCCAGAACTTCCGAGCGCGCCGTGGATTCGCGGTCTGTTACTAGGTGTATAGAATGCCGAGCCCGAAGCATCTTGTCCCAGTCGACGAGGATAAACTGCTGGAAAGGTTCCATTCGCGAATGCAGACGGCTGAGTCGAGGACTGAAGATGCGAACGATCAAGAGGGATCGACCTAGCCGATTCAGCCCGTCCAAGACCAAAGGCAAGATGTTCAAGCGTCATGGCAGCGCCTTCAGTATCGCTATCTGCCTCTTCGACGATTTCAGATTTGATGGGTGCGTTGAGTGCACGAGGCATGGGTTTCGTAGGTGAGGCATCGAGATCGGCGACGGCGAGAGTACCGTTCCTGAGGAGGATGGCTTCGAGATGGGCTATGCGGGAACGGAGGGTTTCGAGATCGCTTACGCTTGCGCACAGAGAGCTGGATGTTAGAACCTGTGGGTGAGGGAATGCTTACGCTGATGGTACGTGTTTCTCGACCTACTGGTTAGTACGTTCCCACTCGGTTTGAAGCTTACCTCGCGACAACGAGCTTGATCTTGGCGCAATACGCATGGGCCACACGGGAAGCTGTTATCAGTACTGAATCACGTTTAAAACCTCACATCTTGTCACACTTGATCTTGCTGTCCGTCAGCCCTAACGCCAACCATGCACTGACCGTCTACGACACTCTGAACAGCTCTGTACCTGCCTTCTCCTCCTAGACTCCTTCTTACCCTTCGGTGCAGCCTCATCAGCATTCGCTGCTCCCTCCTCTTCATCCTCTACAGATTGATCATCGGCTTCCGTCCTTTCAGCGAGCGAATTTGAACGTTGAGGCGCTGGAGCGGATGGACCTGGGCCAGAGTGCATCATCTGTGGAAATGGAGGTAGTGAGGACCCATTATTTGATGGTGGATAGGCAGATGAATACGGGGGTAGTGAAGGGGACATTATATTCTCGCGAAGATTTTGTAGATGTAGTAGAAGAAGAGGAGCGCCAAGCTTCAGCAGCTGGATGCATACAACCGGAAAGTCACGTGCACACAATTAGCTCAAGCCAATCGGTGGCAAAGTGGCACTTGCCTCTTCAATCTTGTCGACTTTATTGCAGACAAGATTAGTGTTCTACATTCATAGCTATGGACATGGGTGGATTCTGATTACCTGAGAGTGGTGCTGAAGGCACAAGCGGCTCCCCTGGGCGCACCACCAGTGAAGGTTTGACATGACGTCTGATATATACGAGGGGACTTTATGCTCCTCTGGGCTTTGATCACAAATTGAGAATCTATTGAATTCAGCGCCTCGTCATGGAGCAAACTGGAGCAATGTCTCTGTTTTTTTATATCTTGCATCAAGAGTACACAAAGCCTCGCTCACGCTTCAAGGCACCACAGTGCCGTCTTCAAGGGTATGCCTCGATCGCTTGAACGAGTGCCACTTTGGCAGATATAAGTGTCCAGTGTGGGCTGTCGAAAGTATCTGTGAACCAGCAGGACCCTCGGAATAACCTCACAGCGTTTCAAGAGATTTGCTTCCTTTTCTTGATCACGCTGAGAGTCGAGCTTGGAACTTTCAGGGGCAAGTCGACGCTGAGTAGTCGAGATGTTGTACTTGTGGGTCTGAACCTGGAAGCGGAGGCGGATGGAATCCTTTCTGTGGCAGTGCCAGGCTAGTTTAAGAGCTTTCCAGTTAGAAACCTATGCTCTGACGATACCAGTAGAATATAAAATGTACAATGTGTAACCTGCCCCTAATCGAGTGCCTGATCGCCGTCGGGCACCAAAGAAGTTTACAAAAAAGCTTAATCCCTTTCTCGCAACGTTTCATACCTTGATTCTTCCATCTTCAGAAAGCTGCAATCCTTTCTGCTGCTGGATTTGATTAATCTTGGATGAAACATGTGAGTTTAAGAGGATAGCTTGACAGCTCGATGACTGACGCGTTGAACAGGTTTCAACCGATGCAGCAGCAGGCGTCAAAGCAAGGCTGTTTTCGGTGTGGCGAAAGTAAGGCTCTATCCTCCAGCCAAACGAACTGATCGCAAGTCGGACATCTAGCAGACACATGCCCATCACCAGGTCCTCTCTGCTACAACTGCAAGTACGTTCGTCCCTTTACTCCTTCCTCCCTTTCGGCCGAATTACAGCTCATTCTTCCAGATCACCTAAACATCAAGCAAACGATTGCCCACTCCCGAAATCAACAGATGCAAAACAGTGCTATACATGTGGAGAGATCGGGCACATCAAGTTGAATTGTCCGACTCTATTCTTCAATCTATCACCTCCGCTGCTGCCGCCGCGGCTGAACCCCAGTTCTGGCAACGAAAGGGGTTTTGCTTGTTTCGTGAGTTTGGTTTGGAAAAAGGGAGCTGAGGTGATTGTAGAATTGTGGTAGAGCAGGTCATATCGCTCGACAGTGTCCTCTGGGGACACCCCACAATCTTTCAATGTACATTTATGGCGTTCATTCACCTCGACCTCCTCATCTCATCATGCAGCACCAGCAGCAGGAGCAGCAACAACAACAGCAGCACGTCATCAATTGCTTGTACATCCTTTACCCATCAAAGTCTCAAGTCACTGACGAATCAGCCGGTGTGGCGGTGAGAATCATTACGCGCGTGATTGCCAAAAAGGCGGTGGGCAAGGCGACAGAGTCATGCAGAGTCCTGGTGAGAAACAGTGCTTTCGCTGTCAGGGATATGGTCATATTGCAAGGTGTGTAGAGATGGATGGGGAATGGGGGAGCTGATGCAGCAGAAACTGTTCCGGTGGTACGCTGGAACGTGTCTTGGTTCAAGCTATCGATGCGACACCTGCTGGCAGCGAGACCGAGGCTGTCGATACGCCCGTGGCTATCGTCCTCCAGAACCAGAACGCAGGCGTTCCGTAGATAGACACCCCAGGCGCAGCCGTGACCCAGACCTGCAAGAATCTCCAAGAAGCAAAGTAATCCCAAAGCATGCATCCTCTCTCTTCCCTTGCTATTCCTCATCAGCAACACCATATTCCTCCATAAGAGCCTTCTTCCTCAATCCCAACAACACATCCGCCATCTCCTGAGGCAAAGGCAGCACAGGCGCCACGAGACTCGCAGGATCGAAAAGCGACATGAAGGACGCTGCTGCTGCTTTGGCTTCTTCCGAGATTTCGGGTGCGACGGCATCAGCCTCGGATTCGCCGTCTGCTTTTGACTTTTTCGCGTTCTCGTCGCCCTCGCCATTGGCCATGTCGACGTCGACGTCTGCGGCTTTGCGTTTGGATTTCTTGTTGCCTTTTGTCTTTGTCTGGGCTGCGGGGGTGGATGTAGATTGAAGAGGCGTCTTGGAAGTTGATGGCTTTGGTGGTTCCGGTAGCTCTGAGACGTCGATTTGCATCAATTCGGCCAATTGCTCAGTAGATTTGCGCCATTCTTTCGTCAGCCAGAGTGCAGACGGTAAGACCTACCGGCCTCTTCCTCCTCGGCTTCATCTTCGAGCAACGACGCATCCTGCTCATCGACATCACCAAAGTAAGCTGGCCCTTGCTTTTGGAATTTCTTGAATGATGTTGTTCGGGCAGATTCTTCTGTCTCTTCGACAGCTTCATGGTCAGGTTCTTGCCGATCCGAGATAGCAGGCAAACGTACTGCCGCGCGTAAAGAGTTCCTTGACACCAGGCAAGTCCTTGGCTCTTCCAAAGTACCTTGTCATGAGCATCTGGTCATGAAGGAGAAGGCGAAAGACTCACTTATACCCTCGTGTCCCTGGCACTTCACGCCCATCATCATCCAGCATCGCCGTCTTTCCCCTCCGATAATTCGCTCCACCCAACGAGATGATCTGTCTCTCCCAATGACTCTTTTCGCGCATCAAGTTGTTGATCTCGTCATTCAGATCCCGAACTTCATAGTCTCCCATCCCAGCTATCCCATCAGCCACCGAACTGAGTCATTTCAAACAACGTACGGTCCTGAATCTTTGAAACTTTACGACTAATCTCTCTCAAGATCTCTCCGCGCCATTTCTCACAGTCTCGGATACTGCTCACGTTGGACGTCATTCTTGGACGTCTGTCTGACGGTCCACGATTCATGCCCATCTCGGCTTGCTGCGTCTCGCGGAAACCTGAGGGTTGTTAGACGCGGTTTGTCGTTGGACAGGACGTACGATGCAGCGTCGATTGCGCTTTCTTCTGATCGCGCGACTAGATTGTGAGCCTCTGATTGCACATCTTTGTGCAGTACCTACCATGTTGTCTGAAGGTGTTGATGTATAAATACAGGCTCAAGCTAGTGCTCGCAACACGGACACGGACTCAAGCCAGGCGTTTTGTGTGCTTTTACGTAAGTAAATTTGCTAGCTTGATGATAGAGCTACTCACAAGCCTCGGTGTGGCATGGACGGTCTGAGTCACTGTCGAGCCCTTGCTTCATTCAAGAAATCAACAACAAGAACAGAGCGGCGTCCAATGAGCTCTTAGTTAGCTTAGCTCAAGTCGAAGAGGGTCCAAGAGAGAATCAGTTTGTGTTTTCACATAATTCTACAAGTTGCTTCAGCCGCGGCTAGTTTTCGCCACACTTGACGGCCTTTCATGTGGCTCGCCCAGGTGTGTTCCCCGCGCGGCGCTCAGACCGAGCTCTGCATCTTGGACTTTTTCTTCACTCTTCATCTTTTTAATTTTTTTGTCACAAGTGTTCAGAGCACCTGTTCGTGCGGTTCATCTAGCAGTATGCTTGACTTTCTTTTTGAGCCGGCATCGCGAGCTATCGGAGCACCTCAGGACCAGCTCAAGGTATGTAAAGTGACATCATCAAGTGCGATGATGCGTAGCAGTCCTCGTCAGCTATGACAGGGCTGCCGTAGGCCTGAAAGCTCACCCGTACTGATGGACAGCTCCTCTTTTCACTCCTTGTCGCCTTTCCTTTGGGTTCAGTATACGTCAGGATCCCAGCTGGTAGCCCTGGTCTATCACACCTTTTCTCCATTGCATTGAGCGCATTTTTCCTCGTTGGCTTGCTGGACTTGCAATGGGGCTTCTTCCAGCTTTGTGCTAGCTGTCTTGCGACTTGGTTGATAGCCAAAGGGCATCGAGGAAAAGAGATGCCTTGGATTGTCTTCACGTTAGTCTCGACGACGCCTGACAAGAACACTGATGTTGCAGCGTCGTAATGGGCCACTTGACGATCAAGTACGGACTATATGTTGAAGAGTAGCTGACTATGGCAGTCACTGTATCAGGGCGTTCAGCTCAATGCCGGAATCCACTATCGACATCACCAATATGCAGATGGTGCTCGCCATGAAGCTGACGACCTTTGCCTGGAACGTCCAAGACGGTCGTGCCAAGCCTGAGGTACGTCTTCGAGCAGTTGGACGAAAGGCTCACGAGGAAGGACCTTGATGATGTGCAAAAGGATAGCAAGCTTGATACCGTCCCGGATCTTCTACCCTTCTTCGGCTATTGGTACGTTACTCACCTGCTCCATGACTGACAATCAGCCTCTTCTTCCCTTCAATGCTGGTAGGACCAGCAAGCGACTACAAAACATACGATCAACTAGTCTCACACACTCTCTTCCCACCCGCCTCACCCACAGCTCGCCGAGTCCCACAAGGCCGAAAACGCGCAGCGTACCTCAACTTTGCACTTGGATTGACTTTTATTGGGGTGTATAGCACTTTGGGCGACTCGTTTGGCTATGCGAGAATTCTGCGTGGGGATAAGGTCTGGTGGTCTTGGCCTTTGTGGAAGCGTTTGGGCTTTGTTCAGGTTGCTGGCATCGTGGCGAGGACGAAATACTATGTGAGCTCTTCAGTTCTCGTGCAGAGTGATCAAGCTGACAGCCAGGGTGTTTGGAGTCTGTCGGAGGTACGTAAAGGGATTTACGCGAGACTGATAACAGGGCGCGTGTATCTTGACGGGACTTGGCTTCAACGGCTACGACCCCAAAACGGGCCGGACGAAATGGAACAGAGTCAGAAATATTAATATTATGGCTATTGAATCGGCACAAAGCTTCAAAGTACTTTTCGACAACTGGAACTGCCGCACCAACGTTCGTGTCTTCTTTTCAGGGCCCGTGCGTTGGCTGATGACTAGGTATGGTTAAGAGAATCGGTGTATAAGCGCGTGACGCCCAAGGGTAAGAAGGCGGGTAGTGTGCAGAGCATGATCACGTTTGTGACTTCTGCTTTCTGGGTATGTTTTTTGTTATCACTACTTGGTGCTGATGATAGCATGGGATCGCACCAGGATACTACTGTGCGCGACTCGGTCTGGTGTGGAATGTGTGCTGATGAGACAGTGGCCTTCATTACAGGTGGTTTCTATACTTCACTCGGCCGCTCAATGCGTCGCTTGGTTCGGCCATTTTTCCAGCCCAAGAGTGCCGAAGATTCGGTGCTATTGAGCAAGATTTACAATGTGCTTGGCATGATTGTCGTTCAGACCCATGTGTGAGTGCTTTCGATGCCCGACCATTCGCTAATCAGCAGCAACTACGTCGCATCAGCATTCATCCTCCTCACTTTTAAAGACTGTTTGACAGCATGGAATCGTATGGGCTGGTACGGGCACATTTCCATCCTTCTTTCACTCGCCTTTCTCCGATTCGCAGGTCCATCCATCAAAGCTCAGCTCCCTGCTTCAGCGTCCAATAAAACGAGCAAAAGCAAAGTCGTCAAACCGAAGAGTTTCCCGCCGCCTGAGCCGGTTGATACCGATGGGGATATGGCGTGGGTCAAAGATGCACTTGATGAGAGCGCGCGTGGAATCGATGCGGGTGCTGGGGTGGATGTGGATGGGGGATTGGTTCAGAGGACCGTTTTGGAATCTGGGAGGACAAGTCGTGCAGATTCGCCTTTGTAGCTGAGGTAGGCCGAGACGTCTTGAGGATGAAGAGGATGGAGAGGGAGAGGACACTGAATATTGCAATAGGCACTGAGTAATTGTAATTGGCATTGCAGCATGCATCACCTTTTCATTTCTGACTGCACAGTCTTGGCTTTTGGCCTAAAGCAAAGAAGCAAGATACGTTTGTACGTGGTGCACTGATCCGACAAGCAGCAAAAAAGAAAATACTCTACCTTGAGCTATGTTTTGAAAATCTCTTGATGCGAAGCTCCGTCCTTCAGTCCAGGTGGAGGTCCAGGACAAGCTTGGTGGCGAGTGGCGACAGAGTACAAACTCTGCTTGAAGCTCGAGGCGGTCCGTCCGAAGGGCTCGGAACGACAGAACTCCGCGAAAGCAAATCAGTCTAGCCCTCGAACTATCGACTTGACTTGAGTTGGCGATGTCGGTCCGTCTCCGCTGACCATCTGGCCAACAGGGCTGGTAATTTTAGGAAGTCAGAGGTCGGATATGACCTTTCGTGGGCGTTCTATAACTTTGGCACTTGTGTGATATGTCATGTGTTATGAGGCTAACTGCGTACCATCAGCATCAAGCTCGAGTGGGCATTGCGTTGTTTAGCAAGTGAGTCAATCATGCGCAGTGAAATATGAAAAGGAAAGGTGCCACATTCGTGCGGAATTCGATGCTGCACCAAGACCTGCTCATGGCTCTTTGACTACGAATATTACACTTGTGGCGTTGATTCTTTTCTGCACTATAGAGTGACTCACGCAGTCATCGGTTCTCTCCGTGCTAAGAGCGAACCCTCGCTGCAGCTTGCAGGTACCTTCAGCCAGCTTTAGCGGCCTCGATGCCGGGATCACGTGGTGTAGCGGACGATCGAGCTCGAGCTCGAGCCGCCATGCCTAGCTGCAGCAGGCATCCGCTTAAGCTTGCCCTCTTCACCAGCCACCGTCTTTACGAGTAGAGCATGTCGTGTCCTCATATCGCATCAGCCAATCTACAGCCTCCCAGACCATCTCAGCAGGTCTTTCGGTGAGCTTGGAGTCACAATTGAAAGGCAAACTGACGCTTGATCAGCGAGGAATGTACCCAGTGCTTTGACACCCAAGTGCGTGTCCTCGATAAAAGCATGAGATGTACTGACCATACAGGATCATGGAGAGGGCATTGTCGTTTGCCTGGAATGCTTCAACGGCGGCTGCATTGCCAGTGATGAGCGTAAGCACGCTCGTAGGCACGCGGACAAGACGGGTCATCTTTTCGGTGTGAGAATCAAGCGGACAAGGATCGAGGCGAAACGCAGGGTATGCCAACCAGTATGCGTCCTAGGCTGACAATAAAGGACTCATCAGAGCCGCCGATGAAGAAGCTCGCGATCCATGCTCCCAATGAAGAGGAGCTTTACAAAACTGAGACGGAGATCAGGTGCTTTGGTTGCGACGGCTCTGATGGCGGCAAAGCAATCGAGATCGAAGACGCCAAAGTGAGTGTACCATTTCTTCGTAGACGGGGCTGACTGGCAGATCGCTGCGGTTGTCGAAGGTATCCTCAAGTCGTACACCTCAGCTCAGCAGGCCGAAGTCAAGGCATGGGAAGAGGAGATTGCAGCTTGCGAGCACACTTTGATGCTCCAGCAAGAGCCCGTCATTGAGCACGGCAAGTGTAAGTCTCTAGCTCCTGATGCGGACTGACCCCTCAGTGCCGACCCAGTGCACCTCATGCGACCTCACCGCCAACCTGTGGCTCTGCCTCACGTGCGGCCTCGCAAACTGCGGTCGTCAGCAGTTTGGAGGTCTCGGCGGCAACGGTCACGCTCTGCATCACTTCAAAGAGACCGGTCACGCAGTCGGCGTCAAGCTCGGCACCATCACCCCTGAAGGCACAGCGGACATCTACTGCTACTCGTGCGATGACGCAAAGATTGATCCTGACCTCCCGACACATTTGAGAAACTTTGGAATAGAGGTACTTGGTCAGACCAAGACTGAGAAGTCGAGCACGGAGTTGGTGAGTCATTGGGAGCAGGAGGGATGCGGTGCGGTGGCTGATGAGTAGCAATTGGAACATAACCTCAAATTTGACTTTAACATGACTGGTGATGACGGCAAGGAGCTCGAGCCGGTCTTTGGACCTGGTCTCACTGGTTTGAAGAACCTCGGTAACAGGTGAGTTTTGTGGCATGACGCCGTTTGGCTAACTTTGTAGCTGCTACATGGCTTCGGTCTTGCAAACCCTCTTTGCTCTTCCTGCGTTCCGCGAGCGATACTCGGTCAAAGACTGTCAGAACCACGTCGAGGCATGTAACAGCGTTGCACCCGTCACGTGCATCGAGTGCCAGATGCTCAAGATTTCCGATGGCCTCCTATCCGGCCGCTACTCCTACCCCGCCACAGCACCACCCGCTTCAACCTCCTCCCTCGAGCCCGACTCACCCGATGCTCCAAAGTTCCAAGAAGGCATCAAACCAAGCCACTTCAAGTCCCTCATCGGCAAAGGTCACGCCGAATTCGCCACCATGCGTCAACAAGATTCAGAAGAGTTCCTCCAGCATCTGCTCAACAAGCTTCGTCAGGACTCGCAGGCTTCTGCGTCTTCCAAAGCGGCCACGGACATCTTCAAGTTTGGGTTCGAACAGAGGTTGCAGTGTCCTGAGTGTGCTAGGGTTGGCTATAAGGTTGATCCGGCGGATTTGGCGAGTGTGCCGGTTGAGGCCAAGGAGACTGGCAAAAATGAGGATGGGAAGACGTTGTATGAGAGGGTTGAGCTTGAGCAGTGCTTGGAGACGCTTTGTGCACCCGAGTCGATCGAGTATGTTTGTGGACACTGTGGCAAGAACGTCGAGGCAGTCAAGTGAGTTGCATAACGCTGTAAAGCAGCTGTTGACGAGCAGGACAAACTCGTTCAAGACGTTCCCTGACGTTCTCGTCATACACATGAAGAAGTTTCAGCTCGTCAACTGGATGCCGACCAAGCTTGGTGCGTGGTCGAGAGTAGGTGATGATGCTGATGAAACGTAGAGATTCCTGTCAATGTACCGGAGAATTTGACTCTTGATCGCTTCGCCGGCAAGGGACGGCAAGACGGAGAGCTCGAACTGGATGGAGGTGCACCTGGTGAGTCCTTCCTTCGGAAAGGCTTGGTTCGGCACGAGTCTGACTTTGTAGCCGCCCCGGCGCTACCAGACTTCAATGTCGCTGCGATGAGCCAGCTTGAAGCTATGGGTTTCCCCACCATCCGCTGCCAGAAGGCTCTGCTTGCTACAGGTAACGCGGACGCCGAGCTCGCCATGGGTTGGCTGTTTGAGCACATGGAAGATGCCGGTGAGTCTCCCAAGGAAAGATGTGCACTTTACTGATAGCAGACATTGATGCGCCAATTCAGTCGGCAGGGGCCAAAGCTGCGGGTCCTGAGCCTTCTGCTGATCAGATTGCCATGCTTGCAGACATGGGCTTTACATCTGCTCAAGCCAAGAAGGCCTTGCGCGAGACGGTATGTCATTTGGTAGCCGTACGTCACTCATGTCTAGGACGGGAACCCCGAGCGTGCCGTTGAGTGGCTCTTTTCGCACCCCGATGACGATGGCAATGAAGCTTCAGCCGCCGCCATTCAATCCACCGAGTCAGCATCAACCTCAGTCGGTGGCTCAGACGCTTTACCCGCGTCGTACCGCTTACGCGCATTCATCTCGCACAAAGGCCCATCTGTCCATTCAGGCCACTACGTCGCTACCATCCGCCAAGGCGAGACAGACGACTGGGTCTTGTTCAACGATGAGAAAGTTGTACGTGCTGAAGAAGGTGGCGGTGCGCAGATGAGAGAGTTGGCGTACTTGTACGTTTATGAGAGAGTTTGATGAATGATTTGCATGATGCAGAGATGGCTTTCTATCGACCCCAGTCTGCGGGGTTCCATTCCTCGCCTGAACAATCACTTTCGCCTTCCCATTGTCCGTCCTCAGGCCGAGTGGCATCGGGCTCAGAGAGAAGATCATCATCGACGAGGATGCCGTCCCTTCCGGCTGTCTTTGCGACTCTACGTGCCAAACGCTCAAGTGCGTACCGCTCCGGATGAAGATCAGAAGTATACCAACTTCCTCGTCAGCTCTCGCCCTGCAAAGAAAGCGACTCACTAATTGACGGCGACGCAGTAGCCACCAGGTCCAGATTCTTGTTCAACAGCATGCCACCATCCGCTCGGCAAGAAGAGAGTCTGTCCCGCGAGGACAGTGACTTTGATGGGTCTTAGTGGACTTGGCCAGAGATGCGAGAGGGATGGAGGTGGTAATGAGACCCATGGCACTTGAAATTTGCTTCCTTGATCTGGGACGATCTCAAGATTGGCATCGAGGGTTGCTGGTATCTGGAGAGTCTCTGTGCGATGTCAGGATGAGTTGATCGTGAATGGGAACGTACGCTCAAGCCATAAGCCTTCGATTGGTGGCAAGAGGGTGAAGGTCTTGCTGCCCGTCAAGACGTGATAGATGTTCTCGTATCTGCGGGATCAGTCTGCCCTCGCAGCGGAGGAACTCACGGGTCTGTAGTTTTAGCTCTTTCTACGCGGACCTAGGGCAGGAACGTACCGTGATGAAGACTTGTCACACTTCTCTCATCGCCAATCCATAGGTTGACAGCATCGGGCTTATTTTCTAATCGTCATCAGAGACGCATCCGAGACAGGAACCCAACGAGACTTACGGAGAGCTTCAGACATCCATGAGACACTGTCCTCCAGAATATCAGCGAGCGCGGCCAGCTCGGGCGCCGGTGCGACCTCTTCGCTCTCATCGGAATGACTTTGCTCTCGGCAGATGTTGCCGTTCTGACTTTGGAGATAGACAATCTCCTTCGCCTCCTTGTCCGCTGATGTTATCAGCAGTGTTCCCACGCGATCCGAGGCATGAGACTCACCGAGTTTGTCAAAAAATGTGCGTGCCGGGAGGACAGCTTCGTGCGGCTTTACGAAATACGTCTTGCCGTCGTCTGGGTTCGGTCGGACGGAATCAGCGAACCTGAGATGATGAGCAGCTAGAATTGGTGGAGGACTTTGAGCTGAACTAACCCATCGTCAGTCACGGCTATGGTCAGACGCGGTTCGTCTGATTTATTCTGCAGGGCAGAGATGATGGATGCTGGCTCATCCCAATTGACACTCGCGTCAGCTTTCAACGGTGAGTACCCTATGGAGAGTCAGTGATGCGATTGCTCTTCAGATGAGCTGATGCTTGCCATTGATAAGCGCTGGGTGGTTCTGAGAGACTAAGCGCAAAGCTTCCAACCCGCTTGGTGTCTGCTCTAAAGTAGGACAGAATGAAGGGGCCAGGTCTGCATGTCAGCTTCTGTACCTCAAGGCTAGTTTTGGCTTGCCTCTGTAGTCTTGAAGGAGGTCGTGAAGATGTCTCTCTAGCACTGGAATATCTGCGCTGTTCATTTTGAGACCTAGTATGGGCCAAGCTGCAGCTGCGAACTTTTGAAACCACAAAATACGTCGGCTAGCAACCGAACGGCTCCTGATTAAGAGCTCTAGCAACTGGCTAGCGGCGCGTAGAGGTGTTCGCGAACCGGTCCAGTGGTCGCGTCAAGAGCGCTTAAGCTTATTATCTCTGGATAGCAGTACAACAGCTAGGCAAGATTCTGCAAGGAATGTCGTCCAAGCAAGCTGCGCCTCAGCTCATCCAGGTCCCGCATCTATTTTCTATCGTAGAGCCAGGCGTTTTCAGGTGTGCTAGCCCAACTGCATCCCAGGTATGTGCAGCTTTGTCAACGAGGCCATGAATCAAGAATGGCAAAGTCTTTAGTAGACTACATGATACTGACGTGCCGACAGATTCCGTACTTGCAGTCTTTGGGCTTGAAGACTATCATCTCGCTTACACCTGAACATCCTATCAGGCCACTGCTAGCATACGCCAAAGCCAACGAAGTCAATTTTGTACGTCAAATGCGTCTGGACATGTGCTCATACATCAGCTGCACATTGGCACAAAGCTATGGCGACCTATTGAGGACTGGAAGCCCATACGGGATGAAATTGTCAAGACGGCTCTTGAGCTGATGTTGGATGCAAGACGGCATCCTCTACTTTTAATAGATCCGTAAGCCTTTCAGACGAGTGTGGGAAGAAGCTGACTTGGCTCAGGCTTGGCATCCATCACACTGGAATCGTCGTGGGCTGTTTGCGAAAGATGCAGGAATGGAACTTTGCTTCGACCCTTGTGGAGGTATGCTTCGCTCAAGTTGCTCTGGCGATTAACGAGCTCAGTACAGGTCTCACTCGGGTCAGAATAAGCATCGCTATATCGACGAGCAATACATCGAGGTCAGCTTCATTCCACAGTCATGTTCGCGACTGAGCCAACAGATGTTTGATCCGGACTTGATCAACCTACCGGCGAAAGCAAATCTTCCATTCTGGTGGTATGGACCAGAAAATGACGTCGAGCTGCAAGGTGAAGCCCCTGGACCATCGACGAGCAGCGCTCCAGGTATTCAAGAGCTCGAGAAAGATCACTACGATGTCATTGTGCTCGGTACCGGCATTGCAGAAAGCATTGCTGCTGCGTGAGTGCTACAATCGCAGCTTTTGGCGCTAACAAGTCAGTGCACTCGCCAAAGCCGGCAAGACCGTCCTCCATCTCGACGAGAACGAGTACTACGGCGGCGACCAAGCGAGCTTGACAGTCCCAGAACTCATAGCATGGTGCGCCTCTCGCTCCTCGTCATCACCTCGGTCAACATATCAAAAAGCCCAGAAAGCACGATTCTCCCAAGCAAAAGCATCAACCGAGATCCCAAACGGTCGTCGATATGCCCTGTCCCTCTTTCCATCCATCCTGCCTTCCAGAGGCCCACTGATCGATACACTGATCGCATCAGACGTCAGTAAATACGTCTCGTTTCGGATACTTGGCTCTGTTATGATCTGGGATCAGGCGTCGGGGAGGGTAGTCAAGGTGCCGGGGGGTAAGGAAGCTGTGTTCAAGGAGAAGAGCTTTGGCTTGTTGGAAAAAAGACGGTTGATGAAGTTTTTACTTTTCGCTGCTGGCGATTTCGAGGGTGATGAGAGTCTTGTGGGTGAGTGAACTGGGATCTGTGGTGGGACTGACGGGTAGGTCAAGAGGATGCTCCGTTTCAGAGTTTTCTTCAGGGGACATTTCACTTGTCGCAATCGATGGCAGAGGCGATCATGTTTGCCATCTCGCATAGCTTGAGTTCGACGGGTTTGTCTTTTCTGCTGGTCGTTTTCATCGTCAACTGACCTTGAACAGAATCGACTCTACAAGCATTAAAGCGCACTCGGAGATATTTAAAGTCACTGGGGCGATACGGGGCTTCGTCATTCTTGGTTGGGCAGTACGGTGGTGCCGGTGAAATTTCGCAGGGGTTCTGTCGGTGAGTGTCGTTGCCTCCTCATGGACAGAGCTTATTGATAGCGCATGTGCGGTGCACGGCGGCACGTACATCCTAGGTCCTCAAGCTCAGCCTACATCGATAGCTTTCGCAACTCGAGACGAAAAGATGGCATCAGCGAAACCAGTCTCCATTACTCTCCCCTCACATCCTCGGCCAGTCACTGCGGATCATTTAGTGGCAGACTCAGACTACCTCGAACCCTCCTCAGGCAAATCATGGACGTCGGCGCACGCGATTGTCATCTTGCCTGCCTTGTCTGCGATGCTATCACCCGAAACCTCGATAGATGTCAATCTTGATGAAGAGGAGCGGGAGAAGAAGGATGACGCGATGATTGTAGTGTTTCCGCCCGAGGCAGGGCGGGCCCTTGTTCGTGTGCTGATTATGGGTGATGGAACGGGTAGCTGTCCTGATGGTCAATGTGAGTCGTCGTTCATGGGATACGTGCTGAGATTTTAGATGTCGCATATCTGCAGACTGTTGTCGATGAAGAGACGGAACCAGAGGCTGCTCTGCGACCGTATCTTGATCGCTTGGCGTCACCAGAGAGCGAAGCCGCCCCAATCTTCACAGCGTTCTACTCGCAGAGGCATCATGACGTTGGCACGGCCAATGAGGCCGCAGCTGTCTCAGTCCCAGCTCCCTATACAGGCCTCGAGGGGATGACAGAAAGTCTCGACTGGGATGCCGAGCAAGGTGCAAAGGTCTTTTGGCAAGTCATGGGAGAGCCAGACGGCGCGCTGCAAGAAGGTGCCTGGAAAGGCTTCTTCGAAAGCCCCGTCAATGATGAAGTCGACGATGAGGAATAGCCGTCATCGTAGCAGGCAGTGCATGCATTCATCTATCATCTCGTTTCATTCATCAAGCTCCGTATCCGTATCTGACAAATCAAACCCATCAACATCATGATCTTCACCCTCCTCAAGAAAGTCCAAGCACCCAGGCGAACAACCCTTCCACCTAATCGGCAGCTTCTCATTCAATCCCAACACCTCTCGCCACTCGATCCTCTCTTCAGCCGGATGCAAAAAGACTCGTCGAGAAGGCCGAGCTTGCATATCTGCGTGATCGTCGTATTCTTTATGTCGTGGTGATGGGCAAGGCTCGAAAAAGGGATTCAACGATGCGTCTTCTTCTTCTGCTCCTTTTCGGGAGGTGGAGCTGAAGGGGATGGAGGGGTAATGGCCTAGACTGGGTGCTGTAAAGTTGGGTGATTGGAATTGACCGCTGACGTTTCGTGCGAAAGAAGGATGTCGATTTGTGAGACGCGATGTTGGGGGTGCGATGGAAGCCATCGATGAATGTTTAGACGCAGCCGCTTTAGCAGCTGCATGGCTTGATCGCGCAGCCTGCTGTACCCGCTTGATAGTCGGTATATCCGTCAACGACAGAATCTCCTGCAAAGCAGAAGGATCATTCAACGGATGTCCCCTCCCTCTCTCCACTTCAAAATCAAAGTTTACAAGCGGCGCCACGTTATCCGGATACCGTGGACTCAGCGCCACCATCCAACACAGATCAACAAGTGTTGGAACCGTTTGACTCGCTGGATAATGCCGTTGCAGTGGGCTGAGGTATTTGTTTGATCTGGGATGCGGTGAGACGACGCACGGTCGCCAGGGGTTGGGAAAGTGGCGGACGGCTTGATGGTCAGATGAACGTTCTCGTCGAGGAGCGTTGAGTCGGAGTTTCATGATTGTTGCTGGGAGTTCTTGGAGTTGGTTGTTGGCGATATTGAGTTCTTCGAGGTTTTCAAGCTCGCCTATTCCTGCGGGTAGCTTTTCGAGATTGTTGTGGCCTGTGCGATCAGCGCTTGTCCAGTCTTTGTAATGGGCTCACGTAGAGAAAGCATTGTTAGATTCCGCACTTCGAACAGGGCACTTGGCAGTCTGCCGCATGTCAGTCTCTTTCTCGAGCTCGTCAAAGGCTAGACTCACTTTGAAAGCTGGTTATTCGAAATATTCAGCTTGACACCCGAGTTCCCAGAACTCATTATCACAGGCGACTCAATAAGCGTCTCCTTGGTAGTCTTACTCCTCCCAAAAGTCCTCGACCTTTGCCCCAGCCCCGACCCCGAGCCACTAGCACTAGCATCAATACTAGGACTCGGCTGCAACGCCGAAGGATCCGCAATCGGTGGCGAAGCCACCGTCACTTTACTATTGAGATGTTGGAAAAAGTTTGAAGATGCTGGAGCGGAGATGACGGGTGCAGAAGATGTCCTACCGAATTGACGGTTTGAGAATGCTGTTGTTGCGCGAGCTGATTGGGGTTGAGGGAGGACTTCGGCGTAGGGTGATGGGCGATGCGTGTGGATTGAGGGAGAAGAGAAGGAGGGAAGACGAGAGTTTGTGGAAGGTGAGAGGCGCGCTAGTGGTGTTGGAGGTGGTGAGCGCGTCGAAAGAGTGACTAGATCTCGTAGATCGGAGATATTACTTGACAACCTCGTTAAACCTAATCCCCTGACAAGTCAGTACAGCTCAAAGAGTCAGGACAGCAGAGTCACTCACGACATGTTGACATCCCCCTTTGCCTGATCCACACATTCAGCAACCCGCCTAGCCATCCACTCATCACTCCCAACATCCGTCTCTTCAAAACCCATCTGCGCACTATCAGAACCAATACTCATCGTCCTCCTAAAGAACCGATGGTTATTCTGACCTTGAGGATGTCCATGTCCGAGACCAAAGTCTGTATGACTCATCCGAGTGGCAGGACTCTGATTCGCAGGAGAATACGTCGCCTGACCAGGAGAATGCAAGCTGTATTGTGGGCTAGGAAAGACTTCTGGAAGAGGTTCTCTTTCGCGTCGGGTGCGGGGAAGAGGTGTACCGGAGGGCGAAAGATGACGGTCGTCTGGGCTATCTGCATCGCGTATGGGTAAATGAGCATGCGGGACTGCACCGAATGGGAGAGGTGAGCGGACGTTGTCGAACGAAGGCATAGCTTTACCCATGCCTGAGAATGGATCCACTGGCTTGTGGTCATTCCTCGCCGTCTCCCCATGACCAGCTGGCGAAGCGCTAGTCATCCCAATGTGTACAGACTGCTGTTGCTGCTCTGTTTTATGCTGATAGCTCAAGTTCTCCCATCTATAGCTGCCGCTGACTAGCTACGCGCGCACTTTCCCATCACGTGTGACTTTTGACTTTCGGTCGCGTCGACGTAGTAACTCACTCGCAAAAACATCTACACCCCAAAACCTGAACAAAAGTAGATAAACAACGTATGCATACTCATCAACTACCCAACCTTCATCGCGTAGCCCTCCCGTATATCCCCAGCCATTCCAACCCCAATCCACGTCAATGACAGGATTGGAAGGTGAGACGGAAAGCGGGGCGAACGGGGAATCAAAGCTGGAATTGGACAAACGAGCGGTGGGGGGGGGAAGGGAAGAGGGACGCCGAGGGGTGTTAAAAGTCCGAAAGGTGGCGCAGTGGAAGGGAAAGGGAGTGAAGGGGGGAACAGGGTGAAAAGATACGGGAAACCGAGGGGGACGAGGGGGCCAAAGCCTTGAAGCAGAAAGGGAATGATTCGTGAGATGTGCGGCGCAGACGAGAGGACGAAAAGGGGAGGACGCCGACTGGCGCGCCGACGCTTTGTCGCTGACCGTTCTCACGCTCCAAATCCAGCCAAAAGGAAGGGAAAGACGAGACTCAGGAGCAGAAACAGATCACCAAGCGGGATCACGGACACCACGAGTGGCACTGCGAAGCTGCCTCTGGGTCTCTTGGGCCTGCTTCTGTGCGTCCATCATTGGCTGATCTTCACCAATCACACGCCTCTTGGGAGCACCCGAAGGGCCACCCACCTGGTGCTGATCCTCGTTCGCCTTGCTGTTCTGCACCGACCAGTCGAAAATGTAGTCGTACTGGAAACCTTCGCGGACAAATAGGTCGCGGAAGAGCTTGCGCAGATACGAGTAGTCGGGCTTGTCGTCAAAGCGAAGAGAGCGGCAGTAGTTGAGATAGATGGCAGTCTCGTTGGGGTAACCACGGCAAAGAACCTCGGTAGGCGTCGTCATCTCTGTCAACGTCAGCAATGTCCATTCCCCTCAAACAACGCACTTTTCTCCATGATCCGATCATACTTCTGCTTCTTAGTCGCAGCCTTGAGACCCTGCCACGGGAGCTGGCCACGAAGAAAGTACATGAGGACATAACCCAAAGACTCGAGGTCATCACGACGAGACTGCTCGACACCGAGATGGGTGTTGATCGAGGTGTAACGCGCGGTACCCGTCAGGTTCTTGTTCTCGCGGTAAGGAATATGGAGATGGGTCTTGGGATCACGGTATTTCTTGGCGAGACCGAAATCAATGACGTTGACCTGGTTGCCGCGCTTCCCGATGCCCATGAGGAAGTTGTCGGGCTTGATGTCGCGGTGGATAAAGTTGCGCGAGTGAATGTACTCGACGCGGGAGATCTAGCGTCAGCAATGCTTCTGAGGATGGACACTTACAAGTTGGTCGGCAAGGAGAAGAACAGTCTTGAGCGTGAACTTGCGGTTGCAAAAGTTGAAAAGGTCCTCAAGGGAGGGACCGCTACAAAGTCAGATTCACCCTCACAAAAGAGTACTCACAGCAAGTCCAACACCATGGCGTTGTAATCACACTCGGTTCCGTACCACCTCACAAACGGCACACCGACACCGCCAGCAAGACTCTTGTAAACCTTGGACTCATACTCGAGTTGAGGGTGCTTGGCCTTGATTGACTCGAGCTTGATGGCGACCTCCTCACCAGAGACAATGTTGACGCCGAGGTAAATGTCGCCGAAAGAACCACTACCAATCTTCTTGCCGATGCGGTACTTGCCGCCCACGCGGAGATCCATCGAACTCATGATGTTGGTTCACAAGTGAGGAGCTGGGAATGTCAGCAAAGTCCAGGTGAGGGAGAAAGGAAGGGAAAGACAAAGGAAGGTGATGACGCGTCGACGTGGCCAGATGTGATGGAAAGGACAGGTGGTGTGGAAAACCTGCAAACTGCATTGCCACATGCACGCAAGAGACTTTAAAAAGCACCATATGCGATCAGTCCGATGAGGCGATATCTGCCTGCTTGTTCGACCTGACGAGTAGTGAATACTCGCATGGCTATCAGAAAACAGAAAACAGATACGGTATCAGGACGCGCCGGCGCTCAAGTGATTTAAAATCAATCAGCTGAGAGGAGACAACGAGCCTGGCTAACGCCAGACTGATTCGTCTTCTCAATAGCCTTTTCATGGAATTCGCGGCAAGGGAGAAAGCACCTACAGCTGCGATCACGCGTCGTCACGAGATCAGACAGCACACTGAGCGCTGACGTCCTCGACGAGTCGGCAAGCCAGCTACAAGCGGTCCTTCAACCAGAGAACTGGAACATCATAGGCCATCTCGCTAGCGTATTCGAAGCCGCACCGTCTGCCCCAATGCTGCAATTCAAGGCTGAGCCTGATCTTCTAGCGAGTGGCCAGACGGCGCCGGCTACTTGAATCGATCCGGCGAAGTTGTCTCAATAAATATAGCTGATCACTTCCAGAGCCGCGACACGTACGTCTCCGCCAAGTCTCAACAGGCAATAAATGCCTGTCAGGCTCAGCAATGTAGGGGAGCAATGACCGCATGCGGTAGTTGCACAACCACTACATCTAGCTGTCCTTGAGCCTTGCAGGTGTTGAAACCTACCGGCTCAATTGGCACAAATGCGCGTCGTTCCACCGCCGCATGATCGCATAGCCCAAGCGATAAATCACGGGCTGAGATGGCCTCGTCAAGACTGGCACACGCCAGTCCAAAAGAGCTTCTCCTAGCTCCGCTTTCCACGTACTTGTATAAACGCGATGCCGTAGACCGCACAAGAAAGGGGCATGGTTGAAGATACCCCTTTCCTCCGATCCATCCTTTCTCCCAGCAGGTAAAGACACATCTGCACGCTTGGCAACACGACCAGAAGCGCAATACGCAAAGAAGAGCAGAGCTGCTTCTGATATTCGCGAGCGGGTACAGATGACGTTTTGATGCTGTGCGGAAGAAGGCGGTGCGGTGGGTGTTCGAATGGTTCTCGCTGCTTGTAGGTCTCGTTGTCTGATGAAACTCGGCATTCCAGGTGTACACCTGATCAGCCAAATAGCACAGACACGCACGCCTGTGGTGACGATCCAGCGATGGTTCAGCCCCTTTGCCTCGCCTTTGCTTGTTGCTGATTTGCTGGTTGTCATCGGTCAAACCGACTGCTCTCTGCATTCCTCTGTGCGGGTTCATCCCACGCAAGTATCGCAGATGCAGATAGCTCTCCGACATTCCGCCCAGCCATCCATGCCACCTCTAACGATCTCGACACCTACGTCAGCGACGTTGTTCACTCACCGATCCAAGAAAGCTTTTGCGTGCTATACAGTCGTCCAAACAACTAGAGAATGAACACTCTCGTCTAGTCTTTGTAGTCACTGCGCAAACGACTCTCTCCTTGTCTTGTCTAGCGGGGAACGGTTCAAACAAGGGATGTTGGATCAAAGGAGCTTTGTTAGACCTCGGAAAGGAGTGCTTTCTTTTGGTGAATGATACGATTTCTTTGCTTGCTTTGCTTGTGTATAATGTAGTATAAGTTGAAAGACTTACCTTGTTGTTATGTTGGGAAGGAGTAATATACCCTCGAGTTGTGAGCGAGAAGCTGAGTGAGCACCGGCCGCTACCAAGATCGGATGGGGTTAGTGCGTAGGAAGGGGGGTTAAGCAGGCGACTTTAAACTTGGGACGCGTATAGGGAGAGCGACGACTCGCGGCCAGCTTGTGAACGATCATCAACAACTAGCAGAATGGTACGCGTCAGCACGACCAGAGGGACAGCAACTGATGCAACAATGCAGTCAAACAGGATCGTACCACACTCGACAACAACAGCCGAAGCACCGCGTCTCGTATCAGCAAAGGTACGTCCACCTATTCACTGCAACAAGACGCTGACGAGTCGTAACAGGATACAGCTCACCCCGTATCAGGCCTCCACGATACCTTTCGTCATGGCTTGAGGACTGCTGGGCACGCTATCACTGCTGATGCTGGTCTCGCGGCGAGTGGTTCCGGTATTGGAGCGCTGCAAGCTAGGTTGGAAAAGGTTAGTGCTAGTGATATTGTGACGGGCGTTTGGGATGGTTTCTTTGGCACCGGTGACGATGGGCAGCTATTCGCTCTCAGTCGCAGGCAAACAGCCTCGGAAAGGCACTCGGGCGCTGACGCGTCTAAAGTCTAGCTCTCAGCGTGCATGCTTTGGGAGCTAGTTTCTGCTGCAGGCGATGATGGTACCATCTCGCGCAGAATCTGCGCAAACAGCTTCAAACGATCGAGTGTGCATTCGTACGGTTACAAGACGCAGCTCAGCGCACGCAAGGTACCTCTCGAAATCAGTTCAAGCATCTAAGATGGTTCACGCCACTTCCTGGCAGCAGGAACTTGCCGACGCTACTACAGATGAAGAACTTGGTTACTGGTACCTTGAATCCTAGACTACGGCCGCGTGGAATATTGGAGAGCGGCTGCGTTTTGGGACGGAAACATTGGACGAGCGCGGGGAGAGGCGTGTGAGCTGAACCAGGACGTTGGTACACAGGGAGGCCCTGCCTTTGTTGCGTGCCAATGAATCAGCTAGTATTTCTCTTCATCCCCGCTCGTCTTCATTCGCAGACGCGAAGCCATCAAGTTCCGCAGCGCACAATCGCGGAAACGCGGAATGCGGATCCTCGAACTGGTCTTTTTCAGCTTCTTGGCAGGCGGTATCTTTGCGCTCTTCAGACGCCTCTGCCTCTGTTGAGTTTCAGAACTTTTCGCTTGATCGAAAGCGACAGATGAACTGCGGGTCAAACGAGTGGAGATTCGCTGCGCCGCGCCACGCAAAGCTCTGCTTTGGCCTCGCCCGTCGTCTGACTGTGCTCATGTGGGACTGAGCTGAACGGTCTCACGCAAAACCTTATGGAGCTTGCTGAGTCGGTGTTTAGATGATCAAGTGCTTTCGCAGACGGTGCATTGGCGACGGGGCGAATGCGTGGTTGACGAGTGATCCAGCACGCGTGCAAGCTGAACAATTCATTTTGCAAAGAAGGCTCTTCTTTTGTATTGCAAGTCATTTATCAGCTGCATGGTGATGCCTTATCACTCGTCTTGCTTTCGTGGAGCTGCGACCTTTTTATTGCACGGCTGCACGGTACCTTTTGTCATGGCTTGAGGACTGCTAGGCACGCCATCACTGTTGATGTGAGACTTGCGAGACTTGCCTCGCGTGGATCTGGTATTGGAGCTTTGCACGCTTGGCCGGAGACGGAGACGGGAGTGCTCGATGGACTGCAAGTCTCAGCTTGTCAGATCGTGGTGGACAATGGGCAGCAACGCTTTCACTGGCAGCAGCTCGCATGGGAATATAGTCGCCGACGCGTCTGTGCTTTTCCAGCGACTGACTGCCTGCTCGCTTCCTGTCAGCTGCGCAGTGTGATAGTCGCATCCGCACATATCAAGCTGTAGGCGTTACACGCCAGATACCTCTCGAGATCAGCTTCAGCATCCGTTCCGTTTCAAGACAAGTGATTGTCTGCTTGAAAGGTGTCACGGTGTTACTGCAGATGAAGAGACTGGTTGGGGTACCTTTTTGCCAAACTCTAGTCGCGTGATAGAATGGAGTGATGGCGCGGCGGGTGCAATTGGATCGGAACCGATGGACGAGCTTTGAAGCGCGGTAGGTGCAACGGTGGGTCATAGGGAAAGGCTCTGCCTGTCCTTCGTGTGCCGATCGACCATCTACTCTGGTTTGACTGTGGCTCTTCTTCGTTACCAGATGCGAAGCTAGTGGCGTATAATTGAATGCGGAATGCGGCTTTGAAGCCGTTGTCAATCAGCTGACTGCTTTCGCTTATTGGCAGGCGGTATATATGCACTCTTCAGACGCCTCTGCCTCTGACGAAGTTGGAAACCTCCCGCCTGCTCGAGTGCGATTGATCAATCGCGGGCCAAACCAGTGGAGATCAATAGCCATTGGCAACACCGCGATATTCAACGCTCTACTGTCTGCACCCTGTGGGACCCAGCTGAAGCATCTGCTGCATGCCTCTTTCCAACTCGTGTCAACAGAAGCTTGCGAGGTTGGAGTATAGATGGATGGTTGATCTTTCCCGCTGTGCGTCTGCCAGTGGCGACTAGTGCAATGCGCGGGTCTATTAAGTCGTTGTGCGGCGAAGACGAGCGGACACAGACGTGTAGCAGATCTTGTATGATGCACGGTTGGAGAAGGTTGATTTCTCCGGCTTTCGCTAGTCGATCAATACCTACATCATTACATGGCTCACTCCTCTTGCCCTCGTTGAGATCAGACCCTACCGTCTCGGGTCACCACGGTTTGTCGTGGCTTGAGGATTGCTGGGCGCGGGGCGCAAGTACTGCTGGTACAGGGCTTGTGGCGAGTGGCTTTGCTATTGGACCCTCTTCAAGCTAGTTTGGAAAGGTCAGAGTTCTTGATGGACTGGAGGTACCATCCGGCTGCGAGATGTTCTTGTCATTTCGAGGTGTACAACGCGCAGCTGAGAGTCGGAGGGCTCGAGCTGACAGCTGCTCAGAGAGTAGTCAGACGCTGATGCGTCCGATTCCTTTCCAAGTCGGGCTGCCTACGAAGTCTCTGGGTCAGCTGCGCATGTAGGCTAGGTCACATTGCGTATAGCAAACAGCTTCAAGACACTGAGTCTGTGCTCGTTACGACACAAAGACGCATTGTACGCAAGATACCCCTCGAAGTCAGCTCCAGGATCTCACCGTTGCTGAGGTGAATTCCTCGCTGCAAAAACTTGCGAGGTACTACTGCAGATGAGGTCTGTTCGGAGGTACCTTGATTTCTATTACGGTCGCTCGAGAGACCAAGGCAAGTGTGGCGGCTGCGCTGAGATCAAAATCGATTGACGAGAGAACAGAGAGGCGCAGTAGCTACGACGATAGGAAACGTGAAGAGGCTCTACGCCCCTTGCGTGCCCGTCAACAAAACTATCAGCGTTCGTCCCTGGGTCGTCAGTTTCCAGGCGTGAAGCTGTAAAGCCTTGCAGCCCACAATCGAGATTGCAAAGTGCGGATTCCAAACTGGAGTCAGTCAGCTGACACGTCTGATGAGTTGACGGGCACCTGGTATCTTCGCACTGCATCAGGCTCTCCCCGTTCAAACATTGCGCGGAGGTACCATTGCTTGGATTTGGATGGTTTAACTCGATCAAGTCAATGCTATTCCGGTAGATATCGGATAGCTTCAGGCCATAGATGGCGTCTCACGGTTCTGCTGCGATGTCGCTTCGGCTACTTGTGCGCTAGCGTCGACTACATCACGCTACTTTTGGTTTTTTCGTCTGCTCTGTCCCTGCTTCATTCTTCCTACACGAACATTGCTGACTCCACAGTGGAACACCACACGGCAACAGCTTGACCAAACTATGTACCGCAACACTTATGGCCTCGGAATGCCACTCCGAATGGCGATGGACCGCAAGATCGTGGCTGAGGTGAGTACTGCGAGTCACATTGGCAAACCTTACTTTTCAGGACATGACCAACCCATTGCTGTCAGCCGACCCAATGCCTCTTGGCGGCGGGGCCAACCTTCACCTCGAGATCTTGAATGGCACCGATGAGGCGCTGGATGCTGGTGACTTTATGGCTGGTGGTGAGTATTCAATGAGACGCTTGGAGCTGACTTTCAGACGCCCACCACGGCGAGTTGCAAGACATTCACGAGGTCATGGCCAAGAAGCACGGGATTTAGAGGATGTAGACTGTTTGATGCATGTAAGATACGATCTATTGAGATGCGACTGCCTGGCGCTGGGCTTGGCCGCTGTGCACCATCTTCAAGATGACGCCATGATACTCTTCCCAAGCCTTGATGA
The DNA here is from genome assembly GCA_001600035.1 of Holtermanniella nyarrowii. NCBI lineage: Eukaryota > Fungi > Basidiomycota > Tremellomycetes > Holtermanniales > Holtermanniella > Holtermanniella nyarrowii. The sequence goes on from BCIT01000009.1 coordinate 794,058, forward strand.
GCTGGTTGTCAGCTTGAACATGACAATTGCCTACCTCTCTCTGTCGTGAGACCATACCATCGAGGTATCTCTCCAACATGCGCTTGAACTCTTCCACTCGCTCCTTCTCGAACCGCGCAAACTCGGACTTGACTAGTCGAGAGACTTGCTCAAACTCTGCAGCTGCTTCTCGAGCACGGCGCTCTCCCTGATGTCAACCGAGGTTAGCTTTTGTACAACTCACCTCGCCTTCAGCCACACTCCGACCCTGCTGCCGAGCCTTATCTCTTGCAGCTCGGATCCTCACGACATCTTTCTCTGCATTCTGCCAATTCACCCAAGCTTTGATGCGCGACGCAAACGCCAGCTGATTTGTCAGCGCGCATTTCGTCCCCCGCTGAAAAAACGCACTCGCACGCTCGCAATCAGTCGAAGATACTCATCCGCAGAGCTCATCATGTACACGACATCCGCCTTAGCCTGCTCCTCGTGGGCTTCCTTTTCTTGTTTAGCTAGATCAGCTAGACGAGCAAGTGCGGACGAGAGAGCTGAGCCGAGGTCGGAATCTGCAAGCAACGCAATGCCATCGGCAAAATTGGCCACGTTGAGGGCGAGCTCTAGTGGTGTCAGCGTGTGCAAAGGTGGAGAACAAACCAAGTCGTTGTTTCGATGTGGTATCAATCGACTTGACGAGACCTTTCAGCTGCGTCTCGAGAGACTCGAGGAAGATCTTGCGCGAGTCGAACCACTGCATGTCAGTCCTGGTCAACTCATGTCGAGCTCACCTCATCCTGCTCAAAGTATTTCGGCCCAGTCCAGCTCGCAAGATAGCCTTGCTTCTCCTGCGGTGTCTCGAGTTTGCGCTGCTTGATCTGGTCCATCAGCAACAATACAAATGGCGATGCCGAGGAAAGACTCACGTCGATAGCAAAAGAGTCGCTCTCAAGGAAAAGCTTGAGATCCGGATCAAGCTGCAACACCGGATGCGCACACATCTTTCTCAAACACCGCTCAAGCGCCAATCGACGAGTCTCGACAAACTGATCCTGGAACCGTCCTACTTATCAGCATTGCCCCAGAGCACAGCTTAGTATCACCCACCAAAGGGGTGCTTGTCCGGCACAGGTGGTACAATGACTCCAGGGTTATTCAGCGTCAGCGCCTCGAACAACCATAAGAAATCAGAGAATCGACGCAACGACGAGAAATCGCCTTTATGAAAGTGTGGAGACGTCGTCTTTCCGTCAATCAATGTTCGAGCAATGCTTGTACTCACTCGTGTTCGGACAGTGTAGACAATGTGTCCGCGGATAGGATCACCGACTTTTGTGGGATCACCGACGGAGATGCTGAAGAGTGGTTTCTGTCGGGCTGGTGTTTGGACAGCGGGTGGCGGTGCTGATGCTGATGGAGAGCTCATCTGCCTTACAGGCGATGATTGCTGCGGAGCGGGCGTTGGTGGAGTCACTGGTCTCTGTGGCTATCCATCAACATTATTCGCAAAAGGCACTCACCACCATAGCTGTGAAAACCTCTTCATCACCCCAACCAGTCTGCTGTACCGCAGCTCCCCAAGGCGAAGCAGAACTCGAAGCAGCACTATTCAGCGCAGGTGCTACGAATCCTTTTCCAAACAACCCCTCTTCCTCATCAGCATCTACAGCCGCCCAGCCCTTTCCGGAACTCGAAGCTCCAATCGAAAGCGCCGCGAAAGACGTTTGCGAGCCGGTAGGCGTCTCGAGGGGGGAAGTGATGACGCGGTCTGGACGCGTAGGCGTCTCGCTTCGTGAGATGCTGGGTGTGGAGGGAAGGGGGAGATTGGTGGGTGTGGCTGTGGGTGTCGATTGATTGGATGTTGGGAGGGAATAATCTTCTGGGTTCGTTTTGACTTTTAGGGACTGGGGAGTGGGATTGGACTCGGTCTCGCTGTGATTTGACTCCATAGCAGAAGAGATCACAGCAGAGCTGGAAGTTGCATTGCCGGTCGTGTCATCTGCATGTTGAACCGGTTCTGGTGTAGCTTTGACTACTGGCTTGTCCTCGGCAAGTGCCACCGCAGAGTTGACGTCGTCTTTGCCGGTGGGTTCTAAGACAACAGCAGCTTTGTCCTCGTCGACTTGAACCTTCTCCTCAGCCTCGACCTTTGTCTGAACAGGTTGCGTCTTCTCAACTTGAGCTTGAGCTTGAGGCTTCGGCACAGCTGCCTCCCTCTTCATCTCCGGCTTCGGCACAGGCTTTGACGACACCCCAGCCACGATCCCCCTCTTTCCCCGATTAACGACCTTTCTCTGCGGACTCATCGCAGCCGTCGGCACCTTGGGCGCCCCAGACTTGACAAAAGCTTTCTTGAGCGCCTCGGACGGATCAACGTATTGATCTAAGCCTAGAAGATTATCTGTTGGTTGTGCTTTCGTTGTTACCGGTGTTGACGTGGAGAATGGGTCTTTGATGTTGTAAGCTGTGTAGGGGCTTTGAGAGGGTAAAGTGAAGGAAGGAGGAGCAGATGATTTCTGTAATGCAGCTAGCATCGCTTGTTCCTCATCATCTTGTTCCTCGTGCTTTTGCTGATCCTGTTCAAGCTGTACAATCACCGAAGGAGGATCGATGGTATACTCTTCCCTCTCCTTCACTACCACCTCCGACTCAGGTGCCGTATACTCGACATAGGTTTCTTGAGGGATCACACCTTCATCTTCCAGACGCGTGACATAGGGAGATACATCTGGCGCCGCACCATGGCCAGCGCCAGCGCCAGAAGCAAAGGGGTTGGCCCAAGGATCTTGTTCCTGTTCGTTCTGGGTACCAAAGATTGAAGATGCAAGAGGTGTTGGAGCTGTTGAACGTGCTAGGAGATCTGCGAAAGATGCTTCTTCGTGATCCATGCTGATGTTGGAGATGGGTGAGCTTGTGTGGTATAACTAGAGGATGGGTTATGCATATGGCTGCTGGTGCATGAGCTTGAGCAGTGGCCTGGGCGCGAAACCACGTGGGCAGCACATGAAGGTATGGAACAATCAAAGTGGCACTGCTCTTCATAGCGGCTTTGAGTGCATGTAGGAACCGTGAAAGCAGGTCTCGACAATCATGTATCTATGTTTCAGCAGCAAAGAGGTTGGATATGATTGCAGTTATCACAACAATCTGAGCCCGGTCAGTAAACATTACAGCTGGCAAGTGATTAGTGGCGCACCAGTGGCAAAAGTGTCCGTCTCGATATTGTGGCCCTTTATCCACTCGAAGAGTCTCTCGCTCAGCGTGCATTGAGGTTCTGGATGCCAGGAGATATCTGATGACATTGAACTCGGCAGCCATCTAGATCTTGCTTGTCTGGGTCAGACTGACGCGTCGCTTCAGAACATGAGATACTCGAAGAATGCTCGCTAACCCCTTTCACAAGCTTCCCACGAGTGTCTCGACGCGTTTCATGATCAACGTCACCACATACCCCCGTACCACCACGTACCTTGTCATTCTCACAACTCTCTAACAATGTCAATCTCACTACCAAACGGTACACTCTTGCCTGCACCTTCACAATCACAAGCACATTTATCAGCAGCTGTAACAAGGATCCTTCATCTTGGAAACTTTAGTCCAGAGTAAGTCTATTACTCGCGTGCGACCGCTTCAACAGCTTCAATGAGGGCCAAGAGGAATCGTAGCAAGGCTGACGCTTATAGACTCAAGACACGCGATTTGCAAATCATCTTTAAAGATTATGAGACGGAAAAGGGAGGGTTCAAGATCAAGTGGATCGACGACCAGAATGCCCTTGCCGTGTTTGCGGATCCAAGCACAGGTCAGTGCTGTTCCCATTGAAGATGGGACTTTTGGGACTTCTTGAGTGTGGTGATACGAGAGTCTGTCGGTGCTCTGGATTGAACCATGGACGCGTGAGCATCTCCGCCCTTGGAATTAATGCGCACGGACCGTGTGAGCGAAAAGCTGCTCTTAGCTTGAACACTGCTTCAACGTCTCAAGCCTGAAAATACTCTTAGCTGCGTCAGCTACATGGTGGACAATGATGGCTTGGGATACGAGTGAAAGAAAAGCTCTGAGCGAGATAGCCGTGCGCTCGCCACCGAGTATCAAACTTGCCCTCTGCTAGCTAGCGGATTGCGGGTCAGCTGACACAATCCAGCTGCAGCACACAATGCGTGTGCTAACGTTTGGCATCTGTACAGCTACGCGACGACTTTGCAAGCTAGCAGTGAGAATCGTACAGCCCAGCGCGAATCCTGGCGAGCTTTGGACCGCCTGACGCTGCAAGCATACTCGCAATGAGTGTTCTACCTCAATCAGCTGTCATTAGCTGTAATTGAGAGAATTCAATGGCGAGTTGTTAAAGTCAAAGAGTCTCGGCGAACGACGCGGCAATGTCATTTCGGCACAAGGATCGGACGTGCTCCAGCAGCTGTGGCATGCTCCTCTACAAATCCTTCATGGACTTTTGGATCTAGCGAAAGCAGCTGCGCCCAGCGCATCTGTTGCACTGTGCGTTTATTGTTGTTAGGCGGTGATGGTGAGAAGAATGTTGATGCTGGCGATGAACGTTGCTTAGCTATCGTCCTCAGGACTGTTCGCACGCTGACGTGCGCGATTGTTAGGATGAGAACTTACTTTTGGACAGTAGGCTCATATTGCGACTTGGAAGGCATCTTGATAATCAGCAGACTGACCGAGTGGTGGCAAGACCAGGCCTATCACGACCGGAATGCCATGGCTGTGTTGGCGGATCCAAGTGAAAGCCAGTGCTATTCTCATTTCGTGAGAAAACCAGCATGTGTAACGAGCAATGACGGGTTGTGGATTGAAAGCTGTGGACGCTCGAGCTGTCATGCTCCCAACATGGTTGCGCACGGTCCGTGCGCAATGAGACGCTGGTTTAATCTCGACACTGCTTCGACATCCCAAGCCCAAACATGCTCTCAGCTGCTTCAGCTACCGGAGGATAATGACTGCTTGGGATGCGATTGCAAGAAAAGCCACTGTGCGAGATGTCTGCGCTCGTCACCGGGTATTGGACATGATGTCTACTAGCTAGCGGGGTGCGGGTCAGCTGATGGCCCCGGGAAGCACGCGATACGCGTGCTACCGTTTGGGATCCCGTACAGCTACATGAGAACTCTGCTAGCTAGCGGTGAATATCGTACAGCTCAGCGCGAAGCTTTGGGTAGCTTGACGCTGCAAGCATGCTCGCAATGAGTGTTTCTACCTCAGACAGCTGTCATCAGTTGTATGTGGGGGTCTTTCATTGCGGGTTGGCAGGGAGTCTCGGCCGGCGACGCAGCAATGTCTTTTCGGCACAGGGATCGGGCATGCGCTGGCAGCTGCAATCATAGCGTCCACGAGTCCGCCATGGACTTTTGGACTCGGCGAACATAGCTGTGCTTAGCAGATATCTCGCCTTGTGCGTTTATGGTTGTCAGCCGGTGATGGTTGAGAATGTCGAATGCTAGCGATGGACGTGGCTTAGCTTTTGTCATTGGACAGTCCGCACTCTGACAGGATGTTCTTAGCTATACAACTCGCTCGTTTGATAGCACTTCTTTCGTGGGTACAACGTGCTGCTAGGCGAGGATGAGGGTTTTCTGCCTTTCGCAAGCAGGGAACTCACTTCTGGATAGCCGGCTCAGATTGTGACCTTCAAGCCAAGTCCCAAAAGACTACGAGAGCGACTCAGAAATCGTGATGTGCTGTGACAGTTTGGCACAGAATGTAGCAGATGGTGTTATTGAAGGTGGTTGGACTATTGGCTTCCAAGCGGGACTCGTGAGCTAAGATCTTCGCAGGGCTTGCGCACGGTCCGTGCGTGGCTGTGAAACATTTTGAGCTGAATTTGCCTTAGCTTCATTGCGTGTGGTCGAGATGAAACGTCTGCCAGCTATCGTCCGCGGGCGGTTGCGAGTCCTTGGGGGCCTTGCGGACTTGCAAGTGCAGCTGATTGATGCTGTCCTGCTGTTCATCGTCTTTTCGGCCCTGATGAGGGAGTGTGACTGTTCTATGAATAGTTCAGCAGGAGAAAGGACGCACGACGCATACGCGATCTTTCCACTGCACTCAGCTCTGAATTTCGCCTAAATTCGGGTTTAGCTCGTACTATCCCGTCGTCACTCTTGGATTGTTCATTTGCTGACACTATCGTAGCCAAGAAAGCCTATCTTTCACTTCTCCTCAACCCTCCTGCCGTCTTCCCTGCCCCTGCCACCATTCGCCCTTACGACCGCCCAGACGCCGCGCAAATCATTCAATCCATCTCAGCACGCTCTCATGGTCACAGAGCAGGTGCTTCTGCATCTTTCAGTGAACACGGTCGAGCACAGAGCATGAGCTCTGGTGCGTCGGGCTTCGTCATGCCACTTCAAATTGGCTCTGTGCCGACCAAGATCAATGGTCTTGGCCACAGCCGCACCGGTTCATCGAGCCAGTCCATTACTATCAACGGTCTCAGCAGCGGTCCACCTGTTCATGGGCAAGGCCACCAGCGCGTCGGCTCGTTCAACTCGCACCACCGATCACTGTCCAGTGGTGGCATTGGCGGCACGTCGGGTTCGTGGTCGAGGCAAAGCATGCCGGGTGTCATGGGCTCCTTCAACGCTTCCTCCAGCTCTGGTCGGCTGCCGACGCACACCGAGTCTGGCCTGACTCCTACCCTCCCAAGCTCTGCCTCTCCCCCGCAGAAGCTATCCGCCCTTCAAGAGTCCATTTTGAATCACTCTGCAGGTGGTGGCAGCAAGCGCTTCAACTCTGGCTTTGGCAGTATCTCCAAAGCTCTTGGTGCTACAGCTCAGACGTCATCAGCGACTGCGGCTGCTGATGTATCCTCGACAACAGGCAGCCTCGCAAAGCGTCGCGACAGCACGAGCGCTGAGAAGGCAATGAAGGAGGTGGAGAAGGCCATGGGCATCCATGTGGACTCGTGAGGCGACTCTGTAACACGATGTGTATGTACCATAGGCTATGCACGAGCTTGATGCTGTCAAATATCCCTCAGGCTGAAACACCTTTCTTGTTAGTGTCCGAGACATTGAAAGGAGATGACCGCTAGCGCCGGCGTTGGAAGGATACTCCCTGATTTGCGTCATCCAAAGGAGAATTGCGCTGAGCTGATATAAGAGGCTTTCCGATCTGGTCTTCCGCACAAGCGCACCATGGGCCTTTTCTCCAAGAACTCGGATTCCGGTCTCAACGGTCCCAAAGAGCGTAGGCGCCCACCCCTCCTTGACCGGGCACCGCGTCTTGCAGGTACCGTCGGTCACCCTCGCGCCTTTATGCAAGAAGCCATCGACGCACAGTATGATGTCGAGACAATCAGTCGCGCGTGTCGTCCGGCACCAGCTCACGCTGGCATGATGCTCACCGTTGCTCTACACGGTGGCGCTTACTCGCGCGAGGAGCTCGCTATGATCGATGCTCTTCACAAGATGCGTGATCATTTCGAGGCTGCCATCGGTCAAGCGAGGCAGTGTTTGTCTGATCGTCAAGAAAACTCGAACGCTGGTATGGACGACGAGATCAGGGACTGCGCGAGGCAGTGGGAGCACATGAGGAGGTGCTGGGAGGATTACAGAGGAGAACGGGGCGCGACTTGGCGGGCCAGAGTGGCCGACCATGTAGGCCAACTGGCAGGAGGAGCTCTTGGATGCGCGTAAACACAAGATGTACGTTCAGGGATGGTGGTATCACTGACTGGTCAAGGCGCGCATTAGATGTCGTAGAATAGAGGCAATGCCATACATGAGCAGCAACTTTAACGACATCATTCAAGTCAAGCGCACTCTTCGCGTCACTTGCGAGTGAATACGCCATCTGACTTGTCAGCACAGGAAAAGCACTCTCCATAACTTACACGGGTCATACTTGGCCTTGATCTCCTTGAGCCTCGGCCAATTGTCGCCGTACATGGCCTGTTCACGGTTGACGTGAGTCGAGTCTGGAACGTCAGTGACAGTACATGGTCCAAACTAACCATAGTTGGCATAAGTCGTCGTGTCTCCGCCAGACTCGAGCAGCGCCGTGATATACATGCGGTGAGCCTTACCCTTGGCTTCCATATCCGCATCGTTCAAACCGTCCCAGCGAATGTTGATGGCCGACATCTGAAAGTGGCCACGGTTGAAGAAAGCTGTGGCGTGTTTGGGAACAGACGCGACCTTTGTTTTATCAAAGTACTCAAGCGTCACGTAGGTCGGCGCAAAGTCAGGGTCTTGTCCGATGGAGATGATCTTATCCAAGAGAGCGACGGCGGTATCTTCGGTGATGCCTTTGTAGATCACGCCTCCACAGTTGCAGTTGTAACTCGAGGTGAGCGAAGGCACAGTCGTCATGTTGGTGAAGCGAGTGGCGCCGACAGAGCGGGAAATGGATGCTTTCTTGTCAGTGATGTGATTAGTGAAGGCTTACGGATTGCGAGTAGATCCTTGAAAAACTCTCGACCTTCCGCCTCGGTACCATTGTAGAATGGCTGTACCCTGACATAAGGCTGGTTATCAGCACGACGCACATGCTGTCAGGTGCTCACCTCTACAGCCCAGAGCTTGATGTACATGGCAGCTTTGGGCTCGGCCATCTCCTTGAGAGCGTTGGCGACGCGGATGACTTGAGGGAGCTGCTCTGGTTTGCACTCCATGATGCCCCAGAAGATGTCCTTTCGCTGCTCGTGAAGACGATACGTCATGCTCGTGACAACGCCTAGCCCTGCACCGCCGCCTCTGATGGCCCAGAAGAGCTCGTCATCGCCAAGGACGTGCTTGACCTCGCCAGTGCCAGTCACGATAGTGGCTGCGAGCAAATTGTCCACCATCATGCCACGTTCACCACTCAGCCAGCCCATGCCTCCACCCAAGGTCAAGCTGATGGTCAGTCACCGCCAAATGATTCGGCTCACCCTCCAATGCCGGTCTGGACGAATGAGCTCGGGATCTGAATCAAGATTGTACTCACATCGTTGACCGTACCAGCGGCGATCATCAGTCCATGTTTAAGGGCGGCCTCTTCTACTGGCTGGAAGCGGCAGCCTCCGTCGACCCGAACCGTCTTCTTCTCGACATTGAATTCAAATTTGTTGAGGTGCTTGGACAGGTCAAGGACGATGCCTTCCGAGCTGGATCCCCCGCTAGATGCATGACCTCCGCCTGGCTGGTCAGCACGTACGTCAGATGAACTTACACTTGACAGCTAGATCCATATGATTTCCCTTTGCATAGGCCAAAACCAGCTGTACGTCCTGCTCGTCATTGACACATGCAATGAGCTTGGCTGGGCGGACTGAGTTCTTCGCCCAGCGCTGGAGGAGGTCGCTGTATTCAAGATGGGTGTAAGTGACGAGGTCACCTTTAAAGCCCGGGATGTGCAAGCTTGAGTCGGTTATCGGGCGCGAATTGATAGTCGGAAGAATTGTTCAATGCTGATTGCAAGAATGAAGCTGAACAATGTTTGATGTTGAGCAACCCAGTTCAGCATCTGCATGTCAAAGGGCCCAATGCAATCACACGCAACAAAGGGACTGAGGGACACCAAAGCCATCCTGTAGTTCCGTGACGATCTCTCCGCGCGAAGGTCCAAAGCAGGGGCTGGCGGCGATCTTTGTTTTGAGTTTTGATTACCAGCGCCTAGCTCGGAAATTCTAAGTCATTGTAGGTGAGGTTGAGGAGAGATTGCATGTCAGTTGAAACTTCGAAAACACCGTTGAGACCTGGGAACGGGCGGAAAGGCAAAAGCTGTAAGACCGCAGTGTTCGCAGAGTTCGCATGACAAACCGGTCGGGATAGGCAAGCTAACGGACACCTACTTTTAGTCAACGACAGTAATCTCCTAGGCCTGCGATGCGCCCACTGGCAATCTGCGGAAGATCCGCATGTCGCCTCGAGGCGACGGAGCTGTTTAGATGTTCGTCTGCTTGCTCAGCATGTACACTGTGTCAGGGATAGCAGGAAACGTCTCCGCGCTTCTCTCAGTTTGTTATGTGGAAAAGAACGCATTGCGGATCAGTGACGACTTGTACGATATGAAAACACGATGCAACTGAGTAAAACTTCAAAGATACAAATGATCGGCGCGCCGTCCCAAAGTGAAAAGCTAGATACGGCGCACGTCAGTGCGTGTCTAGCGACTCTAGCGAATGATGTGAATGCGTTATTGATACATGTGTCTATAGTCTATGAGTCGTTAAAAAAAAACAGAAAGTCTATTTGTCGGCGTATGGCGAACGAGCCCGCAGCCTTGCGCCATAATGTTTAATGACCTGTAAAAGTCAGAAACCTCTCATCAGAATTTAGTTCACTCACCCAGAAAGCCGGAATCATGAGTGCGCTCAGACCCGCAAGCAAAGACGAAGCAGGACCCAGCCCAAGGTTCTCATAAAGTGCATGCCCGAACAGAGGAAATGCGGCAGCCGTGCAGCTGCGGAACAAGTCGTTCGCTGCAAAGACGGCTCCGGCGTGGGTGACATAGATGGTGGGAAGGTAAACGAGGATGGATTGGAAAGTGAGAAAGACACCAGGGAGGTAGAGAGCACCAAAGATGACAGGCACGATCCAGTGTACGCTTTCTCGAGCTGTCCAGCCATAGATGAGGGTCACGATTGGGATCATGAAAGACGCCACGAGACCAATCTCGAGACGGTGCTCGGGCTCGAATTTATCGTCGTCGTAAAGGGGCTCGATGCGATACTTTTGGTACAGGCAGTAACATGCGAAGCTGGCAATCCCAGTGACCATGAAGGCTGCGAAAGGGAGCTGTGAGACGCCGAGGTTCCAGTTGTAAACGCCGCCTTGACCGTAGACGAGGGGGACTAATGGTCAGCCGAGCTCAATGATAAAGTCGAGAAGAGACTCACAGGACTCGAAGAAGAGGTAAAAGATACCGTAGACCAAACCGAGGTAGACAGACACGACAAAGACGGCGGGTTCGAGCAAGAGCTTGAAAGGGATGACGAGAGCTTCGTATGCAATCTCGGAGAACTCGCGTTGGATAAGCTCGGTAGGAGCACGAAGCTTGTCGTTGCCCGTGAGCTTTCTAAGCCTGGCGGCGCGCTTGTGGAGCACAGTGGTGCCAAGTGTCTCTGGCAGGAAGATGACGAGGACCACCCAAGCGAAGCCAGAAAGCCACGTGAGGATGATGATTGGCCATTGCCACCCGTTGTTCATGGCTGCGAAACCGGCGATGACGGGACCGAGGACAGGACCGCAGACTGCGCCAATAGACCAGGTAGCGATGGCATAGGGGAGCTTGGGACCGGGCCAGATATCGCCGAGGGAAGCACCGCCGGTGGCGAGGGCAGGCGAACCTACGAAACCAGTGAGGAACCGGAAAGCGAGGATGGTGTTGAGGTTGGGTGCGTAGATGATGGGTAGTTGAAAGACTTGAAAGTTAGCCTTGCTGCAATCACAGGTGGAAGACTCACGGACAAACAGGAGCAGTCCAATGATGTACACCGGGTTTCGGCCGTATGCGGGCAGCTCTTGCAGTGGAGTCAAGACCATGGGACCCTGAAAGTCAGCGCGAGATCTTGCAGGATCAGATACTCACGACACCGTAGCCAATGACAAAGAGGGACAAGCCGAGAACTGACATTGTCAAGCTGGTGTCAAATTCTTGCATGATGCCAGGAATGGAAGGTGTGTCTAAATTGATCAGCCGAGCTCGGCACCGTGCACGTACAGATCGCGGAAGCGGCATACACTGAGAAGGTCAAGACGGCGATCTGAAGCGTTACGAAGACCTTTTTGATGAAAGACCAGTTGTAAGGGTTCTCGGGATCGTCTGGACCATCCCAGTCGACAAGAACCACATCCGAATGCACCTTTTGAATCTCGGCTGGTGACGATTCGTGAGGTGGGACAGTCGCTGCCTTCTTGTCACCTTGCTCCAAGTCTGCATCAACCTTGGCAAACTTGGGCTCGGTTTGACCATCGACGAAGGAAGGGCAGGCCGTTGTCATACCCGACATTGTTGATGAAGAAGTCGACGATGACGGCAGATCGCCGACCTGATACCGTGCGGGCACGATATAGTCTTCACGCTGCTCTGGATAAGACAGGAGCTTGCCCTTGGAGATGTAGTTGAAGAACTGGCCAACAGTGGCATCACGTAAAGTGTCCTGTAGGAATTAGACTTTACTCAGGCGCGTTGACGTACAATCATTGCAGATGTTTGGTGCTGACTCGGAGGCTAGTGAGAGGTATGTGACAAGACCGCTAGGCGGTAGTCTATAAGTACGGTTGGCTATGCGATATGCTTGTTCAGCAGTGAATCAGCAAAATGAATAATAACGTAACGCTGAGTGATCCACACACCTCCACCTCGGCGGAAAATCTGCTATTAGAGTAGCAATCGAGTTTGTGTGCCTGTTTTTAAGTGTAGCGAGATCTGCGCACCAGGTGTTCGATTCTGCCGCGAAGTCAAGTTGGCTACGGTATACAACTAGCTGCAGTCTGTCGTAGAGTCACCAGCTAATCGCATCTAACATTCTGATGTCGAGCAACATATATATGCCTTGCAGGGAATTCTTCCTGCGTGGTCGTCGTGTAATTCGACCATCAATGACTCAGCTGGGACTCAGATGGCGACACATGCCGTCATTGGAATTAAGACTACTAAAGTTGCACCTTTGGTGATCACTAAGCTGACTTGCTAGTTTACCATAGCAGATTCGGTCGTCTCAGCGAGAGGATGATGTCTTATTATACAATGAGAATGCAATAATGAAAGGATTCATCCACATTCACAGTACATTTATGCTTCCGAGTATTTCCCGACAGAAACCTCCACATCGGTCAAGCTTAAGGACCGAACCTCTACTGTAGTACAGGCAACCTGCTTTCACTACGGCTGTCCATCTAAATTTGTACCTTGTACACCACAGAAGCAATATTCGTAATTCACGATGCCAATGTGATGCGCACTTCATACCCTCAAAAATTCTCGCTGTTCTTGTTGAGTTGGCGACTTGGCGTAACAGAGTGCATCCGGCGCTGCAAAATGCGGTCCTCGGTGGTTGCTCCCTGGGTGACGGCGCTTCGCCGAGTCTGCAATTTCTCAAGACTACAAGCACACATTCATCGAACAGGTCCGACCCTAAGGACCACTCCTAGCCTCGGCTGCTCAGCCTGCTCTGCAGTCGGGGTAGGATAATCCACAACGTGATTGCCGTCTTGCTTGTGTACCTTCAGAGCGGCATAGTCGCATGGCCGCCCGCATGCCGGTCTCGTCCGTGTCCAAGAGTATGCTGGCTGTCTTCAAAACCTGTCGCCGTTGCTACTGCGACTGCCTTTAGTGCCGAATGTTATCTGCTTTTCTGCTACTGTAACGCGACGAGCGTCCAGCAACTGGACGTTCAAAAGGTCTGCACCTAAGTGGCGAGCGCTGCTTGTACGTGAGCCTTCTTTTTGTCTTCCTTCACAGATACCACGCGTCACCGGTGATGTGTCAAATGTACACCGATGGACATACATGGAAGAGTAGGCGCCAAGGCCATAGCTCCAGTCGAGTTTCGAGAGCGTTCAGTTGAGCTGGATCAAATATGGATACATGTCTATGGTTGTGAAAGGATTTGTAAGGTCTAATTGTCGGCATAAGAGGAGCGAGCGCGAAGCCTAGCACCATAGTGTTTGATAGCCCAAAAGAGCGGTATCATTATCGCGCTGAGGCCTGCGAGCAAGGTCGAGGCGGGACCCAGACCTAGGTTTTGGTAGAGGGCATGGCCGAAAAGGGGGAAAACGCCGGCGGTGCAGCTGCGGAACAAGTCGTTCGCTGCAAAGACGGCGCCGGCGTGGGTGACATAGACGGTGGGGAGGTAGACGAGGATGGATTGTAAGGTGAAGAAGACACCCGGGAGGTAGAGGGCACCAAAGATTACTGGTACGATCCAGTGTACACTCTCGCGAGCTGTCCAACCATAGATCAGGGTAACGATTGGAATCAAGAAAGACACCATGATGCCGATTTCGAGGCGGTGTTCGGGCTTGAACTCGCCGCTGATGTACAAAGGCTCGATTCGCTTTTTCAAGTAAATGCAGTAGATCCAAAAGCTTCCCAAGCCTGTGATCATAAATGCAACGAATGGAATCTGTGAGACGCCAAGGTTCCAGTTGTAGACGCCGCCGGGACCGAAGACGAGGGGGACTAAAGGTCAGCTGAGGTCACTGAACACGAGGCGGACTCACAAGATTCGAAAAAGAGGTAAAAGATACCGTAGACCAGACCGAGATACAGAGACACGACAAAGACGGCGGGTTCAAGCAGGAGCTTGAAAGGGATGACAAGGGCTTCGTATGCGATCTCGGAAAACTCGCGGTGGATGAGCTCGGTGGGAGCGCGAAGTTTGTTGTTGCCTGTAAGCTTTCTCAATCGGGCGGCGCGCTTGTGAAGGATGGTGCTGGCGAGAGTCTTGGGCAGAGAGATAACCATAACAATCCACGCAAAGCCAGCGATCCACGCGAGGATGATCATGGACCATTGCCACCCAATATTCATGGCTGCGAAGCCGGCAATGACGGGACCAAGGATAGGGCCGCAAAGCGCACCGATGCACCATGTCGCGATGGCATAGGGAAGCATCGACCCAGGCCAAATGTCACCGAGTGAAGCGCCGCCGGTGGCGAGGGCGGGGGAGCCAACGAAACCGGATAGGAAACGAAAAGCGAGGACTGTGTTGAGGTTGGGAGCATAGATGATCGGCAGCTGGAAGACTTGCAGAGTTAGCCTTGCAATTGAGCGCGTGAAATAACTCACGGACGAAGAGAAGAGTGCCTGCGATGTACACTTGGTTGCGGCCGTACGCAGGGAGCTCTTGAAGCGGTGTTAAGATCATGGGGCCCTGAACGTTAGTCAGAGCACTGAAGGATAATTGAGCTTACTACACCGTAGCCGATAACAAACAACGACAAGCCAAGGGTTGACATGGTCAGACTCGCGTTGAACTCTTCCATGACTCCAGGAATGGAAGGGGTGTCTGCAATGATCAGTTTTGCTCGCGCACGACTCAGACATACAAATAACACTTCCCATGTATATCCCTAGGGTCTTTTCTTTATCGGCGCTGAAACACGACTTTGTTGATGCAATGTTGTAAAATCGTGATAGTCTCGTCGAAGACTGCAAAGAAGTAGTGCTCAGACTGTGTTGCATATAATTCACTTATCTACAAAAGATCCCGCCTGTGAAGCTCTGTTGTTGCAAAGGGATGCTACGCTGCGGCTCAAGCTGAGTCAGGGGTCGCAAGCAGGCCTTAGAAGTAACGTTAGATCACCATCATCCGCGAATCATGAGCACGCGCTCCAGAGTTCAGCGCATGGCCAAGCATTTGAAGCGCGAGATCAACGAAGGTCATGGCGAGCAGGTCGATGTGTGGTAAATGGTCTCATCTGAATCAGATGTGGACGGGTGGGGTACTGAATGCATCCGAAAGTCCTTGACTTTTGTCATAGATAATCCTTTCCGTATCCTACTATTCTCTCGCTCATTCTGCCACGAAGGCTCGTCCTCTTGCCCTCCCGTCGGCGGACAAGGTGCAGCAGCCAGGCTGGAAGATGTAGTCGGATCTAGAAGACTTGCAGAGCATGTTACGGTTCATGAGTCCCATGTGTAATGTTTGAATCTGGCAATGCGACTCGACCGCGCTTAATTGTCGGCCAAAGAAATTTATGAAATTGCTTCCGACCCCTATCACCGATATTCTCCATGCTGGGGTTGGCTTCAAAGCAGTGTGCTGACGGCTTGGCCGTTGTAGTCAAGGGCTTGCAAGTCAAAAACGAATTGAATTGTGTGGCCGCGGCGTGTAAATGATCTATACAATTGGGTCATCTGTCCATGCCAATTGCTGAATCCGCCGTCGAGTTTCAAACGTTCATCAAGCAACTGATGTTAGGTGTGGCATTGCGGACTGGAATATCGAAGTGTCTGGGAAGCGCAGCTGAACAGAAGCTCAGCGAAGTAGCCAAGGATGAATTGCTTTGCTTAATGGTATGCTCACACTTGCAGTCTGTGCATGTTTGGAAACGAGCGAGGCATCTATCTTTCATTGAATGTGTCTTCGTGCTCCAGCTGCAGCAATCCTAACTTGTCGTTCTCTGCGGTGACAGCAAGAGTCGCGAAGGGATCAGCCTCTCAGCACAAGTGAGCGCTGCGTGCCTTTTATAGCGTTGTATGGTCTCCGGTGAAGGCGCTTTGGGCTGTGATCAGTGAATAGTATAGCCGCTGGTATCCGTCGCGCCAACGACAACAGCAAAGGCACCCTTCAACGACGTTCAACCAGTCCCATTGGATGACTCGCGTCGATCTCACCTGTGCAGCTGCTGATTGAACCTTGAGCTTGTATGACCCATGATTGACGTAGAGATCGACAGGAGCCGCAGACGTGTCGGCTGACGCGTCCTACGGACAGGCTAGCTTTATTTGGGGGAAAGGATCACCGATCATTGTTGTTGACACAAAGGCATGTCCAGTCGAGCTCTCTTCACACCACGCCGTGCAGCTTGCAGCTAAGGAAACCAGCACGAAGCGAAGGGCAGCAGCGTCACAGGTCTCTCCATCGCGACTCGTCAATTTCTCTGTACGCCGCTTGACCGGAGACAAGATCCAGGGCCCGAGTTGCCCACGCGAGTGACCCTGTACGTTTCATAATATCGAAACCGAGAGGGAGTCAAGTAGAAGGCAAGATAGGAAGAAAATCAAGGTAGAGCAGCTGTTAAAGATTGTAAGAAGCTTTAGGGGCAGTGACCGCAACGGGCAACATTTTCAACGGTCACCGTTTCAGTGCGGCGATCTTCAAGCTCAAGACCCTCGTTTTCGGTGGCGGACAATCCCAGGGCTCGGTAACTGTGCCCTAGGCCTCAAATCTTAGCTACCAAACGAGCACATCCTGTCGAGCAGCGAGCGAGTAAAGCAGGCTCTGTGAGACTTGGACGCGATTGTAAAGGGGCACAAACAAACAGATCGTCATAGGTGCGTGGACCCCTGTTGGTCGCTGTCCCCTGACTTTTTGCGGTCAAAAGTCTCCTCAAGCGTGCACGAGTCACCATTTGCCGGGTGAGGGTGAACCTTTGGATGCTAAGAGGAGAGAGAGGAGCTGGTGCTCAATACGTGATTGTGAAAGGGAGCTGGTGCGTAGATTTCTCCTTGTGCAAACCCCTGGCGGATGCGAGCATGTCATGGCCCCTTGGCAGCTTTTCCCTATAACATGCCGTTCGCATCCGCTAGCCGCATCCCTCGTGTACTCGCATGAACTGACGCCGCCATGTCCTTTGTTGAAATCAACCACACACCTTCCTCTACTGTCCGTCCAAAACGCTGGCGACCTCCTTCCCTCTTTCTCCCTCCTCTCCTTTTGCCCGCTATCCAATTGACAACGTCTCCTCCAGCCTCACCAATGAATCAAGATCTGCCGCCCACGCCATCACCGTCCCTTCCTTCGCATTCACAACGCAACAGTACACTTGATTACCCACAACATCCCTACCTACCGCCCACTCCTCCACAGATTCACTACGCCATGGAGGGCACGTCGCGTTCGCACAATCGCCATGCTTCTATCAACGGTGATGCTCAAGCTACACTCAGAAGAAACACGTCCTCAAGCACTCGCCCAGCGTTGACTGGCTACTCTTCTTATACGCGAGAAGAAGACGAGTCTGAGCCAACGCTGAGCTTTATGACGTCCTCTACAAACGACTCGAGCTCTTCTGGCCCGGATTCAGCCATTGGCGTTGCGTATAGTCACGAGCCATCCTCAGAGGGAGCAGAGCACGAGAAGAAGGGGCAAAGGGCGCGAACGAGAACAGCAACTGGGCGCGCAAACGCGTATTCCAGTGCAGAGTCTTCAACCGCTTCAGGCTTCTACACTGTCAACACCTACCCATCAGCAACTCCCCTTCAGCATCCTCACCCTCCTCCTCTACCAACACGTACCTATCACCCCGAGATCGGACTTGGCATCAGTGCAGATGACGCGTCACCTGCGCGTCCCGTCCGCACAAGCAGCTACAACGCCGGCCGCTCCATTCTCACACATCGTCAATCCAAGCCTATCCAAAATTCACCCACCAATACACAGGCCCCGACATCACCTTGGCAAGAGAGTATCGCGAATCGTATGCGGAGTGATTCAGCTTCGTCGTCTGCTTCGGCAGCTTCTTACTCGGATCGCCAGGGTGATACGTCTGCCAGCGAGAGTGATATCGATGGAAGGCCTGGGAGATATCCGTGGGAAGGAGAGGAGGATACAGAGGATGAAGAACAGCAGGAGGCGATTGCTGTTTCGCTCGTGGAGAAGGGACGCGAGAGAATTCTGGATGAGACGAGGATTCGTAGCATGGGTGGCTTGGATGTTGTAGTCAATGAGAGGCTCAATGAGCTCGTCGGTGAGTTCTGATCTGATCAAGACGTTTCTGACGACAGGCTCAACGCATATTCTGCTTGCAGAGCAAAACGACCCGCAAGTGGTTACATCACTCCTCATGTCCATCCTGCCCTACGTCGCTTCGACACTCGTCGTTCTCGACTTGTCGTCGTGCTATCTCTCCTCCCTGCCTGCAGAGCTCGCACTGTGCACAGCGCTTGAGGAACTCAATGTCGCCGACAATCAGCTGGGATTGTTGCCGTCATGGCTTGGCGATCTGATCAGCATGCGCGTTTTGGTCGTGGATGGCTGTGGACTGCATAATCTACCTGCCGAACTCTTAGCTGTGCGAAGTCTGCACACCATCTGCGGTGAGTCTCGTCTCTCCAATTCAGGATGAAGCTGATGACTAGCTCGACGCAACCGCATGATTGCGCTACCAGCATGGCTCTCTTTGCTCCCCAATCTCGAGACTCTGCGCATCGACGGTAACCCCTTCGCAGGCGTTTACAAGACTCTTGTCGAGCCGATCCTCATTCGCACCGAAAGCCAAGAACCTCAAGACCATGCTCTGCACTCTGCAGCATCGTCCACATCCATGAGTAGTCACAGATTCTTCTCGTCGCAAAACAGCTCATCTTCGGCACTTGCCAGCCCAGACATGTATAGCCCTGAGCCGGGTCTCAAGGTGCCGCCTAGCTCTGCACCTAGTGATGCGGCTCGACAGCCTGCAGTGTACGCTTCAGTCGTTGATGACGATGACGATCTGCCTGCTCATACTGGGGTCCCTGTCTCGCGCGGTTTGCGCAAGATGCGCAGTGCTGGCTCATTGCTTGGCTTGAGGCCTAGCACCCCATCTGGTCAATCCAAGCCGACCCCCAAAGCTAGCTCCAGCAACCTTGCTTCAACCTCTTCATCAAGCCGTATCGTCTCGGCAGGTATGCAAGGTATGGCTTCAGCGCCACTCGTCAACCCTTCCATCGGCAAGTTCGCCACCATTAGCGGTCGATCCGCAACGGCCATGAGCAACTATGCCGATGTCGATCTCAGCGACGACGATGAGCCACGGCCAATGCAGCGCACTGCGCCTGCTCAGAACAAGACGGGCAAATGGGGCTTTTTACGCAAAATGTCAATGGGCAAGATGAGGCAGACCAACGGCTCTGCGTCTGCTGCGCTCTCGGCTTCGGCGATACATCACAACAAGACGATGCCGGCCCTCAATCACTCCAATTCGGATCCTATACAGACGGCTATACATGCTCGACCGGGCTTCAAGCATGCCAAGTCGGCATTGACTTTGCCTTCCTCGCAGCGCGCTATGCCTGCTGTTGGCGAGTTTGGTCAAGACGTACAGGCGGCGGCCCCAGCAGGTCTTAGTCCTAGCGGGCTACCTTCGCCTGTTGGCATGCAGAGTTTGTCTGTTCCTGGCGGTCGCGGTAGGCGAAGAAGTTTTCTGCCTATCGACGGTGGACCTCCTCATCTCAACATCCCCATTCCTTCCATGTCGCCTTTCTTGCGCACCACGAGCATCTTTGGTGTTAGTCCTTCTGCCAATGGGTCTCTGCAGGACCTTGACGAAGGGACAGAGGTTCTGCACGGTGAAACGCCAACGCACTTTGGCGCGCCATCAGCCACGTCTTCCCGCCCGTTCACACCGCTGTCGCTTGGTGAAGCTCGCAATCCCCTGCCGACCAATCAAGAAATGCAGTGCGCTTTGGGCCTTAAGTCGATCAAGTCTTATCTCCGAGATCTCTACGACTTGTCCTTGCCGCTGCAGCTGCCTCCCGACGGCGCCGAGGTGCTGGAATCCGACTCGCCGAGTCAGTCTGTGGCTTCAGATGCCAGAGCTGGCTCGCCTTCGCCGTACGCTTCGAACGTCAGCGCTTTCCATTCCTCGCCTGCAGCTTCGATGCGAGCTCGCCGACCGACGGGAGAGAACCTACCGAGACACGGCTCCCTCAACAGCGATGTACCAGAAGACCGCAGCAGTATGGTCGCAAGCGAAGAGTCGCATGCGAGGTCTCCTGTTGAGGACGTGACTGTCAAGCGTGGCTACAAGGAAGACAAACACAAGCGGGCCAAGGTTGTGCGCGAGGTTATTGAGTAAGTCTATCCTTCCATTTGACCATACTAATTGTCAGAACCGAGCGCACCTACGTTCGCAGCCTGTCAGAGCTCGTCTCCATCTACGTCCAGCCGAGCGGTGCACCTCTCAACCCCGGCAAGCCTAGCTCCGAGTCAATCATCCCAATGTCCGAGCGCAAGATCGTGTTTGGTGGTATCGAGGGCATCTTGCAGTTCCACAAAGCTAGTCTCTTGCCTGCTATGGAGGCCGCTGGCAAAGACATCCTCGCTGGCAAGCCAGATCCCGACGGCTCCGTGTCGGCTCTCGCCGCTCGCGCGATGGGCGATGTCTTCAGAAGCTATAACCCTTTCATGCGCCAGTACTCATCGTACATCAACAACTTTGACAACTCGCTCGCTCGAATGCGAACTTGGATCGCCGAGTCTTCAAGCGCGCACAGCTCGCCAAGTCTTGGTTCGAGCAAGCCGACAAGTCCTAACAGCAGTGGGATTCAACTGGCGACTGTCAGCATGGGTCTTGGTATGAGCTCCATGGCGCCAACCATCACTGTTGATGCACTGCCAACGACCAAGTCCAATCTGACAGCGGCGCAGAGAAAGCGCATTAACTCGTTCTTGAAGGTGAGTGAGCCACTAGAAGGAGCTGACATTAGCGATGCCGACTCAACCGTACCCACAGCCAGATCAATCTGGAGAGCTATCTGCTTCTGCCGGTCCAACGAATTCCTCGGTACAAGTTGCTGCTCGAAGATCTCGCCGTCTGCACTGCGCCGACAAGAGATCTGCCGTACGATTCCATCGACGATGCGATGCAGGAGATCTCGACGCTGGCGTCGTCTATCAACGAGGAAAAGAGAGAGTCAGAGTCTCGTCGTCGACTTGTACAGTGAGTCTCTTTATTTGCATCCGATCTGACAGCAGGTGGCAAACACGGATACGCGGCAGTGGTCCTTCTCCGCTTGTCCAACCTCACCGACGACTCATCCTCGACGGTCCGCTCACCCTCACTCGAATAGTCAGAAAGACATCTTCCATCGTTGAAGTTTTCAACTCACCCCTCGATCTCGGCCCAGGCTTTGGTTCGATGGCGATCAACGATCACAGCGGCGACCAGACCATTACCTCTACCAAGTCGATCGTCCAGATCGAGCACTTGGCGCCGCCAGAGGTGTCTCAGACGCTGGTCGTCGGTCTGCTCACTTCCGACTTGATGGTCCTTGTCCGCGATAGCAAGGAAGAGCTGGGCAAGGTTGACATTCACGCCGTGCTGAGGATGCAAACGAAGCGTGAGCCTGCAAGTGTGATCAATGGCAATGTGTTGCGCCTGGTGAATAACAACGTGAGTGATTCTTGTTTCAAAGCTTGACTGACAGAAAGGCCATCCTGTACTTTTCGACAGGGTCCACCAGCGCCGCTTTGCAATGGAGCAGAGCAATCAACATTGAGTTTAGTTCTTGTCGATAGCTATAGATGCAGTGTTGTAATCTATGCTGCTTGATATGGGCTGATGAAGAGGTAGGAATGAGAGGTGATCTCAACTGCGGTGTAGGGAGGATTGAGACGAAAGCTTCGGCATGATCACTAGAGACGTCGCAGTGCGTGATGACTTGGTCCTTGTCGTTGTCCGGTCCTGAGGAGTAAAACCTGAACCAGATGCAATCGGCTGAACACAATGCACTGCCGCCATGAGAGCTGGGTTCCAACTGAAGCAAATGCTCGGAGCGCGTGAGAGGTAGATTGTACTCGTTGAGCCGCTTGACTGAAGCTGCGCCAGCGCTTCACATATTTTGTTTCCAGATTCTCAACAGACCTTCCCAGCAAGAACTGTAATGTTGTGCATTCTCATCACCTAGCTCCACCAAAGCCTCCACCACCCTGAGCCTGTCCACCCATCGCCGACATGCGTTCTCCAACCTTTGCGTTGACTGCAAAGAACTTTGCCGTACACCGATCGATGCAGACTGCTTCTCCCTTGCTGAGGTCTGGCTCGGCGTACCGTGTGGACTGTGGGTTTGGGGCGAGGCACTTTGTGTGGCAAGAGTTGACGAGACGGTTGCTTTTCACTGTGTCAGCGAAATACTGGGGTGGAAACAGAGGGACGTACAAGACGTCGGTGATCATGTCGAGCTCAGCCATGGCCATCTCGATTTTTCCAGGATCAACTGCGCCTGCATTCTGTTGGTCTGTAGCTGTCAGTGATCTCATTCGCGGTTTATTCACACACTTGCACCACCGCCAAAGAGGAAAGACATGCTGGAAAGTTGGCACGGAGAGAACTTGAACGGCCTTACGTCCTTGAGCTGACGGTCTGCTTTGCGACATTCCGGCGGAATGCTCTCGGAGAAAGTAACAGTAGACCCCGAAACGCATGTACTCCTTAATGCACGCTAGTCTTTGGCCAAGCTTTCGGCAAGAGCCCGCCGCCTAAGACCAGTTTCATTCTGTCGCCGACTGGTAAAGCTGCTCATTCGTGAACCCAGTGGTTGTATACGATACCTGATCAGACAATACCGCAGCACTGACTAATTAGTCGTACTGACTACTCTTCCTGGTAGCTTCTTGCATCTTCTTGATGATAACGAGCGACTGCTCGCGGAGAGAATCCACGTCGACCGTCGACAGGTAGCGTGTTCCTGCATGAATTGTTTCATTTCACTCCAAAGAGTGTCGTCATCCGGCAAGGTTTGGTAGCGTTTACTAAGTTCGAAAACGGCTTTAGTCACTATGACGGACGTGACTGTCAAATCTGATTCCTTGGAATGAAGCTCAAGGCGTTCCTAGTTGGAACCCTCGACCAAATTCGGATCGCAAGCAGATCGGGTATGGGCACGTTTGCCCTCTTGTAGAATAGAATACAGCTCATCGCAGTGGCTTCGATGTGTTTGCGTAGATTCTCGAGTAGGTGGTACTAAGTCGTCCGATGTCGCAAATATTTGAATTGAGATTAGGTGCAAGCTCGCTCTTTATATCAATGATGCAACTACAGAAGCCTTACTGTTGCGATTAAAGGAGTGTTGTTACCATTCATTGCGATTCGTACCGCGCAAGGGGCAAAGGACAGATGGCAAAGGAAGCCATGCAGTACAAAAGATGTTTCTCTGAGGATGACATGATGACGCACGGTCTACCTTTCAGTTCACCCTATGGGATGAGGTTGCTCAATTTCCTCTGCTGCGGACTTTACAGGCTGGTAGACCGAATTTGTCGACAAACATCTTTTGGTTCAAGTCCTGCCTGGCAGCATCATCATCCCCTGATGACCCTGAGGATCAGCGTCGTGACTCGTAACATCATGTACATCTGCCATGCAACTTCTTACTTCTCACTGTCGCGCCAGCTTACGCCAGCTTGTCACCCTTGACAATGACCGATTCAGGCCGCATAGCGTAACCCGTCCAACTCTTCCAACGATCAGCGCCCATCCCAGTCCACCATACACCACAAGAACGCACCTCATCATAAAGCGCAGCCACATCAGGCCCCACTTCCCTACCCTCATCCCTCAATACCAACCTAAGCGCCAACCAGCCAATAGCAGCCGTCATCCCACTTCCACACGTAAACACAATCTTCCTTTTCCCATTCGCCACAGCTTCCCAATTCTTCTCCGATCCGACGGCGGAATGAAGGATGGTGCGCAGCTCGGAGAGAGGTTTGAGTGTGGTGTGTGTGGCGTGCTTTTGGAGGAGGGAGGTGAATGGGAGAGAGTGGGAGTGCGGGATGTGTCCTGATGAGAGGTTTGGACGCGGTTCGGGGGCGGCGGCGGTGTAGCTGCTTTGTGAGAGGGCTTGAGAGTAGGTGTGGGAGAAGGCTTACCGTTCGTAGGACCGTGCATCGAGGACGAGATCAGAGCTTGGATCATCGCCATTTTGTGCGTTCTCAACCACTTGTTCATAGCCTGTTCAATCAGCATCGACTCATCAAGCGTCGAGTTTCGTCCCGCGCCGAGACAGACCCGTACGACATCTTAGTTGACTCACTGCGGACGATCCCAGAGTTGAGCTTGACATGCGCTCCGTAGCTACTCTTCTCTGCGTGCGTTACGCCAGGCTGCGCAGCTTGCACTGGTCCCGTCTCGATCTCTCCACCTTTTTCAATCCATCTTGGCAGACCGCCGTCGAGGACTGAAGCTTTGTTGTGGCCAAAGGCGTTGAAGGTGTAGAGTGCTCGAGGAGCGGAGAAGACGCCTACGCTGTCGTACAGTACGACGTGGGTATCGGCTGTGATTTCTAGTGCATCTGTTGTTAGTGCTGCAAAGGATGGATCGCGTACCGAGAGCTTCGCGAAAGAGTTCAGGACTGGGCAGCATATGTCCGAGAGCCAGAGGGTTCTTGGCTGGTTCAAGCTCGGCAACGGTATCAAGATCGAATCGACCAGCCCTCGGCAGCCTCGGGCCAGCTAGGTATTCCGCGATACTAGATCGATCAGAGTTGGGCATATGCCACGAGACATCCAACGCCCGAACATTTCGATCCTACGACGCGTCAGCAGCAGCTCGATGCGTGCCAAGCCTTCAGCTCACGTTGATGAGTGTTCGGAGGTCCTTTGGCGCGACTAGCAGTGGGAGCTTGATGGATGAGGAAGTTGAATACTGTCTGAGTGAGCGCCTGAAGACTGCTGAGGTGAAAGAGAGCATGTTTGATGCGATCTTGCCTTTTGACTTACCTCCATTCTTGCTTGGGTTGCGAGAGTGGTGACGTGCTCTCGTAGGAGATGACCGATAACAATTCGAGTGTAATACATTAGGATAAAATGGTAATCAGCTTAGCTAATGTAGATGTTGCAAATGTCAAAAGTTCTTCATTTTGAGCGTGGAAAGAAGCTGAAGATACAAAATGGCTAGTAAAGCAGCTCCTATGGCATAACTTGGAGAGTCTGTGCTATAGACGAGGACAAGAGCGCGCTTTATCATTCTCAAGAACGTTCGGCTGCTCGGGATGTAGCCGATGACGGCAGTGGGTATCTCAGGCACGTGCAAGCTAAGTAAGGTCAGCAATGAGCTCGACCTTTGGCTTTAACTTTCTTAATTCCCATCTTGACTTATTCAGCAGGCTTTAGGGTAATCTGACTAGCTAACAGCTGCTGCTAGAGCTGTCAGGATCCTTGGCGGTGTCTTTGGACGGTATCGGGCGAAAACAAGACGTCATGAGCTTCCGCCGATCTCCCTCCAGTCCAGCGACGCCTACCTTTGTCAACAGCACACCATCCTCACCAACCCTATCGAGACGTTTCAGCAAGTTGAGACCTTGGAGTCTGGCAGTCGCAGGTCGATGGAAAGGCTCCTTTTCGACGAATACACATGATCAGATCAAAGAGGATGAAGATGATTGCAAGGCCGATGAGAGAAAACGAGACGAATATGAATGGGAGGTCGAGACGGGTAGTGAGAGTGAAGTAGATGGAGAGGGTGATGGTGGTGGAAGTCAGACTGGGTATAGTTGGGTTGATCCGAGTGTTGCGGGCCATGCTCTTAGCCGGACGGTGAGTGAGGTTTGCTGGTTGACTGACGAGAAGCCTGGATCATCGGCTGATGATGAACACGCGATACAATCAGTGAGTGTTCTTTGATGTCCGCAGCCTGACATCAGGCGGAAGCACGTGCCCGAGCAGAAGAGCAACAAGAGCTAGACCACTCTCTAGCCCTTTTAAAGGCGTACCAATCTATACACTCATCAGTCTCATCGTCAGCACACTCCTCCCACAACCGCATGTCATCAGTCGCATCTTTGCCACCGTACGAACCCGCATCTTCAACCCCGAAACTTCCAATCTCGCACTCTGCGCCATTGCTACAACGTTATACGTTCGAGCCGACCAGTACCTCTGAATGGCACGAGCTCGTCCCGCAGAGGGTCCTGGAACGAGTTGGAAAAAGAGAGATGCGCAGGCAGGGCTTAATATTTGAGCTTATTCGTGGTGAGAGAGAGTATGCGCGTGATCTCAGTCTGGTCTGCGAGGTGCGTTTTGTACCATACCACCGGAAAGCTACAGCTAAAGTTCAGCAATTCATCGACCCATTGCTACATGTCCGACCACCAGTCTTGGAACCTGAAAGCCGCATGAATGCCTTCCTGGCAGAGGTTTTTAGTACCACGCGGGAGATTGAGAAAGCTCACCATGTGTTGCTGGATTCGCTATGGGAGAGACAGCGTGAACAGTGGCCTTTGGTAAGTGATTTGGGAAATGGGTGGCAAAACTGATGTATGAGGTTGGGTCCGTAACTGACTTGATCCTCAAGACGATGCTCGACTCGGGACATCTCTATGAGACTGTATATCTATCCCGCAGGCGAGAGAGAGACGTCTGACGATGGCAGTATATCAAAAACTATCCTTTCGCTGAAGCGCGTGTTCGGCGCGAGACGAGCAAGAATCTTGCTTTCAGGGCGTTCTTGACGGCTAGGAACACGAATGAGCTCACGAGCCGACGAGATGTTGTGCGTAGGGTGAAAGTTGCGAAGCGCTGACGTCCCAGTCGGTATTCCTTTCTCGGCCTCTGACGCGCCTGCCGCGCTTGGCACTCATGCTAGAGACCGTACTGGATTCAACACCAGACCAACATCCAGATCGCGAGAGTATACCGATCGCATTGGCAGTCATCAAGCGGATCATCAAAAGCGCACAACCTGGCATCGAGAGCGCAGAATCCAAAGTCAAGCTTTGGGACGTTGCCGAGACGTTACTGTTCCGTCGAGGGGAGATCATCGTTGGTGTAAGAGATGGGTCTGGCTGATGGACAGGAGCTGGATATCGCGGCGCAGCAGAGAACATTGGTGCATTCTGGTCATGTCTTTCGACGAGTCAAGAGTGAGACGAACTGGCATGGATGGTACGTTACTCAGCGAGGGAAGACTGATGGAAAAGGCAAGATCTGCATGCGTTTCTACTCGATAACTACTTTCTGCTGACGCGCAACGAGGCGCACGGCAAGCACGTTGTTGTTTCGAGGGTGATTCAGCTTGTGAAGCGTGTTCTAACGCTTAGCCTATCCACCTCGACTTTCTGCATATTGTTGCTGTCGATGGCGTCCCTGAGCGACGGTATGATGGTTCGGTCAGGCAACGCAAGCCTACGATTGATGGTTACACGTATGTTTTGTTGGGTCTCTGTGCTGATGTGGCAGGATGGAGCCTGTCTTTGAGCCTGAGCGACTGATGTACCCTTTTACCATCACTGCTGGTGCAGGCGAAAATGCCAGATCATACACACTGTGCACTGCGTAAGTCGATCCGATGATAGAAGACAGAAGACTGACTATCAGAACGCAAAGTGCTAGGTTCGGTCCCTGTGGTGGCTCTGCTGACTGGTAGACAGCAATGGCATGAGAAGATCGAGGGCGCCAAGACTTTGCGAAAGTTTGATGTGGATAGCAACAGAGTTCGTCACCTCACTTTCGGTTCACTCTGACAGCAGCTCTTTGCGGTACACCAGCTCCATGTCCCACCAGAGATCACCGACTCTATCCAAGAGGTCGAAACGTTTCTCGCGTTCAATCGAGAAGCAGTGGCGATTGCAACGTCTACTGCCGTCTGGATTGGCTACAAGCGTGACTCCAGATGTGAGTTCGTTTTCTGGCCCTGCTGATCAGCAGCATTCCACCAAGTCATCAAGCTGCACTCTGGCGTCATCACGGCCATCTCTATCGTACCCGACTTTCCTTGGTTGATTGTCTTGACGTCCGGTAACGTGCTGTCTTTCTCCTTGACTAGTATGCTGCCTTACTCGGAGCCTTCGACGTGGGTTCTTGCCGGGCGACAGCAAGCAACGGAGCTCAGCCGCCCGGATGCGCCAGCTTCCTTTCTCAAGATTGGTACTACGAAAGGCCGGCTGCTAGGTGTGTTCTTTGAAGGATCGGCTGATGGCAGTCGTCTTTGCATCCCATCTTCGCAATACGCATCAAACTACGCTACACTGCCTCGAACCTTTGATCCCTGATCCTCACGATCCCAAGCCGGAAGCTTTTCGCGCATTCGCCGAGGTCTGCCTTCCAGGCTACGCTTCGGATCTTTTCTTTTTCAAGCAGACTATTGCTGCTGTCACGGAAAGAGGTTTCGTCGTCTGCGAGCCCGGCAAGTGAGTACAGGTGCCGGTAGTTCTGATGACAGCATCGCATTCAATCTGATTCCCAACTTGGCGCAGCCTCCACAAGGCCAGGTGCAGCGGCTGGCTGCTGCTGGTCGACCTTTGAACATGTGTCAAATTGCTGAAGATGAGTTCTTGCTCGTGTATGAGTGGGGAGCATGCTTTGTCACGAAATGTGAGCTGTTCCCTTGGCAGGACTGACATTAGACGGCGAGTTCTCACGCTCATCAACTTTCCTTCGGTGGAATGTACAGCCGTCGTACGCTGTTCATCGCGCGCCGTACCTGCTGCTCTTCGATGAGAGCACGAGTGCCGTTGAAGTGCGTCATATCGATTCTGGCCGGGTGATGGAGGTTTTGGCAGAACATTCGCTGGGTCTTCGACCTGTGCGGACTTGTCGAGATCACCTTGATCGCGCGGTACTCTGCCTCGGTGGTAAGCAAGGGCGAGGCATACTTGAACTTGTAGAGGTGAGTTGGTTGACGAACGGGCTTAGACTGACAACGTTTAGACGGTGGAGCTATAGCTTTCGACGAACACGATTTTATGTTACGACTTTCATGAGTGAAGTTCGGCACGGCCAGAGCATATCGACACGGGCAATAGACTACCTCTTGGCTTGGAGCGTCGTCTTCAATGTGCTGTATGACCAGGGGCGTGTCAATGACCATATCCGGAACTGTCACAATAAGACAATAGACACCCTTTTGTTCGCGTTGACTCACCCAAGACATTTCTAAGCTTGCCAGCTCGCAAAGTGGTCGCGAGAGCACAAGCTGATTCATCAGAAAGGGAGAAACGAGCGTTATTGATTGCGACGGGTATGCTTAATCCTCCAGAGCTCAAAGAAGGCGAGCGAGCATAGTGAACCTGATGTACATTGATCAAAGGTGTTAAATTTGACCAAGAAGCTAATCGTGATCTACCAAAATTCTCAGGGTATTCCTGACAACTTGTGATGAAGCAAGCGATCAGCCCCTGAGCACAAGCACGAGCATTATCTGACTGCTCGACGCACTGCGGTCTGCACGTCTCGCACCGTGATAGCATTGTTAGAAGCGGATCTCCGCTATTCACACTGCTCTTGAGTGGCTGAGCTTGGTCAAATATCATCTGATTTATGTCAGTCGCTACTTCTTCGTCAAGTACTGTACATGTTGCATCAGTCGTCTAAGCTGACCCGCATGGGTCTCTTCGTGTGCGCTTCTGAGTCCATCGCTTATGCGAGTTTTGGGCAAGGACGAGATTTGAGCTCCTCATTCAGCAAGTACCATGACCCATCTACACACCTCCATCTACTCACAATGAAGCCCCATCAAGGACCGGAAATAGCAATCGCGTACAAAGTCGGAGCACTGTGACCAATCGCATTAGCGCTCCATCATGGTGAACAGTGCGCCCTCGGGAAACAATCTACATACTCGCTCCGACTCAGGCTTGATGCAGCTTGATGCAGCTAGACGCAGCTAGATCAGGTTGAAACTTGTAAGTGGGTGGCAAAAAATCAACAAGACCACATTGCATCCCGTACAGACTCAAAGCTCTAGAAAGAGGGCGCATTCAAGAACATGGCGGTCAAACAACCCGATGCTACACCAACCACCGGGACCTTTGACATTAGCTATCCGTTGTAGGCTTGCGAGTCTGCGACGAACCGTAAGGACCCAACCGCACACGATCCATCCAATTGCACGCCAGTTGACAGCCTTGAAATCACCAGAACAGACACCAACCCCGATGGTGGCCCTACATACTCGCTCTCACCCAGGCTTGATGCAGCTTGATGCAGCTAGACGCAGCTAGATCAGGTTGAAACTTGTAAGTGGGTGGCAAAAAATCAACAAGACCACATTGCATCCCGTACAGACTCAAAGCTCTAGAAAGAGGGCGCATTCAAGAACATGGCGGTCAAACAACCCGATGCTACACCAACCACCGGGACCTTTGACATTAGCTATCCGTTGCAGGCTTGCGAGTCTGCGACGAACCGTAAGGACCCAACCGCACACGATCCATCCAATTGCACGCCAGTTGACAGCCTTGAAATCACCAGAACAGACACCAACCCCGATGGTGGCTCCTACTATACTTAAGGGTCAGAAACAACGCAGTTTAAACAACTTACCACATAGTGGAGGACACTGGGATACCATCTTAACAAAGTCAGCCATGAAAAAGTGGCAAAAAAGTAAAAACTCACACTGTGAAGCGAGCAAGACGGTGATGGAAGCACCAAGCTCCATGGAGAAACCACGCGAAGGAGACATGGCAGTGATGCGGTTACCGAGAACCTTCATGATGTTGTAACCATAGGTTGCGAGACCCAAGCAAAGGAAAGCGGCACCGACTACCAACTGCCAGACCTCGGTGGGCGTGTTCGAGGTTGTGGGCCGGCTGTTCTTCCACACAAAGTAGATGGTAGAGAAGGGACCGATAGCGTTGGCGAGATCGTTGGAGCCGTGGGCAAACGAAGCGGTACAGGCAGTCATGACTGATGATCAGCAAAGTGGCAAAACACGTGATCACTCACCTTGGAGGAAAGAAAAGAGGTGCTCGGTTTCATTGGGGTACGATTGGACGCGCGCGTGCATCTCAGTGATACGGTTATCACCGTCACCCTGCATGGCGTGAATATCGACTTTGGAACCGTGAGTGAGGACGGCAAAGATCTTGTACTTGAAGATGATGGCGAGGTTCTTGGGCTCGTACCAGTTGCCGATGATGGGGTGTTCGTCCTTTTCGACTTCAGCAAGAGGTGAGCGTTGGGTAGGGAGAGCTTCGGGGTCGCGCTCCAAGGTCTTCTCTTTGCTTTCTGAACCATCATCGGAAACTGGGCGTGCGGCGGCGCCGGCACCGCCAAGGACGTTGGTGGGGTTACCGGCAGTGACAGGGGGAGTAACATCGCTAACCTCGGGGTGGTGGTCTTCGGGACGGTACGCGCGGTAGTCTGGTACGTGTGCGTTGTCCAACTCGGCGGCATCGGTAGGAGCTTGACGTTTCCAGAGAAGAGGACCGTAGAAAAAGTGGAACCAACGGATGGTGTAGTCCTTGCGGACGACCTTGCAGTAGACAAAGGGAAGCCAGAAGATGGCAGAGAGAGCTGCAATGGCAACACCGGTGAGGACAATGGCCAAAGCGATGGTAAGTTTGGGAAGCTTGTCGAGCTTGAGCTGAGGAGAACCCTTGTAGACAATGCTCATGGTCCTGCTGGTCAGTGACCAATGATTAGCACAGGACGTACAAGATCATGGCTGTTCCGCCAAAGTAGATGGGAGAAGCAATCATGGCAGCCTTGACGGAATTCTTCCTGTTGAGGACGGCGTATTTGGTGATGAGGAAGACGACAGCGCCGAAAGCGGCGGCCAAGGCAGGGGCAATGAGCATACCGGCCCAGATGGCACCCAGACCCTTGCCGGCGTTCCAACCCCACTGAACAGACTTGGCACCACCAACGGCAACACCTACACCTGCCAAAGCAGAGACGATGCTGAAAAGTCAGATCCAGGACGTCTCGATGACTTACGAGTAGGTGGTCGAGACGGGCCACGAGTTCTTGGTGGCAATCATGAGCCAGATGGCGGAAACGGTAATGGCGCAAGTGAATGAGAGCAATTGCACACCGGCGTTGCCCTTGAACCCAGACAGAGACTGCATGTTAGAATACTTTGGTGAACATGAAACGTACAATGATACCGTTCTTGATCGTGCTGGCCACACGCGCACCAGCCAAGATACCACCTAGAGACTCCATCACGGCCGCAGCCACAACGGCCTGTTTCAGAGTCAATGACCTCGACGAAACTGAGGTGGCGAAACTGTTGGCGACACTACAGAGTCAGCCGAGCTCGGCTCATTCTACGACTAACTCGTTAGCACCAATGTTGAAGGCGTCGAGCATTGAGAAGATGACACCGAACGCAAAGATGTAGTCCCATTGATGGAGAGGCATTTTTGCTGTTGATGTTTTTTAAGTTGGAGTGGTTGTAAGAAGGTAGGAATGAACGACCTTTTTTCAAGTTTAATACATACTCATTAGGTCACCGCGAACGTGTATGGAGTTTGTCTCACGCGTCAGCCGCCCACCGCTTAAAATCTAACACGTGAAGGAAATCTACCTAAAAGTAGCAAACGTGCTTGAACGCCAAGATGCCAAGACTGGGCGTTTCACGAGGGTCGGGATAAAGATTAACGGCACAAGGTTCATCATTGTGTGGCTCAGGCACAGCAACACGTTTGTTCTGCGCCAAGTAGGTTGTTAATTCCGAAAAAGCCAAAGGATGGTTCTCACATGCAATACGATTAAGCCTAGGCCTATAAGCAGCTAGGAAAAGCCTTATGCCGATCAGTGATCATGTTTGTTCTATGCAGGAGGGCGCTCGCGAGCTGTCATAAGACTTTGTACTTTTGCTGACGTCTGGTTCTTCTTTCAATTTAGCATAGTTGTCGGTCCATCGAAGGATTCCATGCGGTTGCCTTGCATATGGAGGCAAGTGGTCACGAACATGATTGAACACAACTTCGAAAGAAGAGCTGAGAAGCATGCACGTGCAGCATCAACGTATTGAAAGTGGTGTGTACAAGCTTGCTGCCAATTCGAGTATCGCGGAAGGGTGCCTGATCGGAGCGGAAAGCTACAAACATTGCCCTCTTACATATAGGGTAGCGCGATCCGCAGCTGCAGTCCTGCAAAGCAACATGAACGCGGGCATATCCTAACAGCCAAGATGCGGCGTGTGGCCACCTACTCAGCCAAAGTCTCATATCCATGTGTCATCAAGCTTTGAACGACATCCCGCGGTGCAAGACCGGAAAAGCAGAATGTACACGAGTAGAGTGCTAAATGCCCGAAACTTGCAAGACTCTCCCTAAAGGAGCACGCTGAAAAGCAGATACCTTGCGACCGTTATCACAAGATTCACAACAAGGCTTCAGACCGGGGGTCGCAAGTCAAAGAAGAAACGCTCAACGCTGTTTCGACGGATGCTTTTGTCGGTTGGCTATTACTTGGTTTGGTTGCGATCATTGGAGATAGGCGTATTACTGGGCATGTGGGAGCAATATAGGCCATCTCAAAATGACCAGCGCCATGAAGAGAGGTACGTCAATGCTCTGCACTACTTCTCGCAAGGCAAAGCGGCTAAGCGATGCACTTTTGCCTGAGATCATGCTGATGAACCAGATCCAATACGGAATGAGGGCGAGAATGCACGATGCTGCAGAACATCTTCATTGCCGATGGCCAGTAGTATTGTACAGACTTCGTGTAGGACCAAACATGCAGTGTGTCGCTTCAATGAACGGGCGCTGGCTTTGTCAGCGTAGAACAGTCCTGTCAGAGGGGCACTTGCGGCCATGGAGATGCTGAAGCGTCCACCACAGCAGCAGGGCAAATGCACGACAAATATCACCAAAAACTTCATAGCCATCAAGGCATCAAGGCATCTAACCCAGCGTCTGGTACCCACCTCTACCCGTTCCAGGCTGTCCACCCGTGGGATGACCACCTTCCTCATCATTCTCAGCTGTACCAAGGGTAAAGCCACCTCCCGATGGAAATTGAGGCGCAGCAGCTGGCGTAGGCGCAGTCTGATTATGATGTGACGCAGCCGTCGTGTTGCCTTGCCCAGGGAATGAACCAGGGAACGAAGTAGGTAGACTCCAGCCACTATTACCGGCTCCACTGCGAGCTGGCATGAATGGAAGACCGACGTTGATGTCGTCTCCGCGGCTTCGGAGAGTCACGAGCACGCTGAAAAAGGTTGGGAGCTTGAGGAGGAAGAGGACGAGAGTGAGGATGAGAGTCAGGAATGAAAGGCTTGTGCTGAGAAAGTGGATAATGTCGAGGATGAAGGAGAAGAGAATGAGAGAGGTGAACTGAGAGATCAGTACTCATCAGTGGTCAGTAGTCACGTACGTTGCGCAAGGGGTAGGTCGTGCCCTGCATCTCAATGGCGACCATGCCAAATACCTGCAGAGTCAGAACATCGAAGAGGCCTACGACAAACGAAGAGAGGTAGGTTATACGACGCAGCAGTCGACGACAACGCTAGACCGAGAGAAAGCGACTTTACGCGTTAGCGAAAGGTCTCGGCGCGATAGAACACGTACAGCTCCCATTGAAAGCAGCTGTTGAGGATCTTGAGATCCCATTCGATCAATGTATGACATGCTGTAATTGACTTCTTCTGCCTGACAGGTGTCTGCTACCGCAACAGCTCAAGTCTGAACAGCTGAGTTGTTGCACAGCTGCTGCTGCAGCGTGCGCGCGCGCGCGCACGGTGCTGCTTTCATGTGCGATAGTGCGGGACTCCGGACTTGCGCCTGCAGCTAGCGCTGTATACGTGTCGTTGTAGCTGCAGTTCGTCTGTGCATCCTCGTCACAGCCGAGTGAGCTCAGCTACAGTACGGAGGGGGTAGACACTCACAACAAGATAGCAAAAAGGCAGCGAGAAAATGCACAAGGTTCCGCTCGAGTCATGCTTTGTGCACGCACAGTTGCTGCGAGGAAGCATTGTTCTCATCACCGGTGCGTTTGTAGCCACGACGCAGCTGACGATCAGGTGGTGGATCTGGCTTCGGAAGTGCATTGGCAATCGAGAGTGCTAGAAACGGGTACGACTGGGAGCTGTTGCGCTGCTGGTCTGACGGTGCAGGGCCCATGTCGTGATTGCAGACATCAACGCCAAATCCATACAAGCTACCATCAAGCTCTGCCAGGATATCGGCGGGTAAATTTCTGCCAAGCTTCATCCTTATTTGCGCTGAATGCTGTTGTAGAATGTGCGTGACTCCACCAACGCTCACGGATGTCACATCCACCCAAGCTCAAGAAGCAATGTTCCAATTCGTGATCGACAACTATGCCCGAGCTCCTGATATCGTCGTTGCCAACGCGGGCGTCAGTGCCAGCGACAACATGGAAGACGACTTTGAGCTCGCGGCGCCAGACGGACGCTTGTATCCCAGAGCTACTAAGCCTATGACTTTCGACATCAACTTGCAAGGCGCGATTACAACAGCCGAGCTTGCACAGCGCTACTGGACCGAAAAATCGGCCAAAGCCGGGCACGCTCGTCGTCTCGTCATGATTGGCTCAATGTCTGGCTTCAGCGGCATTCCCATGGGCGTGAGCTTCGTAGGATGAGTCGAGCTCACATCAGTCAACGTATACCATGAGCAAACACTGCGTGACGGGCTATTGGAAGGCACTCAGCGAAAAGACAAAAGGTAAAGACTTTCAGTGTCATCTTGTGGCTCCATACTTCTCGCGTGAGTGCTAGGGCGTCGAGATGAGTGCTGAAGAGCCAGCAACGCCAATCTTGCCGAAAGAGATTCTGATGATTCTCTCTGGTCTGGCGACTGTCGAGCCTGCGAGTGTCATGAAAGCCATGCTGCTCGCTGCCTCGGACCCTGCAGACTCGTGCGTTTTGTGTCCTTGAACACGCCGCTGAAGACCTAGCAATGGACGCGCCTACCTTCTGCTCGACCACAGCGCACCGCTCGTGCTCGAAGCGTCAGAATACAGCCCTTTCGATAATCAGATGATTGCCGAAATTGACGACTTTGTCATGGTGGAGAATCAGTGCGTTTGCGTGCCGGATAGAGCTGACAACAGCCCTGCTTCACGAGCCGACCCGACTTGGGGTGCGATTGTCAAGGATCTTGCCTGGCTGAACAAGACGGCTCCTGTTGGCATACTTGCTTTCCTTCTGGCAGTGCGTAGGCGAACACAACATTGCAGCTGACAAGCAGGGAACAGCCGCTCTCGTTGGCGTCAATTACGGCGCCATCACAGCTCTAAACCGCCTCCCGACGTGGGCTGCTGGGTCAGCCGGTCTGGCCTGTGCAGTCCTCACTCGCAGAAAGGCCGCAACAAAGTAACGAACCCGTGCCATACTGTACATAACGAGATGCTCATATGCCCATTAACCCTGTGATGACTGTAAACGTTTCCTCCCCTCTTCTACCGCCTTGTTGATCAAGACTTTGCCGCACGGCTTCTGCATCCAAACGTCGATCCCAACGACCACGCCCCGTTGACGCTCGGCTTCGCTCCCTAGAGCTGTGACTGCGATGACGTGGGATGACTTCCTGCCTTCTGCTGCTTCGATTGCTCGGAACTCCTTGCCTGAAATATCAGTTTGGCCTTGCTCGTGACTGGACATACAAGCAGAAAACCCATCCATTCGAGGCCTCAAGTCAGCGAGGATCAGCTTTTCTAGCTCACATGTTAATATCGAGTAGAATGACGGCTGGCCCTGACAGCTGCTTGAACGCCTCGACCGCCTCCACACCATCAATAGCCTCGATGATCTTGGCTTTCTGGGACAGTTAACATGATTCCTGATCAAGACGCACCAAATGCCGCAACATCTGACAGAGAATTACACGGTTGATTTTGTTGTCCTCGACCACAAGCAGACAAGTGTCGGCGATCGGTGAGGGTGGCACCGTCTCGGGCTCAGGAAGTGGCGAAGGAAGGGTGGGACTCGGTGAGGCGTGGATGACATCGCCAGTCAAGGGCGAGATCGGCGACGGAAGCCGAATCCGAGGTGTGACACGCCGGATCGACCTGCGTCTGGACGAAAAGTAGTCACCCATGGACAGCGAAGCAATCGTGTCTTCGATAGCCACGGGACCCGCTCGATGTTGCATCGAGTTGTTGTTCGAGGAAGTGGCACCATTTTGCCCGACGGAGTCTGGCGAATTGACAGCAGAGTTTTCCGGCGCAGACTGCTGCGAGTTGTTGTTGGATGAAGTCGAGGATATGGCGTCGGCGTGATGAGGATGCAGGATCTCACGAAGAACCGCAGGCGTCATTGGCTTCTTGAAGCGCCGAACGACAACGCCGTGCGACTCGGCTAGCTGCTCGGCTTCAGGACAAGCGTCGTGATTCTCATCGACGACGAAAACGACGTCAGTGACGTTGCCTGCCAGGACCTCCCTCAGGTCACCCCTTCCCTCTTCAATCCGACCATCAGCCACCACCAGATCGGCATCGGTAATGTTGTCCGACATATCACAGCCAAGCTTCTTGAACTGGTTATGCAAAGACTGGCCGAGACGCCGCAGCCCAAAGTCGGCTTGGTCTTGATCTTCAAAGCCAGCCAGAAAAACTTTGCGACTCGAGATGTTCTCTGACTCTCGAGTCAGCTCTGCCGCTGACTCGTCGGCATCGACGGTCAAGTTGCGACGAGGCAATGGGACCTCGATGTAGACTGTACACCCTTGGCCTGGCGTAGATGAAACTGCCATTTGACCGCCCATGAGGTCGATGATGCGATGCGCAAGATGAACCTGCACGTCAGCACAGCCTACAAGGACACAGGCCCACTCACTGAAAGCCCACTACCCGGGGTGAAAGGATCCTCTTTGGCAAACGGCTCAAACAGCCTATGTTCCAAGAACGCGGCGTCCATGCCTTTCCCGCTGTCCTCGATCTTGATCGACACGCGCTTGACAGCGGCCATGTCATCGTAGCCGACGGGTGGCAGGAGGGAAGGAATGTCGTCCACGGTGATCTGGACGTAGCCGTCCCCCTCGATGAACTTGTACGCATTCGACAGAATCTTGATGAGAGCACTAACATCAGCGCCGCTTCAACCAGTCCTCACCTTTCCAGCGCGCTCCCGTGATCTTCCTCCAAACTCTCACCAAGTAAAGGCGGTACAATCTCAAAAACCGTCTCGATCCGTCCACACGGCCGACCAAGCAATTTAACAAGCTGTTGATGATCTTCGCTGACCTGCTGAATGACGTCTTCAAACATGACTTCCAGCGAGCGCGGTGATGATCCATGATGAGCCGATGGGACAGATGGCACACTAGGATCTGCATCTTTGCTGCGGAGTTCGAGAAAGCTGAGAATGTTGTCGATGATGTCGTGCAGTGTTCGGCCGGCTGTATCGATGGCGTCGAGGTAGGGAAGGAGGTCGCGGACTTGTTGGGTGGTTGTCAAGATGGTTGCTTCCTCTGATACACCGGCATTGGCCAATTCTTGCATGGCTGTCCTCAGTAACGCAGTGATAGCAAGCAATTGATGCGTCGGCGTTCGAAGTTCGCTGCTCATCAGCAACATTGCAACGCCTGCCCAACAACTCACTGTGCCTGAAGATTGCTATACGAGATCTGCGACTGCTCAAGCGCTCGGATACGCTTGATAGCAAGCGATGCTTGAATCGCCCCACACAGAATCCTTACAAACGGCAAATCCCCACCATGTTCCGAAGTTGGGAAATAAGGATCTCGCCAACTCGCAAAGATTGCAAAGTGTGCCCGGCCACCTACATCAAGCGAAGGCAAGATCAACGTCGTATTGACTTGATCAGGCGCGAAAGCTGTGACTCGCTGAGCGAGCGGATCAAGCAAATTATCTTTTTGCCACCATGCGCGGCGAGTCGTGAGATACGACTTGATAAGATCGCCTAGGAGATCCACAGCTTCCGGTGCTGTGAAATCATAAACGTCATCCATGAGTCGCGCCGTCGAGCCTAGAACCGTAGGTCCTCGATCAGCGGAACCGGGGGTTGACAAGGTACTGTGCCGTGGAACTCGATGTACCCTAGGTTCAGATTCCAACGGCCAGAGCGTGCCGTTCTGAATGAAATCATCACTCAATCTCTCTTTTGTCGCTTGCAGTAGATTATTATCGCGTGTCGAGGTGGTTGCGCCTTCAGAGGGTACCGAGGCGGAGCGAATGTAGATGTGATATTCGGAAAGATCGACGATCGACACTGTGTCTGCTCCCAACATGCTCTGAATCGTCGCGCAAGCCTGTCATCAGCACGCCCACCCGTACAACCCTCACATCTTCATATCTGCTCATCAGTCTCCACTGCACGGCTCAAAGCCAGAAAGAAACTCACAGAGCAGTCTCCTTGTCCATCTGAAAAGTATCAACATGTCGTATACTCTTTGGCGCCGTCCGAAACTTGGGTGGATCACCTTTACTTCCTCCAGCTTTCGGATTGATCGTCCTCACAAGCGGGTTCGGCGCGAGCTTGTGCAGTGAATCCACCGAACCTCTCTTGGATTTCGATCGATGAGATGGATCCGCAAGACTGTCGATTGATCGTCTTGATGGATCAGCAAAACTGTCAAATGATCGTCTTGCTCGACCATCAACTGTGATTTTCGCTCGTTGGGCAACGCTCTCCATCGATGGTCTTCGAATAGATTCTTTAGCTTCTGGTTGAACTGAACGTTTGATGAAATCAATAGACGCTATCATCAGCATCTGCTTGCTTTCCAATCAACGTACCCATCTGCAAAGCCCGAACGCGCTTCGAGTTCTGTTCACCTTGCAAAGTTTGTAGCTGCTTGACAAGCAACGCCGCAAACTGCGTCAACATCTCTCCATCTTTGGCTGAGAAATCATGTTTCGGCTTTGAACCTGATAAACAAAACGTCCCTATATCCACCGACGCCCCTCGACTCCGTTCAACAATCAATGGCACAGAAGCATAAAACTATTGCGATATCAGATCACACCGCGTTGGCTGGACTCACGAGCGTCGGCGTCGTAGGATGCGTAATCGTGGGATTCTTCTTGAACCTCCAATCCTGAGATAAATCAGGCAAGACGATCGGTCCGCGATGAAAGAAATCGTGGTTCTCGACAGAGACTGTGGCTGCTGCTCCTGCTTCTAAGCCGTAGTGCGGACAGACTCCGATTCGGAATTCGATTTGACCGGGTGGGACACAGTGTCCTAGACGACGGAGAGCGGAATCACCTGTGACGAGGGCTGCTTCTGCTGATTCGACGTTGAAGATCTGGATGTTAGGAGGATAGGATGAAGAAGGGAGGGACGCACGAGTTTGGCTAGTTTGGTGTAATTGTCAATGACTGCTTTCTTCTCTGCTTCAATCTCTTTACTTGCGAGACCTAGGCGGATGCTGTTTGTCAGTACATGATTCTTGGTGGTTGACGTAGCAAGTGTCAGCAGGCAAGCTCGGCTCGACGGCGCTCGCAGACACCTGCTGCGCAATCAAGCTGTACCCGCCGCATCAACACTCACACCATCCGCCTTCTTCTCCGCATCGACGACTCGCTCGGCTCTGGTCCCGGCAGATAGCCAGTCTCCTCATAAGCCTGCCTCAACCTCTGCCTTTCCTGCGCTCTTGTCTTGTGATCGGCTTCGCGAGGTTTCGAGTTCATATTCGAGCTTCCAGCAACTGCAGCCGGCAGATCAGCCGAAGACAATGAATCATTGCTGTCCGCATGATGTGGACTTGGCCTCTCTTCTACTTCTGGTCTATCATTTGCATACCTGATCATCAGCTTGGCGGCAAGCAAAGACAAGTGTTACTCACCGTTCAAGAAAGGTGTCCCATTCTTGATCCGTTTGCGGTGGTTGGCGAAGAGTGACGTCGGCAAAGCTTTTTGAAGCTTTTCCGTCGTTACCCTCTGCCATTATCTTTTATTAATGATTGGTGTTGCAATGATTATAATAATAAAATCAAATCAAGATACCACTTTTGAAAAGAACCCGAAACGCGCTATAAACTTCCGTTGCTTAAGACCAGACTTGGACCCTGGTGCCTGGGTATAGAAAGGGGCGATTCAGATAGGCTTGCTAACGCGTGATAGGTGTGTCAGTGGAAGCCTATATCACTCATGTCAAGTTCGGGCCGATGGTCGGACCCTTGTTTTGGTAGACCCGAGATTCCCCCGAGGCGCTCCACGTTTAATAGTATAAACCGAATTAAATCTCTAACAAAACAATCATCTAACAACTTTTTCATGTCTTTCATTCGAACATCAATCCGTACTCTGCGTACAGCTCAGGTAGCTCGCCCAGCAGTTCGCGCTTTCACTGCACCTACAGCAATCAACTTGAAAAAGGACGCGTCCAAGTCGAGCAAGGAGGAAAAGATCATTAATCAAGAGTATCAAAAGCATCGTGTTGAAGTCGATCAGCCTCAGAATGCTGCTATCAAAGAGGATATCACATTCGAAACGCCTACGGTGAGCTTTTCACTTTTATTGAGAGGCATGATGCTGACTGCGGTCTTCCTCTTTTGCAACCTCCACGTACCCCTTTACTTGATGGATGTAGCAATTCAACCCAGCCGATATCGGGCACCAAACAACAGGTCCAGGACACGGAAAGCATACTAAACGTACTCTCGCTACCTTTTCTATGGAAGGTAAAGTCTGTGTCGTGACCGGCGCAGCAAGAGGTCTTGGAAACATGATGGCAAGGACTTTTGTTGAAAGGTAAGTCATCGGTTCGGGCTTGCGATAGCTGGGATCAGCTACTTTCTCTGGGACGGACCGTGACTTTGTTAGATATAATTGGGTAAGAATGGTCTGGGCGGCGCTGCTTGCTTATCTTGTTCGAGTTGAAGTAGCTCGAGGACGGATCAAGTCAACAGCGCTAGGGGTGTGATATGGGATCGCAGGATCCGCTGAGAGGTCTGGTTTCTTCGAGCTGTGTAGAGCTCAAAGAGCTGTCCAGCTCAGCAGCGTCCCAGAGATCTTTGACTCCTCCATGTGAAGGCACCTTCAATGGGGTCCCTTGAAGAAATTGCACCAGCGTTCACGGTGCTGCTTTCGCTCTTCCCACGCAAGCTCTTTGGAGCTGTGGTGCGAGATCAGCTAGCAGCACTTGTGGTGATGCTTTCTGTTACAATCCTGGGATCTCCAGTCGGTCCGATCAAGCTCTTCTGTGTGGGTTAATAGCGGATGGGATGAGCTTCGATCTGTGCTGCTAGAAGTTCGCGACTCGGTATTTTCCCAGCGCTAATCCAAGCTTCAAAGCTGGCTCTCTTGCGCGCCCGAGGCCTGGCGGACGCCATAGTTGACCAGCGTGAAGCTGCTGAGGGCATCTGTTTGAATACTTGTAGCGGTAGTACGATATGGGATGGGCAAAGTCTGCGTTGCCCCCGGCGCAGCTAGAGGTCTGGATGACAGGATGGCTAGGCTTCGTTGAGTCGGGAAATGAGCCATTGCGGGCTTTGCCGTCAGCTAGGCTAGCTGTTTGGAGCCTTGAACCGCAGTGGCACTGCGTCGATCCGATCACGACAAAGTGCAGTTCTGGTCTTGGTACTTGCGGCGCTGCAGCGTCTGTCCATGTGCGCTAGGTAGCTCGACAGCGGATGTCAACCTCAGCAGCGCAGCACCAAGCCCAATTGTCACGGCTGAAATCGTCTCGCAGAGTGCTGTTTTGGGGATAGTTAAGAGACCATGTCGAGCAGCGTGCACGGTGCTGGATTCGCTCTTCCTCCGCAGCTTTCGAGCTGCGTTGCGAGATCAGCTAGCAGCTCTTGTCACGCTGCTTTGATCGCAGTCCAGATACTTCACTAGGCTCGCGTCAAGCTCTGTTGTGAATGCTGTTGCCGGCGAGCGAGCTTGTGAGCTCGTGACGCTCATCATTAAACGCTGTAGCTCTGACGAAAGACGCTGAGCTGGAGGCTTCCGCCCTTACTCTGTTGAGATTCAGGGAGACGGTGCCAGAAGCGCTAGAGGATTTTCATCGCACGAGATTCCCCAGATCTCGACGCGATGAAATTTCGATAGCGCTCTTCTGATGCACGTTGAACTGATCACAAACCGTGAAGGTAGACGCCGATGAGAGTGAGCTTCGAGATGGCGGATGGGCTTTACTGCGCTGTGATGTGCCCCGTTTAGCGAGCTGCTGGAAGCTCGCAATTCGATGTTTTCCTAGCGACGGCCTAAGCCTAAACGTTGTGACCTCTTGTAATCTACGGGCCTCGCGGACACCATGATCGACCGGCGTGGAGCTACTGAGGAGGATCTGTCTTGAAAACCCTTGGTGATCAGCGCGAATTGGAAGTCAGAGTATAGAGTTTGAGATCTCGACGCTAAGCTTCCGACAGCGCTCTCGAAAAGCGCGAATGTCCTTTATTGTACTTGCGCGATTGTCAGCCAGGCTGCGTTTAACACGCCATCTACTGCTTTCCGGCGTCATGATGTCAAGAGATTTGCACTGGGAGTTGTGCAAGATGATTCCTCACTACATCGCGAGCTGCGTGTAGCTCGCAATGCGGTGCCAAACAAGCGCGGATTCAAGTAACAATAGTGCGCTTTTATAAGAGCTTGAGGCGCCACATGAGAGGTCGGCCGAAACAGTCGTGCAATAAGTTCTTCGCAGCAAATGATACTCCGCATCACGCACTCCATGACATTCTTCTTCTTCAGTACTGACTCTTACTCAGCGGGGCTTCCGCCATCGCCATTGTCGACCTTAGACAAGCAGACGCCGATGCTGCCGCTGCCGACCTAGTCGACTGGTTTGGTGAGCAACTCTCACTCGCATGTCATACTAACAGCCAGTCACTCACGGCGAAGCTCAGCCGGGAGAGATCATCGCCAAGGGCTACGGGTGTGATGTCGCCGACGAGGATAGCGTCAAGAAGACGTTTGACGCTATTGAGCAGCAATGGGGTAAAATTGATGTACGGGCCTTCTCTTGAGCAGTCATAAGCTGACTCTGCAGACCTTGGTGACTGCCGCTGGTATCGTCGAGAATTTTGTTGCTCTCGAGTACCCTACGGACAAGGTCAAGAAGGTGAGTGTTTGTTTGATTGATGACGAGAAGGTGCTGATGGTAGCTCATGGACATTAACGTTATGGGTACCTGGTTTTGCGCACGTGAAGCCGCTAAACGCATGGAGAAGGGCGGCAGCATTGTCATGATTGGTAGCATGAGTGGATCGGTCGTCAACATTCCTCAGCCTCAGACTCCTTACAACTTTTCGAGTACGTTGCTGTGATGCTCCGAGACCAAGCTGACGCTTTGCAGAGGCTGCCGTTCGTCATATGGCTGCTTCGCTAGCTGTTGAGTGGGCTACCAAGGGTATCCGTGTGAATTGCATTTCGTATGTCGGATTGTTGATCAAGGAAAGGGCTGATGAGGAGGCCCGGTTATGTTCTTACCAACTTGACCAAGACTATCTTGGATGCCAACACTGAGCTTCGCGACACCTGGATCAACATGACACCCATGGTACGAGCTAGTCAGCGACGTGACCGGTACTGACATACAAGGGCCGCCTCGCCGACCCTCAGGACCTCAAGGGTGCCGTCATCTACCTCGCTTCTGATGCTTCGGCTTTCACGACCGGTTCTGACCTCAAGTGCGTCTTTACTTCCCAGCTTAGCGACGAGCGCTGACGATGGCAGGATTGACGGTGGCTACACTTGCTTGTAAACGCTTCTTAGCATCGCATGGACATCCTCAAAATGGCTTGAATAGAAGGCATGCATTTGCATGGACATTAGCTGGTACTGGTTTGACGACCGTTGTGGCACTTGTGATCCTCTTTGCGGGGATCCTTTCGTTGCGTTTCAGGCTGTCACTGACCTCCACTAGGCTTAAATACTTATGGAAGGCTTGTAGGCATCCATCTCTGT
Organism: Holtermanniella nyarrowii; assembly: GCA_001600035.1. NCBI lineage: Eukaryota > Fungi > Basidiomycota > Tremellomycetes > Holtermanniales > Holtermanniella > Holtermanniella nyarrowii. The sequence continues at coordinate 838,921 of BCIT01000009.1, forward strand.
ATCGCTGCTGGTCAGTTCTCAGCGGATACTAGCTTATCGCGTTCTCCTTTGAGGTCAAGTTGGTCTACCTTCCAAGCGGGTCTTGAAAGTGGCGAATTTTGGTCATTACGCTTCGCACCGCTGGCCATAGATAACGGTGCGTGCTGATACTTTTCTCTTCTCAACGCTGACATGGTTCAGCGTTTCTTAGCACCCAGCATGTCTCAACCACTCCGTCAAATCTTTCGAGCTGCTATTGCCGCGTCGCCACCCTCCGCAGTGAGTCATGCCAAGACTTTTAGCAAAGGCAGCTCGCTAACCGACTAGAAACCCTACGTCTCGTACGCTCAAGTCTGTGCACACAGCCCAATCTATGGATTCCATGATGCCTGGTTCGAGGCGCTGGAAGCTGCCAAAGAGCTTGGGATGTGCGTTGATGGACACCAGTTGAGTCGTGTTAAAGCGCGCGGGTGGGTGTTTTCGTGAAAACTTGAACCCTGAGTATTTAACGGCATTGAATGAGATCTTAGAGTGGCGCGAATCCTTTTGCTTTTACGGTTGTCGTGTATTGATGCATGATTGAGAAATAGACTTTTAAATTATGTAGACTGCTATGGGATGTGAGCTGTTCTGGGAGTTTTTGACTGCGTTTTGAAGAGAAAGAGATACCTTTGACATTGTGATGAGCGAACTCCTTACCTCACGTGGTACTCAGGAACTGTTACGGACATTGTTGTTGACGCCCCGAGCGTCGCGTTGGTCTCTTTTCTTCTTCCTTCTTCCCTTTCCTCTATTCCTTTTATTCTTTTCAGCTCGTCTCACTCTTCTCCTCACTCAAACAAAGGTAAATCTCCATGCGCGAGAGCAAAACACATGCTGACGAAAATCCTCATCGCACCGCCACACCTTATCACCGGACCCTAAACTTGTCTCGGCTTCGCGCTCCTCGTTTACCCACCCTCCCTGCACCGCCTTCCTCCAAACCTTCAGACGCTAGTCTATCCGCATTCGTTTTAGTCTTTTCTTAATCAGATCCCTCCCTCACATCACATCACCTCCTTCCTTCACCCCTTTCGACATGCACGGCTTGAGCTTCCTCCTCGCCGCGACCGTGTCTGCTTCGGCCGTACTGGCGCACCCTCGTGGCTGGTACCAAGCTGCTGACTCACCCAACGCTCAGCTTTTCAAGCGTGCTCCTCCTGACCCTGCTGCAGCTGGTACGTCTCCTTCTTTCACCACTGTACTGACGAGCAGACTGGGCTACCCACTACCCTACCGGCAGCGTCATCGCCGACCCAGCTCGTCTTCCGCAATCATGGAAGGACAAGCTTGCGAGCTTGAACATTCCTGATATCAAGCCTTCCAACCCCAACAACGGCTACCCTACGTACGAGAACGGCGAGACCCCAAACGACGACCACATTTGCAGCTTTACGTACGAGTGTATTGATGATGAGGATTTGCACAACCCTCCTGATGGCGTCTTTGCCGTACGTGTCGACAAGTGGCATCTGATCTAACATTCAGCTTTCATTTGATGACGGACCTGCCCCTTCGTCGCCTCCTCTGCTCGATTTCCTTGAGCAAAACAACGCTTCGTCCAAGGCTACGCACTTTATGATTGGCTCCAACATCCTTTACAACCCTACAGGCATGCAGGACACCTTTAACCGTGGTGGACACATTGCCGTGCACACCTGGTCGCACCAATACAGTGAGTCACACACGTCTTGAATGTACTAACATCAGTGTCTACCCTCACCAACGAGCAAGTCCTCGGCGAGCTCGGCTGGACATGCCAGATCATCTCCGACCTCACTGGCGGTCGTCTTCCAGCGTACTGGCGTCCTCCTTACGGAGACGTTGACAACCGTGTCCGCGCCATCGCAAAGGGTGTATTCGGTCTCCACACTGTCGTCTGGAACCAAGATTCAGACGACTGGGGAATCGGTTCCAACCCGCAATACACCTCCGAAAGCGTCAACGCCATGATGACTGGTTGGCTTCAAGGCCCAAAGAGCCCTGGCTTGATGGTGCTCGAGCACGAGCGTAGCGATGCTAGTGTCAAGGTTTTCACCGACAACTATGCTGCTATGGTTTCGAACGGCTGGAATGTGCAAAACATTGTGAGTTGAGGATGCGATGGGAGCGTGTGGCTGACGATTAGGCCGACGCAATGGGCTTGCCTTGGTATGTCAACGCCGCTGCCAACACTGGCGACGTGACAGAGATGGCCTCTGGTTCAGGCGAGGGTTCCAACGCCAGTGGCGCCGCATCCGGCTCCAACTCTGCATCCGCCTCATCTGCGTCGTCCGCCTCGACCTCTTCATCAGCATCCGTCTCTGCATCTGCCTCATCCGCCTCCAACTCGGCTCGCTCAGCTTCCGCATCAGTCGCCTCTTCCACTTCCTCGACTGGCTCCTCGGTCTCTCGCGCCGCTGCTTCGTCGTCTGCATCGCCTTCTGGTGCAGCCGGCAAGCTCTCGTCCAACACCGCGATGGCTGGTTTGGCTGGTGTCTTTGCGGCTGTTTTGGCATTGGCGTTATAGGTATTTTGGCTCTTAGAATGATTCACGCCTACGAACAATTTGATGAGAGTCGGATGGACAATGATGCATGGTTTTCTCTTCGTACTGTACATGTTCACAGCTCAGGTCGTGAGCGATTGAAAGGCAAATCTTGCGCCACGCGCCTAAATTTAGTGTCTTAAACCCCTTGTTTCGCGCCTATTACGCTCCGCGTCTGCCAGCGTGTTGAACTCGCCCAGCTGTAAGTGCTATCCCTCCTCTCAAACCCAGCGCAGACAGTTGCACAAGATGTCGTTCAAGAAGGACGAAGAGGCAGGCTCAGTTGGTACGCGGCTACGAGCGAAAAACACCGAGCTCGACTAATGAACCCAACAGCGTTCTATCATGACAAGTCGACCGTGCTCCAAGAAGCGCGATGCTTCAACGAATCACCCATCTCGCCACGCAAGTGTCGCGCCTTGTTGACACGTATCGTCTACCTGCTATACGTAGGAGAGACTTTCAGCACGCATGAAGCGACGACATTGTTCTTTGGCGTCACCAAGCTGTTTCAGCACAAGGATGTACGTTGATTGTGGATGAGGGGTGGTGAATACTGATGTGATGCAGAGTGCTCTTCGTCAGATGGTCTATCTTGTGATCAAGGAGCTTTCGACCATTGCAGAGGATGTTATCATGGTCACGTCGTCGATCATGAAGGACATGCAACCCAACCTCGAGGTCGTGTACCGACCCAACGCCATCCGCGCATTGGCACGCATCATCGATGTAAGATCATCCACGCAGCTGTACTGACGCCAGTCTCAATCCGTCCAATCCGTCGAACGGTTCTTCAAGTCGGCTCTCGTGGACCGTTCCTCGTCCATCTCCTCTGCCGCCCTCGTCTCGTCGTACCACTTGTTCCCTCTCTCCCCCGCCATCATCAAGCGCTGGTCCAACGAAGCACAAGAAGCAGTCAACGCCAAGGCCGTCACCAACTCTCCCTACGCCCCTTCGACCGCTGCGTCTTACATCTCGGGCGGGAACGGCGGAGGCTACACTGCTGTCGCGAGCTCGAGCTACATCATGCAGTACCACGCTCTTGGTCTGCTCTATCTCATTCGTGAGAAAGACAGAATGGCAGTCACCAAGATGATTCAGCAGCTTGGCGCAACCGGCAAAACTGGCCAGAGTGCAATCGTCAAGAACCCCATGGCCGTTTGCATGCTCATCCGTTTTGCACGCAAAGTCATGGACGAAGACCCCAACATCCAGAAACAGATGTACGACTTCCTTGAGGGTTTGCTCCGACACAAGTCGGACATGGTCAACATTGAGGCTGCTAGGGCCATATGCGACATGAAGTCTGCTACGCCTGCAGACCTCTTCAGGCCCGTTGCTGTGTTGCAGCTGTTCTTGTCCTCGCCCAAGCCGGTTCTCAAGTTTGCAGCTATCAAGACGCTCAACAAACTTGCACAGACACACCCTGCCGCCGTCACCGCTTGCAACCTCGACATGGAGAACTTGATCACCGACGCCAACCGCAGTGTTGCGACTTATGCTATCACCACTCTGCTCAAGGTGAGTTATTGTAGGAGCTAAGCTAACAATAGACTGGAAACGAGGCTTCGGTTGACCGCTTGATGAAGCAGATCTCGTCCTTCATGGCTGACATCACCGACGAGTTCAAGATCATCGTCGTCGACGCTATCCGGTCTTTGTGCTTGAAGTTCCCCTCCAAGCAGGCCGTCATGCTCACTTTCTTGTCGGGCGTTCTCCGCGACGAGGGTGGATACGACTTCAAGCAGGCTATTGTTGAAGCCATCTTTGACATGATCAAGTTCATCAAAGACTGCAAGGAGGCTGGTGAGATATGGACTTGAAGACCGAAAGCTGACATAAGCGCTCGCCCACCTTTGCGAGTTCATCGAGGACTGCGAGTTTACAAAGCTCAGCGTTCGCATTCTTCACTTGCTCGGTCTTGAAGGCCCAACAACCCGCAATCCCACCAAGTTCATCAGGTACATCTACAACCGTGTTGTGCTCGAAAACGCCGTCGTTCGCGCTGCCGCTGTCAGCAGCTTGGCCAAGTTTGGGGCGTGTGGAAGTGACAAGGAGGTTATGCGCAGTGTCAATGTTCTTTTGAGGCGCTGCTTGGATGACGTCGATGACGAAGTTCGCGATCGCGCCGCCATGTACATCCGTGTGCTTGAGGAGGAGGAGCTTGTTGATACATTCGTCCGCGATGGTCAGTTATTGAGATAGCCAGAGCTGACGAGCAGAGACGACCTTTTCTCTTGCGGCGCTCGAGGCGGAGCTTGCGTCTTACGTTCAGGACGAGGGCAAGCAGTCTCAGGCTTTCAATGTGGACTCTGTCCCCAAGATCAGCCGCGAGCAGGCCGCTGCCGAGATCTCACGTCCTACCGCACTCGACTACAACCAGGCTTCGTCGTCCAAAGACCCTATGGACGCCGTCCCGTCGCCAACTGTCTCTGACACTCAGTCGTCGTACGCGTCTCAGCTCGCCGCTGTCCCCGAGCTCGAGAGCTACGGCCCCGTCCTCAAGTCGAGCGCCAAGCCCATCGAGCTCACAGAGAGCGAGACGGAATACGTCGTGGGCGCCATCAAGCACGTCTTTGCCGAGCACATTGTCTTCCAATTCAACATCTCTAATACTCTGCCTGATACGGTACTCGAGCAGGTCTCGGTCATCATGCAGCCTTCAGCGGAGTCGGGTTTGACAGAGGACTTTATCATTCCTCTGCCTTCCTTGACGCCTGCGCAATCTCCGGGCACGGTGTACGTCTCGTTCACGCGTGATGACCCGTCAGATTACGCCATTGCGTCGTTTGCTTGTACTTTGAAGTTTGTCAGCAAAGAAGTTGATCCTTCCAATGGTGAACCTGAGGAGGAGGGTTATGATGACGAGTACCAGGTCGAAGAGCTTGACCTGGGTGCTGGTGATGTGAGTTGTTTGTATCGCAGGGAGGCTGACTTGCAGTACATCATGCCCAGCTACGCCACTTTTGCGAGTGAATGGGAGAAGCTTGCGAGTGGGTCAGCGGCGACCGAGACGTTTGCACTGTCATCCTCGGAGAGCCTACGCGAGGCGTGCAAGTCGTTGATCGAGGGTGAGTTTCTTTTGCGTCGAGACCCTGCTGACGAAGTAGTGTTGAATATGGAAGCTCTTGGCGGCACAGAATCACCAACGTCGACATCCGTACACACTCTCAACTTGTCAGGTCTGGTGTCTGGTAGTGGAGGCAAGGTGCTGGCACGCTGTCGCATGACCTTCCAGACAGGTCAAGGTGTTACGCTTGAATTGGCAGTGAGGGCTGAGAAGGAAGCGGCGACGAGACTCGTGATTGGCGCCATCTAGATCAGTTGGGAGAATGCATCTATCGGGATAAATGCGCTTAGATATGACACTCCGCAATTGCGTGCTCACAACGAGATGAGATGTTGCTTAAGAGTCCGCGAGAAGGCTCTTCCTTACTAGGCGGCTTCCTTCCGGAAGGCGCGCAATGGCCAAACAATCTCATTGGACAGAGCGGAACTTGCGTTTGCCACCACAGACTCCGCCGTCGCGGTATAACAAGCGAGTACGAAGCGGCCGTCTTGTAGGCTCACACTGCAACTGACCAATATGGCATCCCAAGAAAGCGCATCGACCCAAAACTTGGAGACCGCTCCTTCTACTTCGCAAGCTTCGACTGCGGCGAGCAATGGCTCTCAGGAAACGGCAGTCTCAGACGAATATGCTGACGATGAACTGGCGCTAAAGAGAATGCTCGAAAAAGTTTTGGATCCTAAAGGGAGACGAGGTGGTGCCACCACTACCAGGCCGAAGAACATTTAATTGACAACGACATGCATGCGCTTTTCTACTCCTGCAAGCACGAACGTAACGTTACCGACATTAAGCGCGCGCGCTATCTGATCAGATTGAGGGCTGATATCGGGTGAGTCAGGCACAAATTCCAGACTTTGTGCTATTTTCGGGTAATGTCGCTTCATCGAGTAATCAACCCTTCAGCCAAATCGTTCTATTCACGGCGTAAGAGCAGAGGTTCAGGGAAAAGAGCACGCCTCCTGCGCCAGATAAACGGACGACTGGCCTCCGCGTGACTTTTTAGACTCCGCGTTTTTTTCAATCGATCTTATCTCTTCATCAGCTTTTCCGCATTTTGAGCCATTTACATCCACCATGGCCAAGGACCTATTCTCTGTGCCAATTTTCTTTATATTGGCTCGTGAGACAATTGAGGCAGCCATCATTGTATCGTGAGCTAAACTCTTCACTGGCAAAGGTACTTTGTTGACTTGCAGGGTGTTGCTGTCTTTCGTTGAGCAGTTGATGAAAAGTGGTTCTTTCACCAAGTCGACTCCTCAGTCCTCGAGCAATGACCACTTCAACAATCAGACCAGCGATGAACACCACGACAACGCTGTCGAGGACGAAGTCCGCGTTAAACAGATCATTCGCAGGATGCGCATTCACATTTGGGCCGGCACTTTGATCGGCTTCGGCATCGCCCTCGCTATTGGAGCAGCATTCATCGCTGTGGTGAGTTTATAGCACCATCATGGACCTGACTCGATAGTTTTACACCAAGGTTAATGATCTATGGGCCAAGACTGAGCAGATCTGGGAGGGTGTCTTCAGTATCATCGCTTCCCTCATCATCTTGATCATGGGCATCGCTTTCATCAAAATGGACACAGCGCGCGTCAAGTGGCGCATCAAGCTCGCTGACGCCTTTGCCCACTCCACCAACAACCTATCGGCAGCTGAGAAGAAAAATGCGCGTGCGGGCAAGTGGGCACTTCTGCTCTTGCCCTGCATCACTGTGTTGCGCGAAGGTTCGTGTCCTTTAGTGGTTTGTAGCTGACAGAAGGTTTGGAGGCAGTTGTCTTCGTCGGAGGTGTCAGCTTGTCGACACCCGCCTCTTCAATCCCTATCGCTGTCATTGTGGGACTGCTCACTGGCGGTGTCATTGGTGAGTCGCGGTTGACTGAGGAAGCCTCTGACTTCAAGGCTACATCATCTATCGCACCGGTTCCAGCTCCACTCTCCACTGGTTCCTTGTCGTCTCGACCTGCCTTCTATTCTTAGTTGGCGCAGGTCTTTTCTCGAAGGGCATTGGGTTCTTCCAGTACTACCAATTCGCTTCCGGCGTCGGTGGCGACGTCGCAGAGACGGGTGATGGCACGGGGTCCTTCCAGGTTGCTGGCAACGTCTGGCATCTCACATACGGAAACCCTGAAGCTGGAGCTGTTACGTACAACGGAGGCTGGGGGTGAGTCCTAAATGACAAGGTTGAGGTGGATGAAGGTTCTTGACTGCGCAGACCTTTCTTTTGCCACCCAATCTTGATCACAATTACATCGCGCATGCTGACTTTTTGTAGTATCTTCAACGCATTGTTCGGCTGGGTGTGTATCTCTCGCTACGTGTAGCCTGACAGGAGACTAACGCTTGACAGAACAACACTGCGACACTCGGCTCTGTCATTGGTTACTGCGCTTACTGTAAGACTTCCAGATGGCGAAACTGACTCCTCAGGGATCCTCATCATGATCTCCCTGGCCTACCTCCGCTGGAAGGAGGGCCGCCTCTCCTTTTTCGGGCACGTTAGCGCGGCTCACAAGCGTCGCGCTGCCCGTCAAGCTCAAATCGCCGAAACCACAGGCCACCCGCTTGAGAAGGTAGAGTCTTCTCACGGTGGAGACAAGGTCGGACCTGAGTCGCCTTCGGAGGCTCCAGCTCTGGCTCCGCCACTTGAGAAGTAGATTTCAAGGGTAGAAGAGATGAATGAATCATCGAATGTCACGTCAAACGTTCGCAAAAAGTAAACGATAACGAAAGGGAATATCATGACATAGTGATGACTACGGAAGACTTGCATGGTGCCGATTTCGCCGAAATAAAATCCTACCCAGGCTGCTGCAGACGCTATGTAGCTGATGAGTCCATCTGAGGACCACACTCACACGCAATTACATCACAGTAAGCGAGAACTTATGAGTGCCCTGCCCGTCGCGGCATCGACTCCCGCAGACTGTATTTCTTGCGACGTGGCAGAGTCTGTATACTATGCTTCACCCAGTGTCCCACAATAGTTGCATCAGCTGCTGATCAGTACATCTTCATGGCCAAGGTCCAGTACACACATGATTCTGCCCTGTCGAAATCTGAAGCCGCTTTGTCTCCGATGGCAGAGTACTGAGCGCCATCCACAAAGCCATAGCGCATGTTGTAGCTTGGAGGATTTTGCAGTCTTTCAGAATCAATGTTGTTCCCGCTTCAAGTCAGCTTGATTACTTGTTCAACGCACTCTTTTTGATAGAGATACTGTGGAGTCAGTCTGCAAAGCAGTGAGTGCGTGACGCACCATTGGTGTCTTTGGTCCTCTGATGCACTTGCTCACATCCTCTTCACACAGCTGCGGAACTTTGCTCTTGAGCACTACCTTATCCTTGTCAATGCGACCAGTCACATTACATCGGTAGAGTGTGTTGTACTGTCGTCAGAAGCTTCTACGTGTCTGACTTAGACTGACTCACAATTTCCTCATCATACCCTTCACCCTTGTGCGCCTGGTGGATCCAGTTCCAGGTGCAAAGGCATCCACCAGGTGGACAAGGAGGAAGCCCAGCCGGAATGGAATACACAATTTCTCGCAGCCAGACGCTGTTGTGATTGACCGAGATGACAGTCATGTCATCCGGCTTGAGAGCTGTCTGATCCGAGGTGTAGGCAATGGCTAGCGCTGTACCGCTGACGAAGGCTGTGTTCAGAGGGTTTCCCTTCTCGTTGATGGTGTGCATGGCGCCGCCTACCTGACATCGTAAGTCAAGCCAATTTCTCGCAGCTGTACTAACATCCTCTTCGCAGGCTAGACGAGGCTGATGACTAGTGATCTTGGGATCTCTCATTCTCGTAAAATGTCGATTGCATGCAAGCTCCCCTTCTTCATCAGCTCCCATCATCACATCCTCAACAGCACCTCGATACAAGCCACCCGACTCGAGCTGCATAAACACCCCAGGCGGCGGAGGATAGTCCTTGAATCCGTGGGCGAACCACTGCGAAGTCGTCAAGTGGTCGATTGCGCGCAGAGGATGAACAGCTGCGTTGGTGTCGTAGTGCTGCATGGCATCTGGATAATGAGATCAACTCTTTGCACATACTGGCGCTGACCTGTGCTCTGGCCTGGAAAGTTTTGACCAAACAGGCCTGAATCCCACAGCGTGATGCTGGCTCGTTAGCTTCATCGGTGGCGGCTGCTTGTAACACCCACTGCGCTGCGACTGCGGGCAGGACTGCGGGCAAGACTAAGAGCAACGACACCCTCATGGTTCACGTTTTCACCAGCTTCCACGGCTCGTACACTCCGGTGCTTGCCCAGCAAAAGGATGCTCGGAAGATCGGGGTAAGGCTGCTGCGAAAGAATGTGGATTGACGTAACGACTCATCACAATGGACACAAAGGAAGCTCCTGGCGCTATAATTGTCGGAATGGAAAAGTAGTTCTTTTAACGTCCTTTGTTCGGCTGGGTCACGGAGTAGTCCGCCTGATTGGCAGACTCTGATTAGCCGCAGGTAAGTCATGTCTGTCAGTCAGACCGTGAAAAGGGAGACGATGAGGCTCGAGATGTACAGCGTACTCACGAGTGTTCTCCACACTGGGCCACCAGTAAGTCTCACCAACTTGAAAGTCTCATTGCGGCGAGCTGTACGCTACACAAAGTTTGATAGCCAAAGGAAGCTCGCTTCAGTCCCCCGACTCAAGTCTTAGTCAGCCTCCACCCGGAGTTCAATTTCTTTTCTATCTGCGATGTAAGGAGGTCGCAATCCTTTGTCATCATCAGACACTTTGCGTTTCGTACAAGAAGATCAACGCCAGAGCACTGCACGTTTACAACTCGAAATGACTTCAATCGCACAACTCTCACAAAATAATCGCGACGCCCTGCGCCGATCTTCTACTGGCCTCAGTACAAGCAGTACAGACAGCTCGACCAGCGCGGTGTACAGCGTTTTCAGCGATGGCAATGGCCTCAATGCTACCCCACAGTCAGAAAACGGTGCTACTGGATACAGTTCGGCGGGTTTCGTCAGCCCGCCAAATGACGGTCGTATCAATCCCTATGATGCAGCCTTCTCTGCGTCTTCAGTGCAAATCAAGTCACCAGCCGTACCCAGCACAACTCTGACTTCTCGACCGGCGTCATTATACAAGCCAAGTAAGGCATCCGAACAGTCTGGAAACATTTGTCCGCCATCAACGGCTACGTCCCAGAGCTGTATACAACCTGGCCAGTCGAAAGGCGTCTCGGACTTTGTTCTGCAGTCGACGGGACAGCAATACCCGGACAGATTCGTGTATGTCGACTGGCAGAAAATAAATAAAACCTTTGCGGAAAGCACATTGACGAGGTTTCAGAATGGAGGCCCTCGGGACAGAAAATCAGATTATACGGACAATGGAGTTTGCACGATCCTTGGCAGCCTCAGATAGATATTCTGAAGCATGGTATGCACCTCCATTCTCTTCTATATCAAGTAGACCGTGCTTGTTACGCTATCTGGAAACGTCGTTAGCAACCATAAATTTGATCATAAGCAACAGACATACAATGATCAAATATCACGATCCATCCCAACTGCCAGCTGCGACTCCACCTCCATGGCCCTCCTTTCCACGATTCCTGACACCAGCGAGCTTTCCACACTGCACCATCCTCCATTCTAAAACCTGAATTCTCAAAGGTGTACAAGGCGGACAACTCTTTCGTCTCTGCGGCTGCCTCTCTTCCCTCTCTCTCCCGTCTTGCCTGCTGGACGATGCGCCCGATAGCGGTGACGAATGTCGTTGTCGTAGCGCTGGAGTTGGGAGACACGGCGAGCATGAGTACGTCGCTAGCTGGATTGAGGAATGTATCGTCTCGCATTCGGCCTGAGGTGGACGTACAGCTGGTGAGGTTACAGATGGTGGTTGTGCACAGCAAGAGCGTTTGCGTGGTGGTGATGTATACGATGCCGGTGGGCTTGGTGGACGAGGAGCGAGGGGTGCGATGGCTGGATCGATGCTTGTAGGTTGACGCCTAATGGACGGTTCTCGACGCCGCGATGGGCCAGCCGGCTCTGCAGGTCTCTCGACAGTGATTGAAGCTGAATACGAACATGACTGATCATCCAGCTCCAAGCTCGTCTGTTCATCTCTCAGCAACACCTCCAATGCCCATTCCGCCCTTCTCTCAATCGGCTTCTCGTCATCCGACGCATACAGCGGTTTCCTCGACGACGTCGCCACGCCCTGCTGCAATGACCTCGCTACCTTTGCTCTTGAGCACTTGACACAGTGCCGGCACTTGCTGAGTGTTACTTCAGGCTCAGTCTCCTCAAGTGACGACACAGCCACGACAGAGACGTTGATCTGTGAATTTGTCTTTTGCTTTGCACCGTAGCAGCGTGCGAGTTGATCACCTCGAGTAGTCTCTATGGTAGAGCCTTTGCCGCCATTCCGTCTCTTTGGTGGAAGTGATGGCAATTGTGACGGAAGAGGATGTAGAGATTGGAGGAATGGGATCGATAGCTTGATTGAATTAGGCGGCGACTGATTTGAAGAGCTCGCGAGGTATGGATTCGCGTGAAACGTTGATACAGGTAGCGGTGGCGCTACCCTTGCTAACATCTTGAATCACTGTGGTCGTTGAATTAACACTGAAGGAAAGGTCGAACTGCATCTGCTCCACGCGGGCGCGATTGCCACCGCATGGGGCTTAACCGGCATGTCTCGGTCGCGGGCGACAGGTCTCTTTCCGCACTCAAAGCGACCCGCAACAGTCGGCATGGACGATACAGATCACCTGCATATTACCCTAACCTATCCACCCTTTACCCCCATCTCTCTCTCCTGTCCGCTCAAGCCGGGACAATATCTGAACACAGATCGCCACAATCAAGAGTTCAACGCCGTAATTGATCGTCGCGCTCCTCCATACCCACTCGTAAACTGCCCGCGTGAACCGCAGTACAGCGACGGACGTCTTCACCTGCTTCAACGACGAGACCGTACAGTGCTTCAAGTGGGATGGGAGGTGGGATGGACGGGTGCTCGAGACAGCGTTTGAGCTCAACTTGGAGGTGCCTTGCGCGTTCAATGAGGCTTGTGAGTGATTGGAAGAGGAGGTATCGTGGGAGAGTGGAGGGATCGGCTTGGACAGCTGAGATTGTCAGAACGTGAGAAAGTGAGTATCGTACTGACCTGCAGGGATGCTGGAGGACTGTAGAGGTTGTCTACTCAACTGCGCGTACGTGAATGCAAATGGTGGTTGGACACTGGCATGTACAGCCTCTCTGGCGGTGCCCGTCGACGGCGCAACGGCCGGGACCACTGCCGACCCACCTGCGAACCGAAAGGCAGTCAGAGGAGGTGCGTCCAGGGTATACGAGCCAAATGAAAGTGATGCAGAAGCGAGTCGAGCATCGCCTGCTGCTACTGGGCTTGACATGTGTGAGCCATGTGGCGCGTCGTGTGCGGTCACTCGCAGAGGTTCATGTCGAACATTGCTTTGACGAGACCCAGCTGACACCTGCAGCTGTCCAAACTCATCAGCTTATACCCAACTGGGGAGCATTTTGAAGACGGACCTGAGAACCAAGCACAGGCCCTCGACTTGCACCAGCTTCTCGAAACACCTCGTTCTGATCCACCTGACCTCTTAGACCCCCGCCACCCGAGACGCTGCCTTTCATGACAGCTTCAGATAGCGCACCTAGTAGTGACTGTGCGCTGCCCTTCGGCCGACGTGAAAAGAGGACGCAAGACCCTGAATGGAGACTGCTTCAACTACGGTGCGGGGTAGTTGTGTGTCGAGGCGTTTCATCATCAGGAGTTTTCGGAGAGCGCTCGAGTGCGGGTTGTTGCTTGTGAGTCATTCGGAAGCATGCGGGATGATCTTGCTGACTGGGGAAGATGCATCGAGGACGTCTATGCCGTTCGGCGGGACTGTGCGACGCTGAACGCGAGCTAGCTGTGATCAGGTCTGCAAATCGCTCGACCGAGGTCCTTTGAGCACCAGACGCCAACTTGCCGGTCTCAATTCTACATCATCCTGCATTGAACCAACAAGGTGAGAGTTGGGATTGATTACCTTTTTGCCCATGCTGTGACAGGCTGTCCGCTGTCGACCCCAACTCTGATCACCAGTGGGTCAATCTAACAGCATCGCCAGCCAAGGCTACATCACTTCCACCGCATCGACACTCAGCTTGTGAAACGCGCTCGTTGAAAAGCTTCTTGCTGGCCCCTTTCAGCAGCTTTGCTATATTGCTCAGACCCGCCCGCGGTAAAGCACTGGACGGCTGCGTTTCGATGTTACCAGTATCAGGAGGAAAGATGACCGGGCGTTGTGAGTCATTTGGTCCTGCATGCTGACAGTTAGGTTTCCTTCGTCAGACCTGAATGAGCTGGCTGTCTGGGTAGCAGTCTCACCCCTTTCTTGCTCTTTCCTTTCCTCAGTCTTTCGCCAATCTACATTCACTCAGGCGATGACATGCTGGCTTTCAATTCCGGCGGCTCGTCCTTTTTCGCGGATCTTTCTTTCACAAACGACATCTATAAGACGAATTGGCAAGACCATCATCCGATTCCCAATTGTCTGTCTTGTTGGCCATCTGGACTACTTTCCAGCCTTCACAGGCCACATTTTGCCATGGATCTTCTGAAAAGTCCGACTCAATTCCGTCGTCGATCAAGCCGACCTGGAGACTGAAGACGGGCGAGAGCTGGTCGCTGTCGGTATCATTGTCTCTAGGCTTCGTCCACGGAGAGGGAACGCGTACTTTCGGGTGACAAAGATTGGCAATGCTTGTCAAGGTGGGGGGAGGGCTGTGGCATCTTTGATGTTCACGGCTGCATTTCAAAGTCTAGGGTCATGGTCATGCATGTTTGATTGCCCACTGGTCCAAAGATTCACTGAGTCAAGGCGTGGAACCGTGACAGCTAGCGATCTGACTACTGCCAATCTCTCATCTTATTCACACTTGAGGCTACTGATTCGCTACTATTCATCTCATTCTCGAGCGATGACCTTTCTGGCGTCCAAACCCCGCTTTGATCTCGAGGATCCTCCTTACATTGACACTGGTCTATCAATAATGGCAGTCGACAGTAGCAGCTTTCCTTCGATCCCAGTCTACCAATGTGGCGAGCAATACTGGATTCAAGCCCGAGACAGCCAAGTTCTGCCATGGAAACCACTCTGATGAAACAGGTATACTTTCTCTACGTCAACGAAGCCGATCTCACAAGTGTTGAAACGACCGTCTCAACTCAGTATCCACGAAAAAAAAAATCTACAATCGAGTGACCGAGATAGGAGCTTGTGGTGGGAAGAGACTGGTCACGCTTCAACGGTAATGTGGTGAGGATCGTTGTCAATCTGATCATAGAAGATGGACGTGGAGAATGGCGTCATGGGAATGTGTGCACACCTGAGGGCGATCTGAAAAGCTTGACTTTGATGCATCAAGGTATCAATTTGTCCAATTCTGCTCGCCACTCCAGCTGATGAATACGGCTTGGACACGGATCGGATGCGACGTGAGTGCACGAAAGTGTAAATGTTGCGGATGGGCTGCTTGTGAGGATACCCTCGGTACACATGATCGATTCCACACGCTCTTCATAGTGCTCGCAGAGGTGCTCACGTAGCGATTTCTACGAACCAAACAAATGTGTCAAAGGTCGAAAGTGCGCTTTGACTTAGTAAGCTCATCATCACGGCCTCTTCAGCTGTATCGTCTTCACAGGCTGCTAGTAGGACCTGAGGTCACTTCAAGCTTGCTGGATAGGCCTAATGAGGTATGTAACTCTTTACACCCAATCTGACTCTCAGTTCGTTGCGCAATGAACTCTTGCGGCCACTTCATCTTGGTCCACCAGGTGCAGACTACACATCACTGAGGCTTCCAGCGCTTCCACCACTACCTTTAAAACAGACTATCGCAGCTACAGTGCTGCTCTTGCAGCCAGCGCAGCCTGTACCCGCTGACCCGGCAAAGCGTTTAGTAGAGCTCAGAAGGCGCTTGGAAGAGAGTCAAGTAACACTGCCGCAGGATTGGCTGGAGGAGCAAGGATGGCATTCAGGCTTTGATTTGGCGACGTTGTTGGGGGCAGAAGCTCTGACTGCTCGCAGAGCTCTTGACCTCATGCTCGAGTTGCAGTGCTTCTTGGAGCTCGAGTTCTCATCGGGCAGTGGCGGCTTTACGGAGAAGGATTGTGAGTCTATTGCGGTCTTGGTGGTACATATACTGATTGATACAGTTGCGCTTGGTACTTTGGACTCCAAAGTGACACGCTTGGCGCTGCAGACGATAGCTCAGTCATTACTAGTCATGACGACAAACTATCTACAAACAGCTGCAGTCCCTCCATACCTCTCGCAAACAATCCTGGGTATTTTCAAACTCGCCGCCTTCCCGTCAACAACCCCTCCAACACTCCTAACTCAGCTCACCCAAACCCACCTCTCCACAACTACGCTTTGCAGCATAACTTTGGGCTGGACTCCATCTCACGCACCGCAACTCTTCGCAAATCTACGAAGTCAGCTCATCAAGCTTTTGAATGATGCTGGGCCAGCTCAGGCCATGGCGATTTTGAGTGGCGCAACGCGAGCTATCAGGACTTCTGCCAAGGCTGGGAGGCGGTTCCCGGCGTATGTGGAACGGACTATTGGCATGCTGCTTAG
Source organism: Holtermanniella nyarrowii (assembly GCA_001600035.1). Lineage (NCBI taxonomy): Eukaryota > Fungi > Basidiomycota > Tremellomycetes > Holtermanniales > Holtermanniella > Holtermanniella nyarrowii. Next base: position 855,170 of record BCIT01000009.1, read on the forward strand.
TCGGCAACTAGTTGCGCGAGGTGGTGTCAGAGGTCTTTTGGAAAATGTCTTTGGCGAAAGGACAGGCCAGGAAGCTGTTGCTTGTATGTTTCTCCTTGTGAAAGGTCGGCTGACGATGCAGCGGATCCAGCCAAGCTGGAGCACGTCGCGAATGTCTTGTCAACCCTGCCGAAAGAGATCTCATCCGAGGTAAGCTTTTCGATGGCATTGATGGATGCTGACAAACAGCGCTACTTTGGAATCGTAATATCCGCTCTGTTGAACGCGATTTATCCACCGGACGATGTACCGCCCTCGCCCAGCATGCACGTACACGCAGCTTCCTACACGATCTCGCATCTCTTATCAGGCCCGCACGCCGAGCTTGTCGTAGCGACTCTTCAGGAGCAGCTACATGCCCCTCTAAGGCCCGCTCCTCTCACTGAAAGCGCTACAACGTCGACGAGCTTACCGTCCCTGACTTCTCTGGGCAGTGGTGCCGAGTCATCAGTCGCGACACCCGCCGGTACAGTCACGCACATCTTGCTGACACTGCATGGCCTTACACTGAATGCCCCACCAGGAACCAAGATCTGGCAATACCTCATCACGCCGATCCTACCCCTTCTTTTCTCCCTCTCGGCTTCACTGGCGACACCTGGCAAAGGCAAAGGAAAAGCGAAAGCTAGAATCGTGGCCGTTGATGAGGAGCAGACGGACTGGGCCGGGACTATCAGAGGCTTGATTGAAGGTTGGGGAAGAGTCAGTGCTGAAGGCGAAGTTGGGGCTGGTCTGTGGAGTGTGCTGCAGAGCGGACGAGGCTGGATAGTGGATCATCTCGCTGCGGAGCAAGAGAATGGAAAGACGTTCTTCTGGGGCACGGAAGATGGCTCGCCTTGTATCATGTACGGACAGTAAGTCTTTCACCAGCGAAGAGCTCGCTGATCAGTAAGGGAGGATCAGATGGCGGCCCTATCACAGATCTCACTCATGCCAGGAGAAGACGATACAGCAGCCATGATGTCAATGATGCCATTCCATCCTAATCCATCACATTTCGCAGACGTATTGAAAGCTATCAATCGATCCGATGTAGCTGGCAATGTCTTTTTGAGGGCGTTGGGAGAATATCGGATCCGAGCTGAAGCGAGCGGTGGCGACGACATGCAGTAAGTGTACCAAGCGCGGAACGCTGCTGATAGTAGGACTATACTGTTCTTGCAGATCGTTCTGCAGATTGTTAACAAGCTTGGCGAGAGTGTGCTTGGTCGTTCTGAGCAGGTGTTGGCGTTTGTGGAAAATACATTAGCTGGCGCTGCAAAGGAGGCGACTGATGTTATGGAGCAAGTTTCAAGCGGAATGGCGGGTGTGAATCTTCGTGAGCTTGAGGAGGAAGATCCGAAAGAGGAGAGTGGTCTTGGCAAGTTGGGTTTGGTTCCTACTGCTATTTCGCTTCTTCTTGCAGTCCTTGAAGGTGGGTTCGGGCTGGTGCGAGCACAGGCTGACGATGCAGCAAATGAGAACGTGACGGCTTCGACTGAAGTGATTCTTCATCCTATCGAAGCGCATTTGCGCGTGCTATCCGAAGATGCGGCTTCATCCGATACCAAGAAACTCGCGCGAGAAGCACTGCTGATCCTATCTGCACGACAAGCGCTCTCATCGTTCGCACCCGCTACGTCCAAGCCCTCCGCCATTTCAACCTCCCAAGAAACGTACCGCAAAGCTCTTTCCCTAGTGCAAGACCCTCTTCTTCCAGTCCGTGCACACGGCTTAATAATGCTTAAAGACCTCGTCCTCGCCCCTTCATTCGATCGTGCACTCACACCAGCCATCATGGACATCTTCATGAACTCTGTTCAGGATCCAGATTCATATGTCTATTTGAACGCTGTCAAGGGACTGGCGGGCATGGTTGATGCGATGGGAAGGGAGGTGATGGGGTCTTTGGTGGGAAGTTGGAAGGGGGTTGTTGAGAAGGGTGGGATGAGGGAGATGGCGAGGGATGAATTGGAGAAGGCCTTGAGGATTGCAGAGGCGTTGAGTCTTGTTGTGCAGAGGCTTGGTACGGCGCTTTCGGCGCATGGTGAGCTTCTTTGCGCGAGGTACGGTTTAGAGATGGGCTGACCAACAGCTGACAAGATCATCCCACCGATGCTGGCTACGTTCCCCGCGCGTCACCTTCCAACGATCATCCGCTCATCAGCACTCTCGATCCTCGCTGCGTGCGCCGAAGCAGACCCACAAGCCCTTCTTCCATGGTCACAAGATGCCGTGGGCGCCGTACTCGACTTGATTCAGATCGAAAGTGTACCCATGGCGCGCGCGAGGCCAGCTGCGCAAATCACCGAAATCAAGCCCACAGACGCAGACGCGCCTATGAAGAAACAGCCTGCTATCGTCGATGAGGAGCCGACAAACGTCAATGAAAGCTCGCATCCTGTGCTACGGCGCGGTGCGCTTGTATTTCTTGGCTTGCATATTCATTCGCTGCTTGCGACGGAGCGAGTGGAAGCTCCGTCGATGCCTGTCGTGACGCTTGATGTCCGACCTTCAGCTTCGCCACGCTCAACTCAGGCGCTACCTGATGGGCTGCTGCAGCGGGCGCGAACGATCCTGCGATATGTCAAAGACACTGATATCGATGCACTTGTGCGACAGCAGGCTGGTGAGGCCGAGACGCTGGTCCGACAGCTACGAGGTGGTTGGATCGGGTAAAATGCCACCATGCATGAACATATATTATCCGCGACGTTTCCCCGGTCACGCATGCTTTCAGTGTACCTGCTCCCTTGTTCTTGCCTAGCGTCGGAACAAGGATAGACTTGGAAGGGTATTGCGTCGAGTTCTAGAAAAGAAATAGCATCGTGAAGAACTCCTTTGTATAGCGGAGTGGGCACGAACAAGAGGGACAAAATTGGGTCTGGCAGTTGCTGTTTTACCTTAAGGTCCGTTTGCCGCTTGTCGTCTGGTTAGTCACACCAAAACGAAGGGATTGCAAAAAGGAAGATAGAGATACAAGGGTATTTTGGAACGTAGAGACGAATAGGAATGCACCTCTGAGGTACGTGGACCTGATGTTGACGTTCCACCGCTCACTCATCAGGGGTGTACAGCATACATCATGACGACAACTCCATTCAACAAAGTCATCTCTAGACAGAGCTCACCTACCAAAAGTGCAGTCTCTCCCGGAACAGCTCAACCAGCTTTCGGTCGGATACCCACGGCAAGTCTCCTTACTGACGACATGCACTAGCGCTGACCCTGAACAGGATCCGTTCATCCCTCTTTCTCGCTCTGGATCCGTCTCGCCTAATAAGCAGCCTGCGTCGTCAACTTCACCACCACGAATGAATGCACTGCCCTCGAACGCGGCCATTGATCTAGTGATTGCGAATGCAATGGCTAACGCCCCTGCGCCATCTCAGTTGGGTATCATGGATCAGAATGCCAGGATCGGGAACGAGAGTATGTACCCCTTAGTTCTGGAAATGCTGATTTGGTAGTTACGAGGATCAGGACGCCTTCAGCTATCAACAACTTGTTTCCTGCTGCTGTTGGACTCGACGGTCGCGTCAACCTCTTTGTTGGCAATGTGCGTACTTTGGATGAGAAAAGGAAGCTGATAGCAGCTACCGTACCGTGTTCGATGGCAGGATCTCAAGGACTTGTTCAGGCGTGCTGGTACCGTCCTGCGTGCCGACGTCAGTCTAGGCCAGGACAACAGGAGCCGAGGGTACGGAACAGTCTTGATGGGCAGTCGAGAAGATGGTGCCAAAGCCATTGGTTTGTCGTGCACCTCAATCACCTCCTGACGTCCAGATCTATTCAACGGTTTCAATTGGCAGACACGAACTCTTGAGGTTCGGCCCGACCGCCTTCCACCAGAGTATGAACCTCATGCCACCCTTCACCCCCAACATCCCCCTTTTCAACCTTCCCACATGCCACCTTCAATGTACCCACCGCATTTCCAGCAACAGCAACCTCAATTTAACCACTTTCATCATCCACAACAAGCATTCTTCCGTCCACAGGCTTTCAACTCTTCTCCCGGGTATCAGCACATGGGTCTGCCGCATCAGGCATTGACGCCAATGTCGACGGGTCCGCCTCAGTTGCATCCGCAATCCTTTGCTCCGCGGAATGACGCTGTACAGCAGCAGTCTTTTGCGTTGCCGCATCAGGCTGGTGTACCGCCTAGGACTGGGTCTTTCTCGTCACTTATCAATGGTAGTGAGATACGGTCTGGGTCTGGTTTGTCACCTGCTGAGGATGAGCCTATTCCACTTGGGCGCACCGACTCTTCGTCCCCTGTCATCGGTGCCATCGGGCAGAGACCTTCTCCTGCTCTTGCGGAGGAGAAAGGCATGACGTCGTCCAATGGATCAAGCAGTGGCAGAGCGGCCCCACCGACGGGCCTTGGGCCGTTGCCTTCCAGTGTCTTCTCGCCGGCTCCGAGCTCGGTCTCGCCTGATACGTCAATGAGTAACGAGAGGCCGTTTGGCGCCCTCGGAAACGGTGGTATGATCAGACCGCCAGTTGGGACGCCTGCGGGCTTGACGACGGGCAGAGTGCTCTTCATCCACAATGTGAGTCCGACCTGTTCTTGATGGCAAGGCTGACAAGTAGCTGCCTTTCCAATGCCAGTGGCAAGATTTGAAGGATCTTTTGCGGCCTGCTGGGAGTATTGTGCGAGCCGAGTGAGTAATCATGAAAGAAATGCAAAGCTCACGTTTAGCGTCGCACTGGGACCTGACAATCGATCACGAGGCTATGGGACCGTCTTGTTTGCTTGCGAGGCAGATGCGCAGAATGCCGTGCGCATGTTCAATGGGTGAGTTGCGCACGCAAAAGACAAACAGGGACTGATGAGCAGCTATGAATACCAAGGGAGAGCCATCAAAGTTTACATTGATCGTAACAATGACCGCCACAATACGACACCGAATCAAGGGCCACCGCCACCGCCACCACGCATATCGAATCAATTCCAGCCGTATCCTCAGTTCCCACAACCGTTCATGGTGCATCATCCCTCGCCATTCGGTCATCCATCGCCTGATTTCGCTCCTCCCCCGCGTCAGAATGCTGAGACGCAGAGCGAAGTCTCGCCTACCAAGCAAGCTGGTGATCTGCCGACTACTGAAAGCGAGGGCGGTGAGAAAGCCCGAAGTCCGAAAGTGCCGTTGAGTGTCGATACCTCTGTTGCTGCTCCGCTTGCGAATGGGAACGGTGGCGAGATGAACGGTTCGGGGAGATCGGGGTCTGGCAAGGCGCCTCATCCTGGTTCGATCACGATGCCCAGTTATCCCAATTTTTCGAATGGCAATCCGCTTAGCCCAATGCAGACTCGGGGTCTACCGCCTATGACGCCTTCGATGCCTGGTTTCGTCTTTAATGCGTATCCTGTGAGTTTCCGGGGATGAAATTGGGAAGAAGAGTGGCTGATGAGCAGCAAACGCCGCCTTTGCATCCGCCGTTCATGTCGCCTGGCTTTGCACCCTTCTCCCCCGGTGCACCCGTCACGAGTCCAAACGTCTATTCTTACAACCCGTTCTTGAACGCCGCGCCCGGCGCACCGATCATGCAGCCTGGAGGTCCGCCTGGTGCACCACCCGGTCGGTGGAACGGCTATACCGCCTCAGCAGGCTTGCGCACGCCACAAGGCCAATCCCAAAGCAACGGTGATTACTTTTCAGGCTCTACGCTGCCGAAACTCGATACGAGCGTCGCTACGAGTGCAGCAAATTCCACCAACGCCAGTCCTTTGAATGCAAAGACGCGGTTCACGTCGATGACGCCTGCTGGGTTGCCTGATCTTGCATCTGCGCTTGAGGAGATGGTGTTGACGCCGGGTGGTAGTCCGACACCGGCACCGGATCCGGCTAAGGTGAGGGCGAGTAATCGTTCGAGTATCGATTTTACGAAGCGATCGCTTGCTGCTGCTTGGGAAGATGGGCCTACAGCTGGGCCAGTCACCGAGCGCCGGGCATCGGACGCCGCGTAAGCGTAAGCATCTTTGATCTTTTTTTTTTTTAGTCTGTTTTCTTGGATTGTTTTTGCATTGCGCATGAGGGTAGTTATGGGTGTCACGATGATCATGATGATGAGGTGGAAGGGAAGGCATGGGTTGGGGGCTACATTGGGAAAATGGGATGAATGGATTTCTTGGATTCGCCACTCTAAAAGATGACGCACGCCTATAATCACGGGAAAGCTCGATCTCCGAGTCCAACAGCTGCTGCTAAGCTTGGTCATTGCTAGAGTTGTAACATCAAACGACCATGATACCATTGAGATCATTAGCAACCACAAGTCGTCCAGCTACACAGCGTAGTTTGAATGTACTATCAAGGCAACTCGGGACTCGCGCCGTTCAAAAGAGCCCGACATCGACATCGACCGTCGTGAGAGCGAGCACACTGGGTTCTTATCGATCGCTGCATGCAAGTGTAGCCAGGCAGGTCAAAGATAAGCCTTGGATCAATTCGGGGCTGAGATCTGAAGGGCAAAAAGGGGAGGAAGAGGAGAAGAAGCATGAGAGTCAAGATGAGAACAAGAACAAGGTCGAGGGTGTAGATGACAAGGCTGCTGCTGCTGCTGCGGAGGCTGCAGAGGGAGCGGAGAGAGTAGAGGCCAAAAGTACTGGATCGAACTCTGCTAGTTCTTCAGATTCGAATTCTTCATCGGCATCGAGCAGTTCGGGAGAAGGTAGTTCAGGTGGCTCTAGCTCTACACCACCATCCTCACCAGGCTCATCCTCTTCCGACGTTCCTCCCAAAACAGGCCGCGAGATCGCCAAACCCTCCATCCCAGAATTCTACCCCCAAGTCCTAGCCCTACCCATCACTCGCCGACCCCTCTTCCCAGGCTTTTACAAAGCAGTTACCATCACCTCTCCACCCGTCATCAAAGCCATTCGGGAACTCCTCGCACACAACCAACCTTACATTGGTGCTTTCCTACTCAAAGATTCAGAATCTGATTCCGATGTCATTACTTCGCTCGATCAAGTTCATCCCGTGGGTGTGTTTGCGCAGATTACGAGTGTCTTTGGGAGTGCGGATAACGCTTCACCTGATGGCAAGGATAAAGATAAGCCAGAGACGTTGACGGCTGTACTTTATCCTCATCGGAGGATTCATATTGATGAACTTGTGACTAGGGCTCCTGCGCCACAGGTGCCTCAGGCTGTAGCGGAGAGGAAAGCGGCGGAGAGCGAGGGCGAGGGAGAGGTGACGAGCTTTGAGCGCGATGTACCTTCGGCCGATAGTGTGCGTGAGCAGGTGGGGACTGCGCCGCAGGGGCAGGACGAGGGTGACGTGGCTTCTTTCGAGCAGGGTAAGTCGTCTTGCTTCTTTAATTGATGCTGACATTATAGCAGAGAAGTCATCCAACCCGCCTCTTTCCACATTAGGCTTCCTCCACCCACTCCTACCTCAAGTCTCACTCACAAACGTCAGTAACCTCCAACTCGACACCTACAAAAAGGATTCTCAAATGGTTCGCGCAATCATGTCCGAGCTCATCTCCGTCTTCAAAGACATTGCTCAACTCCAGCCCATCTTCCGCGAGCAGATCACGAGCTTTACCATGTCACAAAGCACCTCCAACGTCTTTGACGAGCCTGACAAGCTTGCTGATTTCGCGGCGGCCGTGTCATCGGGTGATGTCCTTGATCTTCAAGCAGTTTTGGAAAGCTTGAGCGTCGAGGACAGGCTGCAGAAGGCGCTGTTGATCTTGAAGAAAGAGTTGATTAATGCTCAGTTGCAGAACAAGATTTCGCGCGATGTAGAGAGCAAGATTCAGAAACGCCAGAGAGAGTATTATCTGATGGAACAGCTCAAGGGGATCAAAAAGGAGTTGGGCATGGAGAGTGATGGCAAGGATAAGCTTGTGGAAAAGTTTAAGGAAAAGGCGACGAAACTTGCTATGCCTGAAGGCGTTCGCAAGGTCTTTGATGATGAGATCAACAAGTTGATGCATCTTGAGCCTGCTGCGAGTGAATTCAAGTGAGTGATTCGAGGTGGGCGTGGGATGGTGCTGATGAACAGCGTGACGAGAAACTACCTTGATTGGCTCACTCAAGTCCCATGGGGCGTTCACTCTCCTGAAAACTATGACATTTCTCACGCCATCAAAGTCCTCGATGAAGATCACTACGGCCTCAAAGACGTCAAAGACCGAATCCTCGAATTCTTAGCCGTTGGAAAGCTCCGCGGTTCAGTCGAAGGCAAGATCATCTGTCTCGCAGGTCCACCCGGAGTCGGCAAAACGTCTATCGGGAAAAGTATTGCCCGTGCGCTTGGCAGACAGTTTTATCGATTCTCGGTCGGTGGCTTGACGGACGTTGCGGAGATCAAGGGACATCGGAGGACTTATGTTGGTGCTATGCCTGGCAAGCCAATTCAAGCTTTGAAGAAGGTGGCGACGGAGAATCCATTGATTTTGATCGATGAGGTTGACAAGATTGGGAGGGGGCACAATGGGGATCCATCGAGTGCGTTGTTGGAGATGTTGGATCCGGAGCAGAACTCGTCTTTCTTGGATCATTAGTGAGTTTGACACAGGTATGACGGATTGGGAGCTGATGAAGCAGCATGGACGTTCCTGTAGATTTGTCAAGAGTGCTGTTTGTTTGCACTGCCAATGTGCTTGATACTATCCCAGCGCCGTTGTTGGATCGTATGGAGGTTCTGGAAGTCAGCGGCTATGTCTCGGCCGAGAAGCTCAGCATTGCGGATCGTTATCTGTCGCCGCAAGCCAAGGAGGCTTCGGGTCTGAAAGACGCCGATGTCGTTTTGGAGCCAGAGGCGATTGAGGCCCTGATTCGGTACTACTGCCGCGAGAGTGGTGTTCGTAACCTCAAGAAGCACATTGACAAAGTGAGTGCAGGGATGGGCTTGGGTGGAGCTGATGATAGATCTACCGCAAAGCTGCGTACCGGATAGTGCAAGACCTAGGCGAGGAAGGCTTGCCCGAACCAACGCCGGTTAAGCAGTCAGATGTCAAGACTGTCGAGGCCCAAGAACCAGACGTCAAGCCCTCATCTGAAAAACTGCCTGGTGACGAAATTCCTAGCCCCGGAGACGAGGGCTCGAGGAAGGAAGTGACGACTAAGCCTAGACAGCCGCTCAAGGTGCCTGACAGTGTGCATGTTAGTATCACACGTGAGAACTTGAAGGACTACGTTGGGCCGTGAGTGCTTGTGAATGCCATGGGAAAGGGCTGATGGGAAAGTGCGATTTACCAGAAGGATCGGCTGTACAACAAGGCTCCACCTGCTGGTGTTAGTACCGGTCTTGGCTACCTTGGCAACGGGTCTGGCGCCGTCATGCCTGTGGAGTGCACAGTGAGTTCACGGATCTGCATCGTGAGACGAAGCTGACGCGTCAGGCAATGCCCGGTAAAGGCAGCTTGCAGCTCACCGGCAAGCTCGGTGAAGTCATCCGCGAGTCGGCCCAGATCGCTTTGAGCTGGGTCAAGTCGAATGCTTTCGCTCTTGGGATCACCAAGTCTGAGACGGAGCAGACGCTGAATGACCGTGATGTGCATCTGCACATGTGAGTCATCAACGAATGAAGGCATTGTGCTGATGATCAGGCCCGAAGGCGGTATTGGCAAGGAGGGACCGAGTGCTGGAACGGCGATCTTGACAGCTTTCGTGTCGCTGCTGACAAAGACGAGGGTTGACCCTGACGTTGGTACGTTGAGGCATAGCATCCAGGACAAACTGACAAACAGCGATGACGGGCGAGATCTCGCTTGGTGGGCAGGTACTACCTGTTGGTGGTCTCAAGGAGAAGATGTGAGTCGCGTGGAAGCCAGTGTCGTCTTACTGACTCGTCTAGTCTTGCCGCTCAGCGTGCTGGTATCAAGAGTGAGTGGCCTACTGCCAGTCGCATGAGCTGACAATTTCAGAGCTCATTGTGCCTCTTGCCTGCAAGCCCGACATTGACGAAAACGTCCCAGCAAGTGTCAAGGAGGGAATCGAGTTTGTCTTTGTCGAAGAAGTCCGTCAGGTCCTACACGAGGTTTTCAAAGGCTCTGAGGCCGCCGCGCGCTGGAAGGAGACTTTGCCTTTGGAGGACGGCGAGGGTATCAGAGGATGAGCTTGATTGAGCAGCACATCTTCCATTGGGGGACACGGGACGCCTGTAGGATAGACAAGAGGTGGGAAGAAGAGAAAAGCATAGTGCATGGTCGATGAATTTTGTAGCCACCCTTCTCAAAGTCGCGGAGAAATTGTCATCAGATAGGACGCGGCTGGCGACGCGACTTTACTCATCAACGACGACGCAAAAGACAGCAGCAGCGATTAGCAAGCATGTCGAGAGTAGCAAAAAGGTCCAGAAATGATCCAGAGGCCGATGTTCAAGATGAGGTAGACTTTGAGGATGAAATGGAGCCGGAGCCGACGGTGAGCTCAGCTTGAACGAGCTCGAGAGCTTTCGCTGAAGAGTTGATAGAGGAAGAAGAAGACTATGAGTTCGCCGTCTGTACAGCCTGCCAGCAAGACTCGTGGCAACAGGCAAGAAGAGGCTTCTGGGGTGAGTCGGTTGGTCATGTGGTACAGTCCATCTTGAGCTGACGTTGCAGTCCTTGGCTATCTGTGGTGTCCTCAAGTACGACTCGCTGTAAAGGTAGCGAGCTCTGCTGATACTTCTCAGGTCCATCACACTCAAAAACTTTATGTGTCACTCGCATTTCTCGACGACTTATCATCCCAAGATGAACTTTATCCATGGCAACAACGGCAGTGCGTCCTGATGCTGTGATGGAAAGAAGCTGATCGTCAAGGTGGCAAGTCTGCACTGCTGACTGGTATCACTGTTGCTCTTGGCGGTCGCGCGGCTCTCACTGGACGTGCTGGCGGTCTCAAAGATCTCATCAAGAGCGGACAAGAGTTCGTCTTTCTGCATCAATGCTAAGTAGTTTGCTAACATCCACAGCCAAGGCTCTGTCGCCGTCGTTCTCGCGAATGCGGGCTCTGATGCCGCCGATCCCGATATCTATGGTGACGAGATCACGATCGAGCGTACCTTTCACCGCTCTGGCGGTGGTGGCTACAAGATCATGAATAGCTCCAAGAAGGTGGTCTCGACTCGCCGTGACGACCTCAACAAGATCCTCGATCACATGAACATTCAGATCGACAACCCCATGAACGTTCTCACTCAGGACAATGCGCGGTCTTTTATCGCCGACTCGGATCCGAAGACCAAGTATCAGTGGTTCCTCCGTGGGACTCAACTCGATCAGCTCGTCAAGACCTACGACGAGACTGACGTCCGCCTTAGAGTGTCCGAATCCAAGCTTGAAGCCAGCAAGAAGAATATACCTGCTCTGAAGGAGAGGGTTCGCAAGTACGAAGCGCGAGTTGCTCAGTGTCAGCATGCTCAAGGTCTGACCGGCGAGATCGACCGAGTCGAAGGCATGCTAGTGTGGGCGCACGTGAACGAAGCAGAGGTTGTAAGTGACTTCTTTTCGTGGTGTACTGATGGGTAGCATGTTGCCGATGCTACTCGGAGGATGGACAGAGACCTCGAGAAGGCAGCTGGCCACAGGCAAAGGGCTGAACAAATCTCAGTATGTCGTTGCAGTGAAGGATTGCGCTGACTCCTAGGCCACCATTGAAGACCTCAAGACCGTCATTGCCGAGGAAGAAGAGAGAATCAACGAGTTCAAACAGACAAAGGCGCCTCTCAAAGCCAAGAAGCAGAAGCTCTCGAACGAGCGCATGGGTATTCTCGGCAACATGGATAAGATCAAGGTACGCAAGTAACCTTGACATGGCTGATGGCCAGGAAGCTCGAGATGGCTGTCGCCTTGAGATCAGCGTGGCTGACAAAGCTATGAGAAACGTTCAGAATCTTATCGATGCTCAGAACAAGCTCCTCAGCCCAGAAGCTGTGGAAGAACGCGCCGCAAAGCAGGTTACGCTGGAGAAGAACAAAGATCTTCTTCTCAAGTGCCGTCAAGGCATTGACGCCGAGGTGAAACTGCAGCGCGAGGCCGAAACGCGAGTCAACCTTGCTTTCGCCGAGCAGGAAAAGCAACGCGCCAATGCGAAGGAAGCAGCAGAAAATCTCCACAAAAAGAAGCGAAACGTCGAAGCACTGCATAATCAGCGTGGTAACCGACTCAACGCATTCGGCAAGAATCTCAACATACTGCAGCAAGAGATCGACCGAATTCAATGGCGCGGTCCGAAGCCGATCGGCCCACTTGGCATGTTCATTGGCTTGCAAGATTTTCGCTTTCTGAAAGCGGTTCAGTCACTGCTCGGCATCACGCTCTTGCAGTATGCCGTTCAAACAAATGATGATCGCTACAAGTTGATGGACATCATGAACAAATTGATCAAGAGCAAGAAAATGTAAGCGCTGAAAGGTCATCCGTTAACGTTCCCAGTGAGTTCTATACCGGTCAACAGGGAGGAGGCTTCCCCGGCGTGATCACGCATAACGGAAGGCCATTTGATTTCTCTAGAGGTGACGTGAGCGGTCAGGGCCCATCGGTGCTATCGACTTTGACAGTATGTTCATTGTGAGATTCGCGCTGACGACAGTTCACGAACGACCAAGTTCGCGATATTCTGATCACGAAGGCACACATTGAGAGGTCATTTGTCATTCCGACCCGCGACGAGGCGTCCGCCTTTCTCGACCGGATTGGTGTTGGAACAGCCATCTGTATTGATGCGTATACGGTTCAGAAGGCATCGCGGGAAAGGTAAGACTCGTGCAATGATCCATCACTTGACTGACATTTTCAGTGGTACACAAATGCACCCTGGTTCCGACTGGAGGGGTAGTCAGCTATTCGTGAAGGACTTCAGTGAAGCCATGCAGTACGTCCGACGTGGCTCAACATCTCTTCATGCTGATTGTGAACAGAGAAGCGCAAGACGATGTTCGCATTCTAGAGGCCCAGCTCGCAGAATATCGAGCGACGTTCGACCAAGCTGCTGATCATCTCAAGCGCGTGACCGCGGACCAATCATTTTGCAATGTAAGCTGGATGCGAATGACATCCCTGACAGCTGCAGAATCGTGTGAGACGAATCGAACTCACTCTGCAAGAAATGGGCTCGAAGATTGCTCAAATGGAAGATGACTTGGTAGTTGGGCAGTCTGTGGAGGTTGATGAGCTGGCTGGGACCCTTGATGTGAGCGAACGTTTCAGCTCGACTGACTTGCGAAGGAATATCGCACAACAATCGAGCTCCAGCAGAAGCAACTCGAGTCCATCGAAAAGCAAATGGCCGAGCAGCGAGCCGACCTGGAGGGAATAGATGTCGATCTCGCCGAGGTCACGAAACGGATTCAAGATTTCGACCTGGAGCTGGCTTCTAAGAGTGTGAGCTGCTCATTGCAGGCCTTATTGACATTTCAGGATGCCCTGGGACCTCCCACGGAACAACTGCTGAGAGAACAAGCTGCTTTGAAGCACAGCCAAAGTAGTTGTGCCACGCACGAGGCCCAGGCAGATGCTAAACGAGCAGAGATCAAAGAGCTTGAAGACGACTTGCAGGTACGTGAATAAGTTCACTCTTGGACGCGCTCATGGCTCAGCGTCGCCTTGCATTTGCCGAAGGGATTCCAAGGCCTGATGAGCACCTTCAGAGGGAAAAGCTGTTCCTGGAGCTCAAGAAGCTGCAGAAGCAGCTTCAGAAGGCGAACGATGATACCGGCATCAACCTTGAAGAGGCTGCCCGACACCTCAAAGCGGCTGCCGAAGAGCTGCACGGCAAAGAGCGGGACAACGAAATGCTCGAGGGTGTACTGGCTACATTGAGGCGCGGTTTGATGTCCCGCCGCACACAGTACGCAATCTTCCGCGGTATGATTTCCATCAACGCCAAAACCAGTTTTCTCAACACCCTGGCTCGGCGAGGCCAGGATGGCAGACTCGAAATTGACCATGGTCTTGGCACGCTCAGGATTCTGGTCAAGGAGCAGGGGCAGGGTCAAAACGAGGACGATGACGGTGGTGAAGCGGACGAGCCGAGACAAGTACACTACAAGAGTACCAAGTCGCTTTCTGGTGGTGAGAGATCCTTTGCGACCATCAGCTTGTTGTTGGCTTTGTGGGAGGCGGCAGGGTGCCCTATTCGCTGCTTGGACGAGTTTGATGTCTTCATGGACCAGGTCAATCGCGATTTGACAATGAAGATTTTGGTGAGTCGGTGTTGATAAGTGTGGCTGACCATCACAGATGGGCGCGGCCGCAGCATCTGTGGACAAGCAGTTCATCCTCATCACACCTCAAGACATCAATCTCGGATCCAACGTCGACGTCAAGGTCATTAAAGTCAGAGACCCCCTGCGCAATCAGTGAGTGGCTCCAGAGTGTGAAACTGACTTTAGGGGCGTGCTCTCCTTTGGTGCCGCATGAGATTGATTTGGGCTGTTATTTCTTTGTACATGCACGATTTAACTACATACGCTGCATTCGCGTGCTAAGCATGCCAGCTTGCTGTCTGCGATACTCTCTTCGAGCCTCCGTGTCATCGTTGCCACCGACATTGCCCCAGCCAGCCAAGGGCACGACGATACAAGTACAGTTGTCTTGAGCGCCGAGATCCTCTGCGAAATGTACAATGGTCGCTGCTGCGCGAGTGGGATCCATGGATGCTCGAGCGAGATCGACAATTTCTTGGTTGGACATGAGTGAGGTGAGACCGTCAGTCACCATGACCATGTAAGCATAGTCCTCGCCTGGGATCAGCATGCGCTTGGTTAGACCAGACGCACCGTTCAAGACGTGGGATGTAACTTCAGGCTCGGCAGTGACGCCTGAAGGCTTCCATTCGCCATCACCAAAGCTGGCAAGTCAGCCGTCATCAGGACACGCGCAGCAGACGTACCCTCTGGTGTTCTCGATAGCTCCCATCCAGCGTGATTCTCCAAATGAATCAGCAACAAGCCGACCGCCCAGCCTCCTCAATCTCGCAGCTTCGACACGCGTCTCAGCATGGTGTTTCTCCGTCAATGGCTCGACTTTGCCGGTTGGCTTGTGGCATAGCAAGATACGTGTGTCGCTGCTAATCAGGATCCAATGGCCTGTGAGTGCGAGATGGACTTACCCGCAGTGTCCGACGGTGATGGAAAGACGCTTCGCAGCCCAGAAAGGCTGAGCTGGTGAATCGAGCGAGTGGATCAATGCTACTGATGCTGTTGAGCCACAACGCTTCGAATCGACCTGCGTCAAGATCTCCTTGTCCGCCTAGTCATCAGCATCAGACCACGCGCGCAAGCGATTGACTGACAGTCAAGAACGCAAGAGTCAGCCGATCTTCAATCGTGAACTCTGGCAAAGGCTTCGAAGTAGGTCTCGGCGGTAGCTCTTCAGGTTCTTCAGATTTCAATGGACCTGCGAATTTCGGTTCGACGCGATCGATTTCTTCTTTTACTGGCGATTCTGTCTTGGTGGGTTCTACCTGCTTTGCTGCTGCTGCTGCTGCTGTGGTCTTGAAGGGATTCTGGTTCTGTGACATGAACCGGCTCAGTGAGGCACCTCGGAAGCGTCGAAAGTAGCCACCTGTCACAAGTCAGTTCGGCGATTGGTAGAATACACGCACCGAGCTTGACTGTCCAATTCACGACAGCTTGTACTGAAGACGGCTCGACCGACTCGACAAGCTCATGCAGATGCTCTTGAACATATTTTGAGACTTGTTTACCTCCATGACTGCTTATTCAGCGCTTACACTACAAAAACTCACCCATCATAGATACCGAAGAATGCCACTTGTCCCGCCAAGAAGTCATCATCGGCCTTGGCTTTGCCGTTTGGGCGTTGGGGGACGCTGGCTGCTGGATCCCATTCGTGCCCTGCTGCTTTGAGAGACTTGGCGAGCTCTTTGGGCTCAATCTGGAGTGCATGCACGGCGTAAGCATCCTCTTGATACCTCGTTTGTCAGCAGTGCTCGGCAAGAATATGGCAAGCTTACTCTCTGTTTCCTCTGGATGAATAGACACCAATGATTTTCTTGGAGCTCAGTGGCACTTTGTATGTCATTCCTGTTCCGTTGTTAGATTGCAGATCGCTGTCAAGCTGAAGCAACGTACCTTCAGGCGTGACACCTCGGACAAAGTCATGAACATGTCGCTTGACACTATACTTCGGTTGAGTTATAGCATGCCTACTTGATGAAGCTACAGCGTTAATAATGTTGGGTATTCGACTTGACATAATTTGAAGAACAAGATGGTATATACCAAACGAGTACGGACGGAGACGAGGCCGGTAATAATTTGTCCGGGAACATGGAGCTCCGTTCCTCGTGACCTAGCGGGTGTGTGGCGTTTGCGATTGACGAGACCGAGGACTACCTCAAACATCATCGGCATCGTGACAACAAGATACATGAAAGATCTAAAAGCTAGGCGAGGACAGACTGCAGCTTTGCGTCGTCGTTGATGAGTTCCGACGAGTTGATCTGAGATGACGTCAGCACTCTGACGCAAATGGGGGAGAGAGCAGTCAAGGAAGCCTTCCTCTGAGACGTGCCACCCTGAGTCTCTTACAAGAAGAGCAGCACCGTCGGTGCTGCAGGACAAACATATTGGTGCTGCAGGACCGATACTACTTGGTCGATAGAAGCTACGCCGTTTCTCGCTCGACGTGAGGTCGCGCTGAATGGCTTGGCGAATAAGTCGCTATCAAGTAATCTTCGATTACGCGCGCGAATGACCTGAACATATTGGCAACGTCCGTTTGCGATCTCTCACCGTAACCCACAAAACGGCCGATTCCATTGATGCAGCGAGTGTCAAGGACGCTGCGCGCAACTTGCAGCGGCAAAGACACCGAATCGTCCCCCATAGTTGGACCCGGCTCGAGCCGCCACGGCGAGCGCAGACTTCACCGGAGAAAACCCAGCTATAGATGCCTATCGGACCGTGCACACAAGTCTACAGTCGCGGTGGTGGATAACAATGACGTATCAGATAACTGTATCTCATCATTCTAAGGGCCGAGAGGCGGCCCGCGCTGATAGAGACATACATCGACAAAGCTGCGATCCAGTCTCAAGGCTGTCTTGTCTGCCATGCTGTCGGTCAGGAAGCAAGATTGCTGCCTGACGAGTCCCTGGATCTCACGGCAAACTCACTGGGCCTGCATCAAGGTACATTTGCACTACACGCATCTCTCGTGACCGAAGAGACAATCAGAGAGAAACAGCTGGTATGCAGCTGCCAGGAAATATCCTGCCTCGCTTGATCGCAAAGCAGGTCTCTTCACGTGGCAGCTGCGCCCAGCGTCCCATCGTGACGGTCTTTCATCCACAGCCGAAATCAAGCAAACACTGCCTGTGCACCCGATGCGAATTCAGCAGGCACTCCTTCAAACTCGAATCTAAAATTTCAAGCGACTAGTCGTTGGGATGTTCAAGTCAAGTCAAATAGAGCGTGCGTGCTAGCGGACGCGGCTGCAGCTCTCAAAGACCAGGCCGCCGATGGCTGAGCCACATCTCGATGTTACACGCCTAGACAGGAGCACTGCAGAATCTACCCTGACTATCAACTGCGTCAGCCTGCACGACCGTCCACGAGAATGGACAGTCGCATCGAGATCAAAACTTAGCCGATTGCTTTTGACAGACACTGCAGTAAATTACCTGTACACAGGAACGAAGCGAGGGCGTTGGCATATATGTGTGTGTCCAAAGCAGCTGGTAGACCTATCGAGCACGATGTCTAATGGCTTCCTGCCATGTTCTGTAAGGCACATGCAGTCTTGCCTTCTGCCTGACAGATGGCGGAGAAGCCCATCGGGGTATCCCACAGACATGGCGGGACATACGCTCCAGACACCTTCAGAATGAGAATAGTCTACCGGACACAGCCGACTGGCCTTCTTTCGACAATCTTGCGGTTGAGGTTCAAGCCCTTGCATCGACCACCACCAAAATTCCAGACGCAATACAGACAAACCCGAACAGCCAAGTTGCGCTCGGCTATGCGGCCGTGCAGTCTGCAGTCTTTGGTAGCCAGCGCAGCCTTGGCGACAACAACTCGCACAACAAACGTTGCTGCTCCTTCACGAAACTACCTTGAGGAGGGGTAAGCAAATCTTACAGGAGCGATGGGAATCGAAATTGGCGATTGGTAGACGCTTTTCCAGCTGCCATAGCTGAGCTCGACCTCGCGTACTCGCGCATTATTCTCAATGTCAGCTTAGCTGGCCCAACCTGGTCCCTATTGTCATTCCGCTCGAGCTTTCAGCTTCCACGACGTACGTAAAGGAAATGAGAATGACCCGTCTAACCGCCTCTGCGAGTTGAGCAATCACTGCCAGATTTAAGACACTACGAACTGCCACAAGACTCGATGAGAGGATGCCATTCGGCGCGTAGAACCACAGACAGAGCTCTGCAGGCTTACTGCCAGCCGAAGTCATCAAGGTCAAAGAGCCACTGGTCGTGTATTACACACCATGACCCGAGCCACTGCAGTATCCGCCACTTCATCATCAGCTGCGTCAACCTGCGCGACCGTCCACCAAATAGACTGTCGGATGAGGTCAAGATACCAGCTGATGGAACTTGATGCATCCAGCAGTCAAGCGCCGATTCGAGGAGCAAAACGGTAGCGGTAGCTCGCATACCCATGTCATTCAACTGCTCTGCATCGCATCGCATCGAGGGCCAAGAGCGGCCTCAAGACCGGCAAGATGGTACTTGTGGATCAAGCTTGCGCATAACGTTTGATGGCTTCCCGTTTCATCGTGCGTGCCTCAGGCAGTCCTGCCTGATGCTTGACGATTAAGGGAAAGCTACTCGACGTGCTTCGCAGCCCATGATGAAGGCTGGGCAATCTTGAGATCAGCAGAATGCAGACAGTCAAGGAAGAAAACAGCCTGCTGAACATGTTCGGCTGCGTTCAAGGCGATCTCTGCTGGTGAGGTCAAAGACTTGTATCGACCACCACCAGAAGACCGGCTGGAGGCATACAGCCAATACTGAACAATCAAGCTGCACTCGTACACAAGAAGTATTTGAGCCTCGCTGCCCGTCCCCTCCTCGCCGGTTAGCCCTCTTAGCAACAGCAGAAGGCACCGGCAACTACAGCTGCACTGGCCCTCTCTAGCGGACGAGAGTCACGCAGAGCAGTGCCATGGTGGCAGCTGTGAGACATGACTGGATTCTGCAGTGACATTGGATGAAGAACGCGGATGAGGTGGTCTGCAGACGAGTTGTGGCAAAAAGTGTCTGCCATCTGCAGTGCAGTCATCAGAAGCGTCATGAGCGTCGCTGCCTTTACCGACCTTTGCCCGCGCGGCAGAACTTGTCGTGCCGGTCATAGACGACAAGACTCAGCGCGGATCTCTTAGTAGTGAGGAAAAATCGACTATGAAAATTCACCTGCTCTCCAGCTGCCACAGCTGAGCGCGACCTCGCGTGCTCGCAAGATCTTGCCACACAACTACGCAGCTGGCCTTAGCTGACCCCTATCGTCATTGTTTTCCTCCTCACGAGCTCTTCAGACTATGGGAAAGCTACAATGGAATGAGGACTGACCGTTTTACCCGTCTTTGCGAGTTTAGCTGTCACTTGCTCGAGATCGGGAAGCTGTGGTCCCCAGACTACTGCTCGCTGCTTTTCGAGCTCGACGCGGTACGAGTTGGCTTTTCTTCAGCTCTACTACGTAGTTTGGGGAAGATGATTGAAGCTCACGAGGAAGAATATTCTTCTTGAGAACTCTGTCTATGGCGCCTGAACAGCCTCCGCACGTCATGGTGATGTTGAAGAAGAGAGCTGGAGCTGTGGGTTGAAGTTGAGTCTGAGCGACATGGTCAGCTTGGGGAGTGGTACGGTTGACGACGTACAGTGTCTGCCATTAGTGCTACTTCTTATAGTGTTACTGAGCAGAAAAGGATGGGAAGAGAGAGACAGAGAAGAAGGGAAGACGTGAAAGGACGGCGGTTGTAGCTCACTGCTCATTCCCTTTGCTAAGCACGCTATCATTCCACTAACATGATCCACGGATCACACCTCACCCACGCGTTCATGTTTCATCAGCTTCTTATACTCTACGCGTTTCATCCGAAAACATGGAAACTGAACCTATAAACGTAGACCCACCCTCACCCAAATCATCACAAAAGGAGCGAGAACAAAGTACAGATAGCGATATCATTCCGCTTTCTGCACCACCAGCTCATCTGCTCAATCAACCTGCCAAGCCGAAGAAGCAGGTACAAGAAACGCCGGAACTGCCTAGTGATGCGTATGTTGTGATGGTGGAAAGAGCTGATGGACAGATGGGAAGTAGCGTATACATGGGCTTTCATCATCAAGTTTGATATGCTCAAGGAGATCAAGGGTCTCGAAAGCGTCGAAGAGTGAGTGCAGATTGTCCTTTGTCTTTGCTTGTCGGAAGATAAATGCTCCTTTGTGCCTGAGAGAGGAAGAGAGAAGAGATCAGGGCGGGTGAGCCAGAGTCGAGGAGGGAGAGTAGCCATCTGCTGGCTGAGTCTTCTTGGGGTTTCTGGCTCGAGCCGAGAGGAAGGAGAGCGGTGGGCTACGAATCGAGCGATAGACGCAAGTGACTGTCTGCTATCGGGCAGAGTACACTACAGGACCACGCACCCTCGTGTCAGCTGTCGCTTGAACGATCAAACAGCCTTCAACAGCTGGCATATGACTCGTCCTCGAGCAGCTGATTTCTAGCGGAAGTCGATGGTCCTGTCCTGTCTCTATACCCAAGAAACGGCGCGTGGACAACACTCTAAACATCGAAAGAGAAAGGAAGTCGGTCGATGGATCTGCTACCGGCTTTGTCCCGGACCCGCAAAGGCGCGTCCGTTGCGTGCGAAGGAACAGTGGACAGCAATGACTGAGCCTCGGGTCGGTCGAACCGAGTTTATGATGTTTCATGCCTTGAGCCGAGGTTCAGGCTGATGCGACCCGCTATAAAGGTGCAATGTTCAGACGCACGACTTGCGAGGGGATCACTAGCTGCTTGTTCATCTATGATCTTATATGCCGTCGCGTCGCCCGATGAGATGTCTGATACGTAGCGTGTGGTGGTGGAGGCGGAAAAGCAGAGGTCGAAACGCTTTGAATACGTAGCCGCTGCGGCTGAACCATTTCAAGCGAGACGACCAAGCTCTCGGCAGGCTTCTCGTCCATGCATACCTGGCGTCTTTGTTGCCCCTCCGCCGGGCTCTCACGAGTTGGCAGGGTGGTGTCCAATTGGTCGGGTATCTCCACTCTCCACTCGTTATTTGGGCTTGTCTATTTACACGAGCGGAAAAGGTGTACGGCGCTAGACCTCTCGATGCGATCATGTCATGCATGTGCATGAACCAGACGCACGGAAACTGAGCTAGCTGCGGGCAGACATTCACCCAGCCATTTTGACTGCGGAGGAAGAGTCATCACGCAGCGGCTGGCGAGATTCATGACGAGTGGCTCAGACTGCGGACACATATAGTCTTACGCGGCTGGGTGCCTTCTCGCCGCTTTATCAAGTCGGCAGACATTGCAGCTGCCTCTTCGTCGACAACGACAGACGTACGTCTACCTTGTGTGACATACTGGCAGCTGCGGTGGAGTCAGCCGGCGTTTGGTCAAGGCAGATCAGCTATCGCTGGGCAATATCAGCTGCGGAACCAGCTGAATGTCCCTTGTCTTTCGTCCGTCGTGTTGCTTGATCTTCAGTGGTTCATGTCAGCTTGTAAGATCTCAGGTCGATTTGCTCTGGAATTGTCAGCCGTAGCGGCTAACGTCTTTCTTTGCGTTGACTCGATGTGTGTGCCAATGCAAGCATTAACCTTTCTGCCTCTTTGATGACGTTGTCACGCGGCTCATTACGAAGAGAACAGCTTGAGCTCAATTCATCGAATGGCATTGAACCTAGATGAATTTTGATTTGCAGGATGAGAGGGGACTGACATCAGGACTCGAAAGCCGGGGCGTGGCGCAACATTAGCCAGCTGCTGGCTAATGCATTAAGCGCGTCTTGGCTTCGAGCCGAGAGGGAGAAGCAATGACGGCGACAAAGCGATGTCTCAATGAAGCGCAAGAGATAAGGTCGACGCAGATAACTCTGCATTTGGTGAAAAGAACGGAACAGGACCACATGCAAGTCTCGTCAGCTGCCTTGCGGATGCTAAACACCTCTCCCCGGTGGTTGAGTCGTATGCCTAGAGCAACTGATGGTTGAGAATTTTGTTGGTCCTGTATCATTGTGGATCGCTTGGGTGGTCCTTATATCGTTGCATAGCTTATTCGGTCGGTTGACGAGTCTGCTGCCGGCTTCTCGGGACACGCAGATGCTTTGTCTGTCGCGTCTGACAGATTCCGGCAGCAACGATTGGCCGAAAAAGCAGTCGTGTCGAACTTGTCTTACACAATACCTGGAGCCGAGCCTCGAACCTTTGATGAAGCATGTCACCGGTTACGGCTTGAATCTTCTCAACGCGGACGACTAGCGCGGCAGCTACGAGGTGCATCCTCAGCTGTTCGATTCCCGAGACTTTGTTGTCCGCTGTGATGTTGATGGCTTAGCCGGTGTACTAAGTGGAAGGTTGAATGTCGCAGCTGCCTCGGCTGGACTATGACAAGCTAACGCTACCTGACTCTTGACAATCCTTTCATTTACAAGTTCCTGCCGCCTTTGGCGCTCACTGGCTTGGCATGACCTTGTTTGTATGTGGCGGGCAGTTGTTTTCAGACCCATTGCTCTGCCCTTTCTTTGATGATGACATGATCAGTATTGCCTTGGCTTCCAGCCGCTCTCTCCAATGGTAGACCACAGTTGCTGACACATTCCAGTCTTGAGGACGGCTTACTCTCTTGGGTGCCCAATGAGGTGCTTCAAAACACCATCATCGCGTTCCTTGTCAACCTCCGGCCGAGCCTTGCAACCAAGCTCGAGTGAGTCGATTGTTAGCCATCCAGGTGAAGCTGACCAAGCAGTTGTACATCGTTAGAAGGATCGTTGTCGAGATATATCAATGATCAACTTGCCAACACAGACGAGTTTACTGTGTGGGACGACCCATGGCTGCCCGACGAAAAGGGCCGAGCCTCATGCTGTCACACAGACATAACAGAAGAGGAGCGGCACAGCCTGGGTCGGCTTAGTCATCGAGGCGAGACAGCAAGAAACAAGCTCAATCCGATACAAGGGTGGGAAAATGGCAACGGCGGGTTGTGGAACTTGAAGTGGCATGACCGAGCGAAGCTTCTTCGGCAGCTTGTGGATTGGCAGTGTGAGTGATCCCGAGCACTCCTTGTTAACTTCAGTGACCTATTGCGGGGGAATTCGCGAAACAATCAAGGAGCACTACCGAATCAAGCCTCAAGTCAACATGAACTTTGACGCGAAAACAAATCCTCTTATCGTTAATCCGCTTGGACAAGACCGCGACAAGAACAGGATTTGGAACTTTGACGGTAAGCGAGCGCGATGGTTGAACGCACTGACAAGCAGGGTCTGCACGCTTTTATAGCTCTGGAAACCCTTTCAAGCGTCCATCACCGCTGATCGCCTACACCAAGACGAAAGACCAGGTGCTCGCCAAGATTGAGCACCTCCGCGCCTACAAAAACCATGCGACACCCAAAGAGGATGCAATCCTTGCATGCAAGCGCGGTAAACCCAACCGCACCGAGCTCAAGAAAGCCAAAAAGCTTGCCAACGACAAGGACGCAGAGGGCAAGCTGGCCGACGCCATGGAAGCGTTGGTACCGGAGATCGAGAAGCACGAGCAGGTGTGCTACTTCTAGAGTTCCAGACTGACACACAGAAAATCGCACGAGCCCAACGGAAGTTGCATCAGGCTGCTACCATGGCTGCACTGGTGGAGACAAGGGGTACACGTACTCGAAAGCAAGCCAACAAACCAGATTATGTGTACGATGGCGACGAGGAGGTGAGCTTGATCTCATGCGTGAGCTGACAGGCAGGCCCCACGCCGAGGCAAGCGACGACATGATGATGACGCTGCCTCGGATGCCAGTGGTGCAGCTTCTACGTCGGCTCGACTCGTCATCCCCGGCGAGCGACGGTCCACTCGAGTCGCAGCCATCGGCAGAGTTGACACTGCACCCTCGTCCAGGAACGCAAGCCGGGAGAACAGTGCGGTACCTGTCTCGGCTGTTGACAGTGTCGACAGCGGCAGCAGCAAGAAGCACAAGAGCATGAAAGGCTATGCTTGGGTTGACGATGGCGGTGTTCCGGCGGATGCGCATCATGAGTCGAAGACGATGTCAGCTGAGACCGTTGGTGGTGAGGAGACAGACAGGACGGATGGAGAACTTGCCGAGCCTGCTTCGGGGGCGGTGGAGCCAGACGTCATGATGGCCGAGCCTGATGGACCCGGGGTCGAGGAATCGGCAGAGCACTCAGATGTAGTGGTGGTCGCGCGACCGCCCGAAGATTAAGGAGAGTTAACCAAACCATCGGAGGTAGTGGTTGTCCAGAGTGAAACCATAGCAGCATAGCATCGATCATCAGCATGTACATATTCGAATCCAAAGCACGATGAGAGAAGTGTGGCATGGCTGTACTATGATTTCGTTCCCTGACTTCTTTTCTCCTTTAGTGCGCTATTTGTCAATGCTTGCCCGCTTCCCAGTCAATGACTTACCCTCGGGTGTCTTGGCAATGTAGTCGATAGCTGAGAAGAGTCAGTATGGCGTTTGATGAAAGAAGAGCAAGGGCCAAAGCAAAAAGGAGCGTGCACCTCTTTGAACCTGCACAACCTCGACCTCAGTGGTCGGAACGTGACCGACTGAGTAGGTGAGTGCATGATTAGAGCTTCGGGGACTTTCGAGAGCTTGGTCTGATTCGCAATTGATCGCAGCCTGGCAACAGTAGCCAAGGCGGTATGCTCACAGAGTCTCGATCAGCAACCGACACCTGCTTGCAAGGACGACTGCGATGAAGCTCGCAGCGAGCAGCGATTAGACACCAGCACTTCAGATATCACATACTTCCACTTGTGATGCGAACCATGCAGAAACTAGATATAGCGAACAATGCAGACTTCGGGACAATGGCATATGAGTCCAGCTGGACGACACGGCTTGTTTTCAGCCAATCATGCAACCGTTGTTCGTACTTGACGCCTCCCAAGATCCCGCTGCACAACAACAGTGCTTGAAATCAACACTTATCAAGCGGGAGTAGGACGACCGACGAACGCAAAGACAATAGCTGCTACGCTCAAACCACGAACAAACGCGTGTCTCTTTGCCAGACCAGCTAAATCAATCACGATGTCCCGGTCATCCATTCTCGCTATCATTAGTTCAAGTGCAGTGCCATGTCTTTGCGGTGTCGCGTTAATCAATCCCAGCCGACGCATGCCAGAGACTGTGCGATCCGCCAGTAACCGAGCAAGCGCGCAAACCACAGGATTGTCATTCCAGAAGTGTGCAGAAACAGGGCCAATGCGTACGTCGGAGCTCACCCGGCAAAGAGCACGAGTCTCGACCTTTAGTATGCCAAGGTCAAGCCTGCATGCCGCTGACATAGGTTCGTGTTGCGCATGCTCTTCGGCCATTTTGCATTACACTCAGCGAGCACAACGTCCCGCGTGCGGTGACGATAGCAGTACGTCTGCTAGATCTTCATTGCCCACTCTGGGCGTTCAACACCTGATCGGCAGAGACGACGGCGCAGCGTGCACTGACTGCGCTCAGGTGGCGAAACCTCATTCACAAAGCTGAACACTCGCTGTATCACACATGCAGCACGACAAGACCATAAGATAACGACCTTGCGGAGCCGCATGCGCACACACGAAGAATGGAAAAGACGACGTATGAGATCGCAAGATGGCGCGGCTTGTGGAACAGAAGCCACAAGCTCGCAGATTATACCAGTCACCTCCCAAGTCTCTACTTTGCGCTGTCAACGTCGCGTTGCAAACAGGAGATTAGCATTCGACTGTGCTCATCGCCCGAGAGAAGGAATGACGACCAATCAAAATGAGATTTCAACTCGCACAGCGTAGCAAAAGATGCCGACGCTGCGATCTGGGTTGAATTCAATCATGATGTCTGGTCATGCATCCTTGTTGCTACTGAGACCATGTGCGATGGAGGTACCTCTTCTTAGTTTTCTCTCTTCGAACCAGGACAACACGTGGCTCGGTAGCAAGCGCTGGGCTCGTTCAAGAACGTCGGTACACAGTCATCATGGCTGCGAAACTCGTTAGTGATCGAGCACGATGCGAGCGTGCCGAGCCTCGTGTCGCCTTGTAAACCCTTTGCGTGTCTCTCCCTAACAGAGTAGCTGCACTGCTACAACTTGATTTCAGACAAACGTTGTCCTTCTTCCCACCAACCACACTTCCATTTCGATCGCTCCCACATCCAGAGCCCAGAACCCACCTTGCTGAACGGTCGTGATCTCGTCTGCGTCTGCATCGGGGATCTCGACTGCAAACTCTTCCTCGATAGCCATGACTACCTCTACTGCATCGAGCGAGTCGAGGCCGAGATCGGTTGTGAATGCTGACCCTGCCGAAAGCTGTTTGTCAGCGTATTCAGCTTGCGGCAAGAGCAATGCAAATTGGATAGTCCTCCGACTGTATCCTGCAATGATCCTCGCCGCTATTCATCCTGACATACCTTGCTAGCATCGACCTTTTCAAAGTCCTTCAACACCTGGAACACGCGCTCCTTGATCTGATCGTGGGTCAACCCTGCCGCGGCCGAGTAAGCCCTTGGTAAAGGACGAGCAGCGGCGACGACGACGCGTGCTGAAGGTGTAGCTGTACGGAGTAGGGTGCGGAACATGTCTACTGATGGATGGGTATTGGGATCGACGGCAGGTATAGGCAGGGAGGTATAGGACGGGAGGGGAGGAGCAGGAGCCCAGGGGGGGTCGTAACGCCGTTCAACGCCGTAAACCCCTAGAGGTGGTGTAGACGACTTGGATGTAGCGACGACGAGGGTAGGCATAATAGAGCAGCAAGAATGAAGCATGGAATCAAGCTTAGGAAGTTAGGGAGAACGAGCAGTCACCGTGGTCTGTTGCTGAGGTAGGTCCTTGGAGCAGAACTGTCAAAAATATTGGAATGCTGATGAGATAGAAATCTTGTTTCGGCTTTGCTGCATCATGAAACTATCAAAACGACTGTACCAAAAGCCAAAGAGGCTCAGCGGATGGCAGAAAAGGTGCATAAGACGCTGGGACAGAGCTCATTCATGGCAGATCATCACATTAGGCAAAAAGGGCACCGATCCTGCGCGACGACAAGCAGAAGCTTACCTCTTAGTACGTCTATTCGGTCTTGAGAACATTACACTTATAACCAGCCGAGCCATCACTACTCGCTCGATGCACCAGATCATCCAGTCCCAACTCCCAGACCACAAGGCTATCCATCCAGTAGCTCGAGCTCCTCATCGTCTCAGTCCGAAATTCTCTCAGAAGACGAAACATTCGTCGCACCCCGCTCGATCCTTCCTAAACTATTCACGACCCTCTCAGAACGCTATGCATCCCGTCCAGGAGGCTACACGCGTCTCCAACGATTCGGCAACCGACCAGGCGATAATGCGCCACTCGCCATCCTCTCGTTGGTCGATGGACCGAGAGATCTCAAGTTTGAGATGGCAGCTAGGAGTGTAGGTGTTGAGAGTGTCAGAGTCGCTATGCGAAGTGGGGAGAAGGGTCTAGCGAAGGATGGAGAGGGAGCTTGGACGGGGTTGAGGGAGTTTACGAGACGGAGTGCGGAGAAGGTATTGAAGTATCGAGGAGAGGAGGGGAGGGAGGTCTTTCAGGCTAAAGCTTCAGCTTATGCTGTGAGTACTTTGGAGCGCATGCTCAGCTCGAGCAGTAGCTTGCTACAAGCTAGATTCTCCTGCGGGAAACATGCGCTCTTCAGCACAAGCTGAGCTGATGACAGGACTCACTCATGATGGAAAGCTCAGCCTTGGATGGTCTCAGGAGACCGAACCCCGAACAAAAAGCAAAGCCATTCATAGCAGCGTAAGTTCCCACTACCTCTCCCCTCCTTGAACATACTAATGAACCAGCGAATACGCAGGCATCCCACAAATAGGACGTCGTCTGCACGCAGGCGAGAAGTTGCCCGGCACATTCACTTCGCGCACTGGGCTCGGTCTAGCAAGGGGGCTGCTCGGTGCGCAGAGAGGTAGAGGCGCTTGGAAAAGTGGGATGGAGATGAGGTTCTTGGATGCTATTGAGCCGAGTGATCCGAAATTGAGAGCTGGCGGGATTGTGAAGCAGGGATCGGAGGGGAGTGCTTGATGCATGACGTGCATGACGAGTACCAGCGAGCTGTCGTGAGTCTTAGCGCGCGGACACGAGCATGTGAGTCAAGAGAGGAAGTGTGAAGTTGTTGAAGATCAAATTTGCATGTCAAAGGTATACATCACAAGAGATCTTTTCGCATGTTACCTTGCTGCTGGCGGCTCATACTCAAGCCCTGCTTCCGTTGACAGATCTGCCAAGGTCCTGCTCAAGAGTGGCTGTCAGGTATGTGTTACATGCCTTTAACAATTTATCGTGCTCCTCATTCGAGATTTCGGTCCAATGCGTATCCAGAATGGAACTGGTGATGGACTGCCATGATGAGGCGTCGATTGAGGTTCGAGAGTGTTTGTGGGATTCATCCAATTGCTGTATGATGCTGGCAATGGTATTCGTATCAAGATTCAACTTGGCTGCAGACTGTTTGAACGTGGATTTCGGTGTTGAGGAAGGCATTGTGAGTGAGTCGGACGGAGGTGTCTGATCTTGGGATCACCGGCTTTTGTACATTTGCTTGCGAAGATTCACAAGAACAACGTCAAAGGATCGTCTTTGGTCAAATGGAGCGGTCTCTAAAGGAGCTACACTCGAGTGAAAGGAGAGCACCAAGGTCCTGAGGTCCCAGACGTCCGTGACGGAAATGCTTCACGTATGTACATTGGATGAAGGAAGTCTGGAGAAGACTCGACCTGAAGACTTGCAGGCCACCAGCCGGCTCAGGAGCGTTCAGGATGTCACAGGGACGAGTAGGCAAGTGTGACCGATTCGAGGGCTAACAGAGTATGCACAGTGATACGAGGCATGGAAAAGCAATGAAGATAAAACTACGCGTCAATTTTCGCCTTGGTCCCTCAGTGGATGGGACAATCAGAAGGCCGGCGCGGCCGGAAGAGCATGAGTGCTGGCATCGAGTAATTGCGTCTCTCCTTACTAAGCTCACTTGCATACTTTCTCGCTTACTACATCTCGAATGAACAAGAAGCCATGGCAATTGCCTTATACGTCCCATTGGTCCGTCCACGTGTGAAACTTGAGTGTTGCACGATATGGTGCTTCTGTCGACTCTCAAGGCCTTAGCATATCAGAAAGTATGTCAAGTTCGCCAAAGCGTCTTTCGTCTTTCAGACAAGTGCAACATATGTAATGTGCATATGCTTGAGCGTGTCGCGTACCTCAGCCTGTCGATGATCCTGTCCCGCTCGAACTTTGCAGGTCACGTTCTCCGCGGACGAACACATCACAAAGCCACTTTAACGCTTCGTGCTTAAGCTTAAGCTTCTGCTCCGTGCCACGCGTGGAGCGTGTCATCATCTGATTATCTGGGAAGTGGCTTTCTACCAAGACGGCAATCTCCGCTTGGCGCGTATCGGCTTGACCTGCTGCGTCGGACTTCGCGAGCTCTATGAGGTCCTCTGCAAGACCTCGCATGACAGTGTCGACCTCATTCTCGCTCAAACTCGTAACAGCGTCCAAGGTCGCTTGTGTCGCGCCAGATATCTGCGCCCCTTTTAAAAGTAGATCTTTGCTTTCACTCATACGGGAGCTTGTGGTTTAATTTAACAAACAAATGTGTCTATCGAAGGAAAACCAAAATTCAGAGTGGCTTCTTATTGACCCTCTTGGACACCTTTTGGAAGACCGCGCACCAGGCAAAGGAGCCCATATGTCTGTTCCTTTCGCCCAATGCGACTGTCTTTTGATGAGCGTAAGCGATCTCACTGATAGCCTGTTTGGAAGGAACGCCGATACAAAGGGACTACACTAGAGCACAAGGGACAAAATGAACGAGGAGAAAGGTCAAGAGACCCAGAGCTGACGTTGAGCAACGACACTTTTGGTCTGATGTACAACTTAACAAAGATTGGCTTCTTGCAGATCAATTTTATGTCAATCATAATCTAATATCATACCTCTGCGCACAACCAGCATCGCCCCGGTGACGCGAAATGGACTGGGCTTGTGTATACCCTCTTGTGCTCTCCACGTCTTGCCACATCCATCCAATTTGCCACTTTCAAGTAAGCTCAACCGCGGATCCTATACCCCTGTGCGTTTGAGCTTTTCAACGACCCCTATATAAGCGCCTTCCCCTCCCTCCCTGTGCACGTCCCCGTGGATGTTCCCATTTTTCAAACGATCCTCTTCTACCATTACCTCATCCAAAGAGCAACCAAGCCAGTCAGCTGAAAGGCAGCCCGCAGCGTCCAACACAGAGCAATCGTCGTCTGGTACCCTGCAAGCTTTCTCCCAGCCGTCTGTCTTGCCTGCATCCACCGTTCAAGACGCGTCTACTGGTGTAGAAAGCGGAACTCTTACTAAAAAGCAGCCCACTGCCAAGCCCCAAGTCGACTTCGACTCGCTTCAAGCAGTTGCAGCGGCTGCCCCAGCAAAATCAACAGTACGATCCACTTCAGAACTCTCTGCAAGACCTCTTCCAGCAGGCGCTCAACCGACCTACGTCGCTGCACCAACACGTAAACGCAAGAGATCATTCGCTATGGCCACCAATGCAACTCCCATTCCGCCTTTGCCGGCCACCCTCTACGACGCGTTTCCACTCCTGTTCGAAATCGAAGACCCAGAACTCGCACAACAAGTTGTGACCCACTCGAGTTTCCATCAGACGCCCAAGAACTCGGCAATGATGGAGGCGCCTTGTCCCGGTGAGTTGTAAGCTGTTATTAGGCTTGGCTGACGACAGACTATGAAAAGCTCGAGCACGTTGGTGATGCCATCCTGGGTTCGGTTGTCACAACGCTGTTGCATGACATGTATCCAAACCTCAAAGTCGGACCCTCAACTGTGAATCAAGTTCCTTTGGCATCTGCTGACGATACAGGAGCTCAAGTCCATCTGCGTACGCGACACGACACTCGAAGTCCTCGCCGAGTTCTACCACCTTCCAGACAGGCTCATTGCTGCTCCAGCCGCCCGTTTGACCGCACGCAACCAGACCAAGACTAAGGCAGGTCGCCATCCGTAACATCACTAATACCAGGGCTCAATCTTCGAAGCCTACTGCGCCGGCCTCTTCTACTCCCACCTCAAGACTCACCCCTCTTCCACACGCGGTGAAGCCTATCTTGCAGTCGACGAATGGCTCCGCAAGATCTACACTCCCTTTGCAGTTTGGGCCTATCAATGGATGAAAGACGAAGCTGAACGTCGCTCAGCTGTCGCGCGCGCTGCCATCCCAGCAGCAGGCCCCAACGACACCCCCGGCGGCGCAGCACTCGATATCGGCCAGATCGATCAGCTCGCTCAGGGTTCGTCGGCGGGTCTGAACCAGTACTGCATGACCAAGTTTGGCAAAATGCCGACTTATGAGTATAGGCAGCTTGGGTTGGCGAATTGGGAGGCGACGGCAACACTTGTGTTGCCTATGCCTGAAGGTACGGAGCTCGTGTCTGTTGCGGCGAGGACGAACAAAAAGGCGGCTATGAATGTGGCGGCTTATGGTCTCGTTCAGCAGCTTGGCTTGTAGGTGTTGGAGTCGGGGGTGATGTGATTCTATGTTTGTTTCTCAGCTGTAGCGCTTATGGTTCGAACAAGAGTAGAAGTGTATACATCATCGGTGGACGCTCACGCTTAGTCCCTCGACGTCCAGTGGCCCAATTCATGCGGAAGTGCCTCAGCGAGGTCTCTTATAATAGTCTGATCTTGCGAAACTCTTGAACCTTCAAGAATGTTGAAGACGGTACTGTATGCCGAACCTCCTGGGCAACCATTGCTCACGTATGTGCGGATATCAGGCGCGGCTCTGTTGTTGTACCTTTCTATTTGGTCGACCGACAGCTTCGAGAGGGTAGTGGCGGAGGGGATGTATTCAGGCATGTTGAGTTGGCTGGAGGGCGCGAAGCAGGCTTTATATACCTTGCAGAGCTTGCAGTCGAAGCTTTCCCTCTGTAGTTTCCTCAATGGAACAAATTACGATCGTTCGCTGACAATCAAGCGGGAAACGGGCTGCAATTCAAACAGCCATGTAGCATTCCTTTGGCTGCTTTAGTGGCAGACTATCACCGATGAGTAAAAATTTGGGTTGAGTTAGTCGAGAAAGGGAGAACTCATTCACGACCTCATGCCATCTCACTGTGGGATTGGACGTCGATCGAATGCGGAAGCTTACTTCTCAGGACTGACTGTAAGGTATAACATGACACACTACTAGCTTGAATATCATGACGACTACTGACCACGTTGCGTCAGCCAAGCGTCACAAGCCCAATCGAGATAGCCCCAGATGATGGCATCTCGCTTGCTTTCATCAAGTTTGGTTTCCCGGATAAAGATCTGGTTTAGTTCGCTGTAGGACTTCATCCTGTCTCCCTTAAAGCTTTTCTCAAAGAATCCTTGGAGCGTATCGGTCATAGCCGAGACTTGAGAGCGTTCGTTAGGCGACCATGACTCGGTAACCGCCTTGACGGATGGGTAGGTTTCGGCGAAAGACATGATGGCTTGCAGAGAGAGAATGGGACATGTCTCCAGTGAACTGCCCTTTTATGCGTCGCGCGAGGCGACCGCACTGTAATCAGCAGTCCACGCAGCGTCAGGCAACTCCGCCTCTCCCTTTGTCGCCGATGCCAAACTTTAGACTCGGCAATGTCCTTTGTTGCACACTTTAGCCTGAGTCCTGACAAGGCCACACCCCTATTCAGGAGGTTAAAGGAGTGCTGATTGCTTCGGCTGCAGCTGTTCGGGATGGCCGTTGCCGTGTTAAAGTACGCTCAGGCGTGATATCTCATTAGAGTGTTGTGCCGCCGGTGCCGGTAAAGTGAGTTGCGTCTCAAAGGTGACAGTCACAGCTTGTAGACGAGATGCGCAATGTTCAGTGCAGGTATGTCATCACCACATTCCGCGTATCCTACCCTCGCCACTCAAGCCTCTGACCTCGATGTATGAAACACCCTCAGGCAAAGTCCCTCCCTCCCTCGCGCCTCGCACTGCATGAACCAAAGCTCTGCTCTCGAACGGCGGAATGTCGTCGTTTGCGGTTCCGACCGTAACATGCAGTGAGCGAGTGAGCTCGGCATCGATCTCGAGCTTTGGCGCTTCTCGACCTGGCGTAGGGCGAAGATTCTCGACTGATAGCGTCATGGCTCGCCCATCCCAGATGAGGAAACCCATATCGAAAGTGTACAGCGGCGCATGCGGCTCTGACTGCATTGCCTCACACACCTGCCATAGCTTCGCGACAAGCCCCGGTGCACTTACAGCTTCCTCTTCGGCCACTGTCTGCGGTTCGCCCTCGGCTCTCTCTGTAACGACTGCCGTCGGCTCGCCCAAAGCAGCCTCTTCAGCCACCGTCTTCTCATGGACGAGCGTGATGTGGGGATGTCGATTGATTCTCTGGCTGCCGACTAGCTGACTGAGGAACGCTGTGGCTTCTGCGGATGGGTGAGCCTCTAGTGCCGAGCGCACAAGAGCTGCAAGGTCGATCTCTGGCGCCACGCCATAGTAACGCGTAGCCTTGCCGATCTTGGAGACTTCGCGCTTCGCAGTGGTGATGGTGTAGCCTAAGGCTTCGTCGACTGCGCATTGAATCTCTTTTGGGGACGGCCTTTTTAGCTCAAGACCTGGGATGGATAGGACATGCTCGACCGCCTGCGCCACACTTTCGTGAGGATCGCTCTGAACGTGCATCGAGCCGGCGCGCGAGAAGATGCCGTTGACAGGGGGGACAAAGTTGCGAATGAACTGCCTGACAACTGCCTCGTGCTCCGCTCGCGGTGTGAGGTCCGCCCGCAGCGTCTGATGGTTCTCACCGCGCTCAACCACGCGCTCAGAACACAGTCGTAGAGCACGATGATAAGGCAAGTCGTCGACATCCCATACCAGCGCGAGCGTCTTGATATTGTATTCTGCCAGGTCCTTTCTGCCGACACCGTTGAGGTCGACCAGTTTGGAATAGTGTTTCTCAATGTGATTGTTACGATCTGCAAAGACGACATCGTGATGGGCAAGAAGCTTGCTGATGTTGCTGAGGAAAGCGAAAGCTGTGCTGTTGTAGGGGATGTCGTCGCTCTGAGTGTGGGCGAAGCCGAACAATTTGGAGAGACTGACGCCGAGCATGGTTTTGCCTGATATCAGCACCTTGACAGCTGTCGAACCATCACTCACCACAGCCTGGTACAGCAACAGGGACGATGACCCACTTGACCGGTTTGCCTTCCTTGCGCTCCTCGTTGGCCACCCGCTTATGAGTAATACTGCTCTCCACCACCAAAGCCGGCGTGTTACCCGCTTTGGCCTCGGCCCACTTCGCCTTGCCATCCCCTTCAGTCCACGCCATGAAAGCCTCTCGCACCCTGGTCACTCCCTTGTTGTATTTACTGAATAACTCAGGCTCTTTCGTCATTTTCTCCGCACACCAATTAGCATAAAGTCTCGCTTCTGGCCGCTGCACCTTCTTGCCCAGTTGGCGCATAGGGTGGTTGTCGGCCGTCAAAGTTTTCATCTTCTCAGGATCGGTCATTGGTAACAAAGTCTTTGTGATCTCGCGCCAGGTGCGGTACAGCAGGTATGGCTCGTCAAACTTGACTTTGAAGAAGAATGGTGAACCAGGAGCATAGGGCGGTTTGCCGTGATCCTCTTTGCGCTTTTTGTTCTTGTCATTGGCCTGTGTGACAGCCGCGACAGCCTGAAAGTCCGGATCGCTTTCCTCCAGAGGCTTGTCACGGATTCGAGCACGCACGACAAAGCCTTCGAGCATCTCACCTTCCCATTCGCCCTTCTCAGCGACTTCATCAGCGTACTTTTTGACGTCGAGGAGGGTAGGGAGGGTGATGTACGGTGTTGGAATGAAGCCAAACTCTTGGGCGAAAGCTGTGACGTCTGCTGGTTCTGCGGTGTTGAAGTCAGGAGTGTTGTGGTTGAGGCCGTGTAGGTTGAGGCCCACTTGTGTCGCTGGTGTAGCAATGACATGTTCCTCAAAGTCATCGTCGCAAAGCTGATGTTAACACACGTATGGAAGCAGAAAAACTCACCTCAAAGACTGCACTTTGGTTCAAAGCCCGTAACCTCCTCGCAAGATCCTCCTCCTTCAACCCTTTTGCTGCAAGCATCTTATGCACCCATCGCCGCCCCATCTCAGCATGCTGCAAAGAACTCCGATGCTCTGCTGCATCCAGTCCCGTTTCCTTCTCTTTGCCTTTGCCTTTGCCTTTGCTTTTGACGTCTTTCGCGGGTTTCTCCTCTGGAGCAGCATTCCCAATCTTCTTTTTGGCAGTCTCGACCGCCTTTCGAGCTTTCTTCATAGCGTTGTGACTTGGTGGTGTGACGGTGCTCTTCTCAACTGATGCAGCTACACGTTGCTCTGTCAATGATTGCAAATCCAACTCTGCCTGCAACAATTTTGCGGCTGGTGTGTCTGCTGCTGCCTTATCCTGAGCATTCTTGGACGACTCAGCCTGCTGGCTCGCTGATCTCCCATCAACAGCTTGAGTTGCAGACTCAGCCTGCGTAGCCTCAACCTGCACATGTTCCGACGTCTCGGCGTTCCCTCTCCCTGATTGCTCTTGCGCAGATTGGTCGTCAGCCTTTTTGCCAGACTCGGCACCTTTGCTGCCTGCTTGTCCATCTACAAGCTTAGGTTCTGGCTCAGGTGCTGCCTTCGGCTCCTCTTCGGACGCGACACCGAGTGCGTGCTTGGACCCAACAACGAGTTCTGTTTCGGACAGAGCGGCGACTAGGATCAGGCAGCCGTTGGTCTTCAGGGTGAGATGATAAGGCCCTTGGGTATGCCTTGCCATGTCCGACCACTAGACAGTCAGCTCTCATCGTCATCAAGCTACATCCGCAGGCGTCAGACTCACATAGGTCCAGTCAATCTCATTCGTGTTGAAGAATTTATCATATCCCCTCGCCACAATCCTCTCTTCCATATTTCCACTGTCATCATCATCAATAACCTCCGTAAACAATCCCCTAGCCAAAACAGGAAAAGGCGAAGGCGAACTGAAGAACAAGTGTTCAGTCAATTTCCAGCTCGTTATTCTTCTATCTGGTTTTTCAGGGGCATGTGGCGCGTAAATTGAGGCAGGATAGATGTGTGTTGTGATGTTCAAAGCCTTGACATTTGTTTGTTTGAGCTTGCGGAGTGCTGCTGTTAGGAGGGCGGTTGGTGAAAGGGGTGCTTGTTCGGCCGAGGTGTTGGTCGATTTCAGGCTTTGAAAGGTATTTCCGGGATCATTGGAATCGCGAAGATCGTTATCATCCTTCTGATGAGTGAGCTCGGGGCTGGACATGGTGCTTTGAAGCTGTAGATTGGGTTGAGAAGACGAAGTCATAACTCGAGCAAAAGTTGGGAGCTGTGACTCTTGCTAGCGTCTCTAGTACAGATCTCCACCTTTGGCAAGCCTAATTTTGTGTTGGGCTCAAGTGTAGGCGCGCCACGAAGCACCCGAGCTGAACGAGCTAACCGCTATCCTTACCTTTCCATCGACTTATCGTCGTCAAACGTTGAGTTTGTGACCTCTTTTTCCCATTTCAAGCATATTCCGCATATCCTGCAAGTCCTCTCGAGCTACTCACCAACTTTCTCCGCATCGCGACCTACCAATGACGCCCGCATCGGCCCGTCACTGATCGCCCTCCAAACGCCCGAGCTCAATGGACAAGCGTCCGAACCCTGCTCATCTTGCTTCCTCTTCGTCTTCTGTACATACATCTTCATTATCAGCAGCAGCCATCAACGCGCCAGAGCAAAGAGTCACCCGTGCGAGCTCGAAACGTAAAGCGATTGAACAGGCGCCGAATCCGGTTGTCGCCACCGTCGCGGCCAACAGGTTCGTTCTGGGTGTGAATGAGTGATTGGACAGATGCTGATGGAACAGGAAACGCAAAATCATCGATCGCAAAGGTAAAGGCAAGAAGCGAGCTTCACCTTCTTTATCGCCACAAGTCGACCCCGAGTCATCCGAGCTTTCCGAGCTAGAAGAAGCTGCTGCCGACCCAGAACCACGCAAGAAGAAGCAACGCAAAGGGACAGCGTCAGCCTCTGTATCAGCAAAGCCGAAAGCAGTCCCAGTCAAGGGTAAAGGAAAAGCCAAGATGCCACGCAAGTCTACGTATGTCCTCTGAGCTGAAACACCCCTGACGACTAGTGCACCACGCAACAAGTCTGCTGGCGGCTCATCAACTGATCGCGCCAAGAAGGGTGATCTTTGTGAGTCTTGCACTGCCAAAGGCACGATACTGATACCTCAGCCTCCTTTCTTCACGACGACGAGGATGTCGAGATGGATGACGGAGATGAAGCCAACTGGATTGAAGATGAACCTTCTCGCATGGACGAAAATCACGATGAAGATGATGAAGAGGATGACGAGGATGAGAGTGCAGGCGGTGATGGTGATGCTGGCGCCGCATCCGGCTCGGCTCTAGCCATGACCAACCCCTTTGCGCATTTTGGCGGCATGGATATCGACGAATCAACAGCATCAGCGATCTTTGGCGGCGGGTTCAGAGGTTTCGGAGCAGCTGGAGGCCTAGCCTCCCGCCTCAAGCGTCTCCGTCAAGACCTCAAATCACCCAAACCCTCCACCCGTCTTCAAGCACTTCAAGAATGCTCAGAAATGCTGCTAGTAAGCAATGAAGATACCCTTTCCAGCGGGTTCAGCATCGAAGGCTTTGCGAGTGAATTCATCGCCATCCTTGACGGGAAACCGAATATTCCTGGTGGCGCGGCGGCGGCAGAAGAGGTTGATGAGGATGATGAAGATGCTCAGCTTGCGGCTGCGCTCGCAATGAGTACGGGTCAAGGCGTGCCTACTTTCGGAAGTGATGTCGAGGCGCAGCTTTTGGCTTGTAGATGCTTGGCGCATCTGCTGGAGGCCATCCCTGGGACTGGACATACTCTTGTTCATCTCGGTGCGGTGCGCGTGCTTTGTGACAAGCTCAAGGAAATTTCGTACATCGAGCTTGCGGAGCAGACGTTGAGTGTGAGCTCTCACTGGAATGTGCCAGGCTGATGAACAGACTTTGGAAAAGATCTCGCAAGAGACACCATCTTATGTGGTGAAGGAAGGAGGCCTCGGCGCACTCCTCAATTTCCTCGATTTCTTCAATACCAATGTTCAGCGAACTGCAGTTACGGCTGCCGCCAACTGTTGTCGAAACATTGCGCAAGACGCTTTTCAATCTGTTCGTACCGTCTTTCCTGTCCTCCGCCAGGTATTGTCGTATTCCGATCAACGCCTTGTGGAGCAAGCTACGTTGGCGGTGGTCAGAACGCTCGAGTCTTATCGATCCAACGCAACCCATCTCGAAGGTCTACTCGATACACCCACAGTCTCAGCAATCAACGCCCTTTTGATCCCATCAGGTGGCTCCCCACTCATCTCACCAACGACATACACTCAACTTCTCAAAGTTCTCACGACCGCCGCGCGCACGTCTCCGAAAGTCGCGATTGCGTTCTTGGAAGCGGGCATGACGGACATGCTTTACCAGATTTTGACAGGGGTGTTGCCGGCGCGGGACGAGGGTGAGGCGGGACAGGTGACTGATATGGCTGTTTTGCAGAATTTGGCGCAAAGGCCGAAGGAACAGGTTGAGGAGGCGTTGGCGTTGATCACGGAGCTTTTGCCGCCGCTGCCTAAAGGTATGTTGTCGTATGGATTAGGAGGAAGGATGCTGATGTGGTAGATGGTATTTTCGATCCTCGTCTATACTCTGAGCGCGCGCTCAACAGGCTTAATCGCGGTAGTCGACACAGCTCGCGGACCGCTGCTGCCGCCGCTGTTATTGTTGAAGGCTCGACACCAGCCACCGCTTCAGCCTCGACACTAGCAAAGCCGAAGAGGGACTCGGAGATCCGCACCGAGCTCCTCAAAGCTCATCCTGGTCTCATCGCTAGCTTCACGCGCTCCATCGTACCGGTGCTCGTCGATGTCTTCGCGGCTTCCGTCTCGCAGCGCGTCAGACTCAAGGTCCTCGCCGGTCTTCTCAAGGCTGTCGCGTTTGCGGAGCCTGAAGAGCTCAAGATTGTGCTGAACGTGAGTACTTTACTTGATTGTGAATAGCGCTGATGATGAGTCTGTGCCCATGGCAAGCTTCCTCGCGAGCATCATCTCGTCGAAAGATAATCCGATCTTCGTCCTTGCTGCGCTTCAGCTTGTCGAATGCCTCGTCGTCAAGCTGCCTGATGTGTACCATGCGTCGTTCCGCCGCGAAGGTGTCGTCTTTGAAGTCGAGCAGCTCGCTGCACAGGATACGCAGCCCAAGCCACCGCCTACAGTCAAACCAGAGCCAGGAGAGCCGTCAGTAGCTACTTCACCAGAAGACTCTTCCAAGCTCTTCTTATCCGACGCTGTTCGCAACAAGCCTTTGCCTACGACGGCCGACCTCACCGACAGCAACGTCTTCCGTGCCCGTATGCTCGGCGCTCAGCGCACTTTTGAAGTTGGAGATGGTGACAACTCGGCTGCTGTTGCGCTTGATCAGCTTGAGGGGTTGGCACTGAAGTTGAAGGATGAGAAGGCGGATGAGCCTCAGTTACGCGAGATTCTGAGAGAGATCGCGGCGCAGTTTGCTGATCCTGACGCTGCGCTCTCGAGCTTTGAGCTGCTGAAGAGTGGGCTTGTTGATGGATTGCTCGAGTTTGTCACGATGAATGGCAAGGGTGAGTTCGAAAGTGTGGATCAAGCTGATAATGTAGTCGCGAAGGATGATCGACGTGCGCTGTTGTTCGAGGCTTTCAACGCTGGTGCTGGTGCCTCGTCGAGTCCTTTGCAGATGCTCGTCAAGCGCCTCCATGAGAGCTTGAGTCGACTTGAGGACTTCCAGGTTGAGACAGTCAAGATGGGACGAGTCGAAGGTGAGCTTCAGTTCAAGCTGAGCTGACTGTAGATTCCCGTCTTGTGACACCACCTCTTACTCGCACTGTTCGCATCCGCCTGCAAGCCGAGGAAGAGGCAGACGCACCGAAGCCGCAAATGGCGCTGGCTATCTCGATCGCCGGCATTGCGAGCCTCAAAGTCCTGCACGACTACATCCGTCCACGCATTGCAAATGGCGGCAAAGAAAGCGGCGGAGGAGGCATCGCGGCGATCATGGAAGCTCTGACATCGGGTGCTGGTGGGCCTGAAGCTACTGCTAGACTTTTGGAGGCGCTCAATGCTCGCGGACTGGGCGGTGCCGCCGATCTCAGCGCTTTGCGATCAGTTCTTGGAAGTCTCACTGGTTCATCGCCGTCGACTGAACCAGCAACGTCGGCCGCTGCAGCTGCTGGCACCTCTGCTACAGCGAGCGCTGCTACTCCTGCGACAGGCGAAGCATCAAGTTCGGCACCAGCAAAGCCACAACGGCGAAGAAGCGCCCGTCTTAGTGGAGTCGAGGCTCGAACTGATGGCGCTGTGGCAGGTCCCAGCGAAACGTTAGCTGCGGCGGAAACCGAGACCACAATGCCTCTGTCCAGTGCCGTTGCTGCGCTGCGAGCTGGAGGTATGGACATGGAGTTTGACGATGATGAGTATTCGGAAGAAGACTATGATCAAGAGGTTCGTCATACCCACTACTTCTGTGCTTGGGCTGACTATTGAGATCTTTGAGGAAGACATGGAGGACGAGTTGCCACCGCCACCTCAAGAAAAGATTGTGGATCTCAATGTGACCCCTGGTAAGTCGTTGCAGTCGAGAGTGACGCTCACCGTAGATGGCAAGACCGTGATAGCCAAGACGCCAGACGGTACTCGCGTCCCGACACCAGCTCAAGGCTTGGCACCCGCCGCGGCATCTCCAGCCCAGCAAGGATCATACGCATCAGCCGTCAAGGCCCCGCCGATTGACTGGCACTTGGAGTTCCGGATGAACGGCGTTAAGCTGTCGATGCGTGAGACCGTCTACGGCGTCGTTCACAAGTACGGTCGGCGTCCCGTGGGTGTCGACCCGGCGCTCTTCAACGTGTTCGGCTCGAACATCACCGTCACCTATCGCAAGGTCCCCGGACCGATGCCGGCTGGTACGTTAGATGTTGATGAAGAGTACGAGCTGACATACGCAGAGGAAAGCGTTACTGAAGCAGCCGCTTCACTTGATCCTGCAGCATTGACCTCATTGCCGCCGTCACTGCCTCAAGATGGACCGACAGCTAAAATCCTGCGTTTTCTGAGCGTTGTCCATTCTTTGACGGCCGATGCTCGCGATCTCCATCCCGCTTCGCCTGCCTCGCAGCTTGACGAGTCGCTCTTTGTCAATAACAAGCTTACCGCCAAGCTTACGAGACAATTGGAGGAGACAATGGTGGTCGCCAGGTACGCAGTAATGTTGCCAAAGTCGAGCTGACAGCAGTGCTTGTATGGCCGACTGGTCTCTGGCTTTGCCAAGAAATTACCCTTTCCTCTTCCCATTCGAGACTCGTTACTCCTTCCTCCAGAATTCAGCCTTTGGCAATGAACGGCTTCTGATGCGCTGGCAGGCTGCACAGCCTCGCAACCCCAATCGGCGCGATGATGGCCTCAGTGCCGTGGCTCGGCTTCAACGGAACAAGGTCCGGATCTCTCGAACATCCCTCTTCGAGTCAGCTGGCAAGGTACTCGACCTCTACGGCGCGGCGCATGGCATTCTCGAGGTCGAGTACTTTGAGGAGATCGGCACGGGTCTCGGCCCGACGCTCGAGTTCTACTCGCTAGTGTCAAGAGAGTTTGCCAGGCGCTCACTCGGGATATGGAGAGACGAGGATACATCGAAAGAGGGAAATCTGGTCATCCATCCCAAGGGTCTCTTCCCGGCACCGATGGCTCATGTTGACGCAACTTCGGAAGCCAGCAAGTGAGTCGCAATGAGCGTCTTGTACATTACTGACTGTCAGGGCGAAATTGCATCACTTTAGATCACTCGGGCTTTTCATCGGTCGTGCTCTGCTCGATTCGCGTATCATCGACGTAAACCTGAACAAGGTGTTCCTCAAGCTCATTCTGGGTCATCGCGTGCCCAAGACATTTGCTTCATTGAGGGTCAGTACGAGGTGGCGTCTGAGGCTTTCATGCTGATGAACAGCTTGTCGATGCAGATTTTGCTCGCAACCTCGAGGCTTTGCATACATACGTTCAAGAACGAAGAGCAATCCAGGAGATCTCGACCTTGGTGAGTTTCGCTCCTTCAGGCAGCCGAGCTGACTTTTAGACGCCGCATGCAAAGTCGAATAAATTGGCGTCACTTTCGGTCAAAGGTGTCAGCATCGAGGACCTCGCGCTCGACTTCACCCTGCCTGGCTACGATATCGAACTCAAGTCGGGAGGCAGCAACATTGCCGTCGACGACTCGAATGTTGAGGAGTACATGGAGAGGATTCTCGAGCTCACGCTGGGCGTTGGCATTGAAACGCAAGTCAAAGCGTTCCAAGACGGTTTCTCCGCCATCTTCCCTGTTCGCGACCTCGCTATCTTTGCAGCGGAGGAGCTGATCCTTTTGTTTGGCAATGCTGATGAAGACTGGAGTCGCGAGAGTGAGTTGTTTGCAAGTTGCAGAGACTCGAGACTGACTTTTAGCTTTGGAGCAATCTTTGAAAGCCGATCACGGCTACAACTCTGACAGTCGAGCCATGAAGAATCTTTTGGACACCCTGTCATCGTACGACAAGCCTACGCGTCGCGAGTTTTTACAATTGTGAGTACATGTTATGAACTTCTGCTTTTGCTGACGTTCAGCGTCACTGGCGCGCCCAAGCTACCCATCGGCGGCTTCCGTGGACTCAACCCTCCTTTCACAGTGGTTCGCAAACCTCACGAAGCGCCTTACAAGGCCGACGACTATTTGCCGAGTGTCATGACTTGCGCTCAGGTATGTTTTTACCGATGCCGAAAACAACGTGAGCTTACGAGCAGTACCTGAAAATGCCAGATTATTCGACACGCGAAGTGCTCGAGACGCAACTTGGAAGAGCGATGCGAGAGGGAGGACAAGCTTTCCATTTGTCGTGATTATTG
Organism: Holtermanniella nyarrowii; assembly: GCA_001600035.1. NCBI lineage: Eukaryota > Fungi > Basidiomycota > Tremellomycetes > Holtermanniales > Holtermanniella > Holtermanniella nyarrowii. The sequence continues at coordinate 898,332 of BCIT01000009.1, forward strand.
ATTGTTGGTCTAGAAAGAGCAGGTTCCGTTAGAGTTTACAGTATCACACAATCATGGACAGTATGGAGGATTAAAGTGATCGCCCTGAATCATAGTAATGTGGCGCGCTCAGGGCTTGAAAGTGGCACGTGGCAAAAACTATCGGATGTGGTGATTTATTTCGGCCAGCCTTTCTGAGACAGGCCGGTCTTGAAAGTGGCTCGTCTCGGCTGACTCTTGCCCTGGTTTCTAATGTATACTGCTGTTGGCTCTGGGTCCGATCGTCTAAAGATTAAACCAACTTCAAACATGTCATCTCCTCCCTCAAGACCAGCTTTCCTCTCGACTCCTTCAGCTCAGCCTCTGATGGACGACTCTTCTCCAGCTGTCACACCTGCCGTTGAGCCCGATGAGAACCCGTTTGGCACACCTGACGGGAGTCAACGGGCATCAACATCCTCAACTGCAGAGTCGTCTACTTCTGCTCGTACACCACCCTCACAACCAAAGATTCACCTCAATTCGGTACCTACCTCGCCTGACCCAGGCGCAAACTCTTATCCCTCTTTTACACACCCTTTTGCCAATCATGGCAAGTCGTCACTCGACGTCGAGACTTCTGCCGTGTCGCGATCAAAGTCTGCGCGCTCGAGAAAAGAAAAGACACTCAAGGCGCCAAAGAAGCCGTTGGGTCGGTCAACAAGCGGCAACGTTGGAACGGCAACTGCTCGCAAGCCTTTTCAGAGTACAAGATTGAAAGAAGAGATCTACAAGCCTTGGCTTGAGAAGAGAGACCCTGCGCAGAGATGGGCAAAGTGGATTACGATCGTTTGCATCATTCTTGGTGTGGCGATTGCTGCCGTCAGTGAGTAGTCTGCTGTAGGTTTGCTAGTTTTGCTGACAGGCAGTCTGCTATGACGGTTACGCATCCATTCCCAACTTGGGAAAGACTTGTCTGGTGCTTGATGATGACTTTTCAACGTTTAACAAAGACATTTGGCAGCACGAGGTCCGAGTAGATGGCTACGGGTACGTCCATCACCAGCAAGTGTATGCTGACCACTTAGAAACGGTCAATTCGAGTGGACCACCGACAGTGACAACAACACGTTCGTGCGCGACGGCAAGCTGTACATTGTCCCTACTCTCACCTCCGATGTCCTCGGCGAAGACGCCATCACCAACGGCTACACTCTCAACCTAACAACCGACGGCACCTGTACTTCAAAAAACGTAACCCAATGTGTCGCCATCTCCAACTCGTCCCTTTTGACAGTCATCAACCCCGTTCGCAGCGCTCGTATCCACACCAAGAACACCGTCAGCATCAAATACGGCAAGGTAGAAGTCAAGGCTCGTATGCCTACAGGTGACTGGATCTGGCCAGCGATCTGGATGTTGCCCGTCAACGACACGTATGGACCTTGGCCCCGCAGCGGCGAGATCGATGTGAGTGATGCGCGTTTTCAGAGGTTTGGCTGACGAGACAGATTGTCGAATCTCGCGGTAACAACATCTCTTACCCAAACCGCGGCGTCGACTATGCGCAGTCTGCTCTACACTGGGGTCCCACGGTCGAACTTGACCGCTACTGGAAAACTTGGGGCTACAGACAGCAGCGTCGTACATACTACAACCAAGAGTACCACACGTATGGCTTGGAGTGGAACGACAAGTACATGTGGACATGTGAATTGCTTCCAGAGGTGGAGCTTGGAGCTGACTCGCAGACATCGACTCCAAAGTCTCCCAGGTCGTCTCTCTTCGGTTCAAGAAGGAGTCCTTCTGGACTCGTGGCTACTTTCCAAGTACCATCGTCAACGATACATCCGTCATCAAGCTCACAAACCCATGGATTCAGTCGGAGAACAACGTTGCGCCTTTCGATCAAGGTTCGTACTCAAGCCGCTCTCTGTGCGACGCTGACGCTCAGAATTTTATCTGATCATGAACGTCGCTGTCGGTGGCACCAACGGCTACTTTCCAGACGGCCAAGGCTCCAAGCCATGGGTTGATGGTTCCGGAACGTCCATGTCGGACTTTTGGATTGCCAAAGACCGTTGGTGGAAGACTTGGCCCGAGGACGTCACCCAGCGCGGCTTGGCTATCGACAGCGTCAAGGTTTGGAAGACATGCTAGGGCTCGGCTTCTACTTGTACAAGGTTGGGTTTTGGTTATTGAATGCATTGCATGATTCAAGCTTCTAGCCTGTGATCAGACTTGGCGTCGACCCCTTCAACCTCAATCGGCCCTAGGCCGAGTCGCTCTCGCACGCGCTGGACTGCGCGAACCCAATCTGCACGCAGGACCAGGATAAGACTGAAGGATGCTGCGTACAGCAAAGCGACGCTGAGGCCGATCCAAAGGCCTTTGAGACCGAGCCCCTTGCCGTCGTTGATCTTGTCGGAGAATGTCAGCCACAGGCCTACTGGAAGACCAAAGACGTAGTACGAGGTGAGGTTGATGACTGCGCCGCTGTGATGAAGACCTAGAGATCGCATAATCGAGCCCGTGGTACCCGCCAGACCATCTGCCAGCTGGAAGAAAGCGACGTATGGCAAGATGTCTGCGACAAGATCGACGACCTCTTTGTCATTGTTGAAGAGATATCCCCAGTTGTTCTTGAAGATCAAAAGGAGAGCGCTGAAACGTCAGCAGTTGCTATCGATCGCACTCTGCTTACCTGTTGACAAAAGCCGTCAAGACACTGAGACCCATGCTTGCATTCGCAGCCCATTTGGCTTCCCACCCGCGTCCTGCTCCAAGCAAGTTGCCGACTCGCACAGCAGAGGCGATAGCAATGGCCATGGGGACCTGATATGTCGTTGAGCAAGTGACAAGAAGTACAGACTGCGCAGCCAGAGCTGTCGGGCCAAGAAGGGAAGCGGCAAGAGCGCACGCTTCCCATGCCCACCACTCGGATGACAGCTAGACAATCAGCAGAGACTCGTATAGAAGGAAAACGCACCATGATTGTGCCAGCCAAACCGAGCGATGTGACTGTACCGAGCTTGGCGAACAGAGTCTTGGTTGTGAGTGGGTGCTTGGCTTCGGTCGGCCCGTAAAGGAGGGCATAGGCGAGAGACATGATGAACTGCCAAAGTCAGCTTTCCTGAAGAAAGGCATGAGCACTCACGAGCATGTTGAAGCTGACTGCTGTTGCGATGGGTGCTCCGATAAAGCCCATACGGATCGGCGCCGGACCCCAGACCTTGAATTCGTCAGGCCCTTTCAACCCAGCGCCAGAGAATATGACCTACCAGAGCCCAATTCCCGAGCATGTTAATTGGCGCCACAATGAAGATGATGACTGTCGGGATATGCAACTTCCCTTGACAGTTGTAATACCTCACGAATCAGCTCTAAGATCTCGTCCTGCAAGACTCACTTCTTCATGATGATGTTCCCGGCGTACCCGGGAATACCCCAACTCAGGGCGCGAAGGTAGCGTGATGCTTGCGCCGCGACTTGTGGTTCTGCTCGATGTCAGCTGCTGTGTCACGCGCAGAGTCGCAAACTGACCTTGACGAAGCATGAGCAGGATGCCCTCTACATTCCACCACAGCAACATCATCGGCACCTGGTCATCAGATCTGACTTCAAGGCGAGACTAACCAAAGCGACTGCCATGACGAAAAACATGCGTTGTGTCCACAGACCGACGCGTGAAGGATCTGTGGATGTCCAGGCGGCTGGCAGAAGCGTATCGACTACACCGTCAGATCATTCTCGCACGTCAAGAAACTCACGCGCAGACGCAAGACCTTGAATGATGGAGAAACACGAGACGGAAGCAGTCATTGAAGCCAGTCTTGCAATCAGCGTTAAGCGGGTTGCGAAGGAACTCACGATGAAGCTGCGAGATCTGTAGTTCCAAGATGTCCAATACTGATGACGGATGCAATGACCAGCGAATATTCTGCAAACTGGGTCAAGAACGCAGGGACGGCATTGCGGAGGAGGATTGGAATCTCAGCCTGGCCCGGTCAGCGACACTTTGACAGGACTTACTCGTAGGGCCTGTCGACCAATCATGACCTCTCGACCATCATCACCCGTCGGCAGCTCCAAATCCTGAGCATCAAGCTCCTCTGCGGGATCATATTCAATCGGATGACCCGTCCCATTCTGTCCCGCATAGCCCCCAAGACCCGCAATGACCCCATACGCAAGCCTCTCCTCCTCCAACAATCCCTCATCTTCGCTCCCTTGATCTCCCTCAAGATGTGGTAATGGTCTGGGGGCGTTGCCACGACCTCGCATCGTGGCTGCTGGTGAGATACCGCCTGGTGCCGAGGCGAGTGAGATGCCACTTGCGCCTGGAGAGGCGTAAGGGGATTGCTCTGGTGGGAGAACTGGTTCACGACGAGGTGGACTGCGGCGTGCAGAGCGAGATCGTGAAGAACCGGCATGACTCCCACTGAGTCGCCGCCGCTCTTGATCCGAGCGTGCAAGACCAAAAGGTGTGCTCAGTGTCCCATATGATGCCCGGCCTCGGCGTGAAGAAGTAGCTACCTGAGGTAACAAAGAGCTCTCCTCATCTGCATCGTCTCCAAGAAGAATGGCCTCATTCTCATCGTCATCTACAATTGCTGATTTCAGAACCGAGTCAGGCGTCGGTGTAGCGTCGTGCTCTAGATACGGAGCAAGAAGAGGTCGAGTTGCTGACGCTGTACTGTATCTATGAGGATTCGGGTTGGTCCTTGAGCGTGCAATCAATCCTTCTAGCGATGATTGGACGGCTAACATGGTCAGCGCGCTGAGATGAGGCTAGTGCTTACCAAAAGGTGATGTCGACAAACTCGACGAGAGGGCGGATGCATGTGGAAAGTTTGACATTGTGAGAGTATAGCTACGTGAGCGTGAGAACCTGAGAGATATACATTAGCTCCGACCCGGGAAAACCACCTCCACATACCGCACAGGCCAGCACGGAACCCTTCAACTGACCTAGCTTCAACTGATCAGAAAACGGACAACGTTGCTTGGCTGAAGAGCCCTGAACCAGGACACTTGCTCTTGAGTGACTGTGGATCTGTTTCTCTCTTTCAGCTGCTATCTTGTGAACAATTCAAGACCGTCGCTCTTTCTCCGGTGGAGCCCACTCATTTTTGTTCCTAGATGCTCGCGCGCCTATCACGTTAACTCTCTCAGGCGAGCGAGTTCATATATGGCTGACTGGGCCGCAGAGCTGGTTCCCTGATGCTCAGAACGATGTTACTGCGGTCTATACACCATCAACAGCTACTGCATGTCTAGGGTTTCTCATGCACGAGCTGCAGTAATATTGCAAGCGATCCATCTTAGCGAGAGAAAGCCGATGCAGAGTAGAAATCTCGGCGCTCTTTCTCCAGATGGTTGAGCCTCGCTATCGCTCCCGTGTAGTGATTCTTAGCGTCCAACCCAAGTTTTGAAGAAGCAGTGAATCAGGCGACTATCATGTCTTTCTTGTGTATTAAACACTGGTCGATAGTCTGATCGGTAAGATCGCTCCATCCTGTCTTTCGGCTTTCTTCGGATTTGTCAAGGTAATCAATCAACAACGTGCGCTCTCTCCAGAATTTGCCGACAGCCTTCCTGTCGGTCTTGGTCAAAGCCGAGTCGTTCGTATCTTCTGTGCCGTCGCTCATCCCGGAAACTCAACGGCTGGATTACTATTCCGGCCATGTTTTCTCAGTAGCTGTCTTGAGTCTGGACCACACACAAATTACAAAGAGTTGTCTACAATCTGGATAATTGCCTATTTGCAGTGATTGGCGCTCCACATTCCTAAATCACACAGGTGCTTTGCTTCCTTTGTTATCAGTCTAATCGTCGAATGTCTGATCTCCGATTGTCGTGCATTAGCTCTAGCATATTAGCGCGTGGTAGGCTGTCACAGTGCACTTGCGGCATGCACGGTAAGCCGATTTCCAAACGTGTCTATTAGATCTCATAGACATGCTCATCTGCGTTTGCGACTAGCACGTCCTCGTCATACTGAATCATACAGCTGAGATCCACCTCTCGCTTCTATCTTATCTTGAGCTCCGGAAAATTCTCGAGAGTCCCCCCCCAGCGATTGGGTGACTGGACCGAATCACGTTGCTCTTGCCCTTCTTCCATCTGGCTGCATTCCGGAGAAGATAGGGCGACCGCATTCGTCGTGACGGGAGTGCGAGCAGTCTGCCAGGCTTGATTAAAATCATCAAGCCTCTTCACTGACGCGTCAAAGTCAGCGCGCCGCAAGCCATCGCCCTCGGTGATTGTCCCAATAGACCATAATCTACTCATAGCTTGCTTGTTATCAGAGCATCTGAGAAAGATACTATTGCTGGATTCCTTCCATCCTCCTGCCTGGATGGTCTCGAGTTTGTCAAGATCGGCGATGAGAGAGTTATGGTGCGTCAAGTACTCGGTGAGTTGACGTTGATTCATGTTTGAATTGCAGGATGAACTTGCCGAGGGAAGAGTTGCTTGCACCTACTTTCTCAGTCGTGACGCTCATCCAGCTCAAAGGTGGTACAAGTTCGTTGGATCCAGTCCGTTGTATCAAACATACCTTTCAAAGAGCTCACCTTTCACACCGGCAAGGCTTACGGCTCAAAACGCACGATGAGAGGTATTGGGCCGAGCAAGGATAAAAAAACCATTGAAGCAGACGTCCAATCTATACTATGTCTCCGTCACCGCGTCCACTTCTCACTTCCTCGCCATGAGCTTGACAACCTCCGCCTGACCGCCTTCGACCCAGTCCTTCCACGTCGCCGCGCCCCACCACGTATCCCTACTCGCCTCCTGCGTTGCTCCATCCCCAGGCCGACCGGGCCGAGCACCCTCGAGATCCTTGTGCCAAGCCTTCAGGTTCCTCATCGTACCCTCATACCTGTGGCCCATCCGCAGACCAAGTCGCTGCGACGCCATGTTGTGCGATGAAGTCTGCCACTGCATGCGGCGCATCGCGAGCCCAGGGGGATGAGATATGCCTTGCGCTGGCTTGTCGTCCGGCATGGCAAAGCACCAGTTGAGGAGGGCGCCGCACATGTGTGTTGCGACGTGAGTGCGCTGAGCGTGGGGAAGGATTTGAATGTGGCCTATCTCGGCGATACGGTTGTCGAGAGAAGTGGCCATGATGGTGCATGTTCCCGCCATGGAGCCAAGAGGAGGATGACCCTTAGGTAGCGCGGTGGGGCCAGGGACACCTTCGTTAGCAGCATCGACCTTGGTCAAGTCAAAGATTGCGTAGAGAACGAGTGTCTACCGTTAGCTGCTGATTGACCGCTTGAAAACCTACTGGATCGGCGCGAAACGACTTTTCAATGACTTGCAGGTAGTTGGAGAGAGACTTGGTTGGATCAGGGATGTACATGAGGTAGTTGAACACGGATGCGCCGGCAGCAAGCTGCTTTTGCATATGCGGCGCGTAGAGTGAAGGCTACGAGTCAAAACAAGGCGCTGTCACCGACTCACAACAAAAGGCAGCATCAATAGCCTGTCAGTGGAGACTGGACCGACATCTCCGCCGACCCAATTGACATCGTAGTCTTCAGGCGAGGTGTGCAAGTGAGGCTCTGCCTCAAGAGCAGGAGGAGCCGGAGGCTTGTAGTTTTTGAGGTAATTGACAGACATGGCTCTTCTGAGAGTAAGTGATGTGAGATGACTTTGACGTTGTGGAACGTACATATCCACGGAAAGGTAGAGCTGACGTTGTGGGAGTACCTTATCTACCCAGATTTGAGTTACTGTCAGTGCGGGTTGACTCGGCGGATCTGATTTCAGCAACAGTCCGTCTCGGCAAAGTCGGCACCCAAGCGAAGTCGCTTCCACCAGATGGGTTCCTGGACCGTCGTTTCGGCGTGCGCCGAGAATTTCGCGGCCGAGAGAGACTAGATTGTAGACATGCAGAGGCTTGAGAATACATAAAAGTACATGGGACACGCGCAAGCCAGTATTTGAACAATTTTAGTAGCCAGCAGCCACTGCCACCCAACCCACAAGTCCTTGCACAGCCGCGCACAAGCGCAGTCTTACTACAGCAGCCTCGGCTGTCACCGGCGTCCAGCCTGCCAACAAATAAGAGAAAATCATAAGCGACGAGGCTGTAAAGGGGATCTTCAGCTGCATCGGCCTGGTATCCAGTTTCTTCGTTGGCAGCCCGGAGGACGGCTTTGTTCTCTGTCTGAGCGAAGGCCCTCGCCTCGTAGGGTAAGCTGGTGTCTCAAAGTCCTCAATTTAGCTTCCGCACGAGACCGCACGCCTATGGGCGAGGTCTGTCGGGCGAACTGCGTCCTTCTCTTCTTCCGGTGATGTTCGGGCAAGGGACATTCGACAACCTTTTCCTTGCCTATTGATTGGCTCGCACTTGCAATAGAAAGGTGCTGAGCAAGAGGGTCGATCAACTGTGTTGATTTCTTGCTTTGCGTGGGCCGTCGAGGTGGGAGTGGAAAGTGTGGCGCACCGCGGATCACAGTTGCGATCAGCTGGGTCAGGTCATGATAGCGTCTCTAGCACTAAGCCGGGGCACCGATCTCGCCACCCGAGGCTTGAGCGGATACAAAAGCTGCGAAAGCTGTATCCTCTTCTCCTTCTTTACTTTACTACCATGCCAATTCTACCTATCTCTACCTGCTGTCTAGAAGGATTCATCATCCCAGGTACACCAGCTGGCGTCATTGAGCCCGCTTCAGAAACTCAGCTTATCGCCCGCTACCACGCACAGCCGGCGGAAGGTATCCCTGATCCGCACAAAGCTTTGATACTGGCTTACGATGGTCTCGGCTTTCAGTCTGTCCGTACTATCCAATAGTGGTGATTTGAAGTTGACAACAGCCCAACACCCGACTTCTAGCCGACAACTTTGCGACGCGTCTCGGCGTCCATGTCTTCGTGCCAGATTACCTCCGTGCGTGCTCAACACATGCGACGCTGACAACAGCTAACCCTCCACCTATCAAGCTCATGGAGCCTCTGATGGACTCGTACCCAGGCGAATACGCTCAGCGTTCATGGTTTGACACCGCGAAAGCGTGGTTGAATGTCGTTTGGGCTCTGCCGTACATGCCGGGCTTCCTGCAGTCGGTTGCTGGACCCAAGTTCGAAAAGGTGGGACGGTGCAGCTGTGAATGCTGATGATAGGGTATCAGAGACCTGCAGAACGAAGGCTTCACCAGCTTGGCTGGTATTGGGTGTGTAATTGTAGATCTCGGCGCGGCTGATAATCAGCTACTGCCTCGGCGGTTCGCAGATGATAGCACAGATCGGCAAAGGCGATGCCTGTCCGTTCAAAACAGCTGTCATATGCCACCCTGGTCCAAACTCAATCAACGACATCAAAGCATGCAAGATCCCAACAAGCTGGGTCGTGGCCGAAGTAGACGCGTTCTTCTCACCCAAACAAGCTGATGAAGCTGAGAAGGTTCTTAAAGCTTCTGGTTTGCCGATCGAGATGAGGCGCTATCCTGGTGAGCTGTTTACAAAGGTGAAAGGCTGATAGAAGGCACGGTTCATGGGTTTGCCGCCAGGCCTAACCTCGGTGTTGAGGCTGTTCGCAAGGCGCTTGATGGTGCGAATGATCAGGCGGTCGAGTGGCTCAAGAAGTATTTTGTCAATGTTTAGCTTTGAGTCACGTCATGTCATCACCAGTTCACGATCATATCTTTGACGGGCGCGAGGAAATGTGCTGGAGCCATGGCACCTCGGTGCCCTGAGCGGACATCCATGGCTGGTAAGGCTCAGTGCCATAGTAATACATCCCTCCTCTGACCCTGTCATCGACTGGAGGTTGATACGTGGCGTTGTGCAGATCCTTTGACATGTATGTGTTGAAACGCTTGATCGACCCCCTCTGTCAGCAGGTAACTCACCGATGTGATCAGATTTCATGAGCTAGGCAGACCATCTCAAAAGGTCCATGAACAAAATCAGCCAACGATGAACAAGCATACATGCGATGCATTATTGGTACTGCTGCCCATGCATTTGCTGCTGTTGCTGCTGCTGTTGCTGCATCTGCAACTGCCTCTGCGCCGCTGATTGCTGCGATTGACGCTCAACAATCCTCTGAATCAACCTCTGCAAGTCTTCCTTGCTATACGTCGTCAAATCCACATTGGGATCAACGTCTGGCAGCTGTGCGTTCTTGATCATGTTTTGCAGCTGAGCAAAATTGGCCGGAGTGAGACCCGAAATCGAGCTCGACGGAGCTGCTGGAGATGGGGCGGTCGGGGTGACCATGCGCTGGGCAGCTGAGACTTGTTGCTGCAGCATTTGCTGAGTTTGAAAGGGTTGTTGTGGCTGGTGATGTTGTTGTTGTTGCGGCTGGTTTTGATAGGACTGTTGAAGCTGAGGTTGAGTTTGGCGTTGAAGCAGCTGCTGAGCCTGGAGCTGGGCTTGCTGGAGCTGCTGTATTTGGACTTGTTGCTGAGCGGCATGGAGCTGCTGCGCTTGGAGTTGTGGTAGTTGCTGCTGCAATGCCTGCTGCTGCTGCTGCTGCTGTTGTAGTTGTAGTTGCTGTTGCTGTTGCTGTTGCTGCTGTTGCTGCTGTTGCTGGGGATAGTTGTTGACACCCAGAGCACCTTGCGACTGCTGCGCCATCTGACCCAAGCTAGGCGCTTTAGCTCCTTGCGGTAGAGGTGTTTTCTATCGATCAGCATCTCCAATAGAAAGCAGAACACTCACCAAGCAGACAACCCCAAGAATCCTAATCGTACCATCGTTTCCAGCGTTCTTGGTCAAGTTGGGCAGCAGCACCATGCCACAATCCTTCTGACCGAATCGAATCAAGCCCATCTGTAAAGTGATCAGCGTCATGCAGCGGCAAACGAAAGTGACGAACCGTCTGCCTCGAATGCAGGTTCTTGGCGAGCTGCGTGTATCTTCCGAGATTTCGCGTCGCCTCGTCGGGCGGCAGCTCTGTCGGAACAGAGAAGAAGACGCAGGGAAGCCTATTGGCTTTAATGTGCTGTTCCAGTTCCGCAATGTTGAGCGGCACAGCACCGGAAAGACTCAAACCTGCTCATCAGCAACCTGACTACACCGAAACACTCACGAGTAGGCCATAGATGCGTCAACAGATCCTCAGGGGCATAATATTGCGTAGCGGTGGCAAAGACCTTGACACTCGCCTCGATCTTCTGACCCTGGTTCTTGGCATCACTCATTGACCACGTCAACTCTCCTGTCCAGATTCGTGAAGGTTGAGTCTGCTGCATCTGCGTTTCTCGAGCTTTCTGCATCGCTGCGAGCTGGGATTGGCGTTGTAGTTGGAGCTGAAGCTCGGCGGGGGAGAGGTTGCTGAAGTCTAGGGATGGATTTTGTCCAGAGGTGTTTGCTTTGGCCATGGCTGCGTTTCGGAGGGCTTGAGCTTGGATCTGCATGTATCGGGCGCGGGCGTCATCTGTTGCTTGTGCTTGGATCGGCGCGGCTGGTAACAGTGTCTTGACTTCATTGGTCGTCGGTGCTGCTGGTAGATCAGTCTCTGTCACACACGCTCCGAGACTCACGAGGCTGAGAAGAAGCAAAGCCAGTCAAGAACAATTCGTATCTCTGATCATGTTGGAACCAGGGCACATCCCTCGTTGCCGCCATCTTCTTGAACAGCTTTTGCAACGCCGAAGGATCCGCACCGAGCTCATTCTTCATCCCGTCTCCGATCAAGATGCCGGAGCAAACGATATTCAGCTCGAGAAGCTTGTCAGGTAGCGTATCCCATGTCTGCTCGTCGTTTTCTGCTCGTGCGTTTCGCCGGAGGATGTGGGTTTCGCTGAAGTAGGGAGTGGAGGTGGACGCGATGAGGATGAGGTGTTTCAGTGGCGGTCTTGACAGCTCACGGTCGAGCGTGGCCTGTAAGGCTTTTGCTGCTAGCGGAAACAAGTTGTCTAATGACACGATTGGGTTCAGTTGTGTTGTATAAAGCTGGAACATCTTCATCTAGTCAGCCATCAGCTTGTCGGATCTCGTCACTAACTTCGACGCCGGCCACAATCCCTTCCAGCAAATCCGACTGCCTGCCTTTGCCTTTCCCAGACACTGCAGTCGACGTGGATCCAAAGCCATTCTGCCAGGCGGCCAGCGCAAACCCACCACGGCTCTGGGTTGTGGGAGCGGCGTTGACGAGCTCCGATTTCAGATGTGGCAAGGACGCGATAAAGGGGCCAGGAGCAAGGAACATTGGTTTTTTGTGACTGACAGAGCCGCCTCTTGCAGTCAACAACGTCGAGCATGACACCTATCCAGTCAATAAAACACTGATTGCGGACTCACAGCTCCACCTGAGCCCATATTCTCAACCAGCCGTCCCACAAGACTCGCAATGACGCCGTTTCTTCGAACGAGGTCCGCGTAAACTTCTGGAGTGATTGACGAATCGAGAACAAAGCAAGCTGCTGCTTCTCTTGCTGCTCCTGCTGCTGATGATTCTGCTTGGCTGCTCATTCTTAGCGTGGATAGATGGCAAAAGACCCGGGAAAGCTGATGTGTAGCCAGGCAGAGAGGGGTGGGCAGTATTGCATTCGCGAACTTTAAGTCGAGCTTACATTACAAAGTGCGCGACCCTATCCTTTATATAGGCGTGTACACTTTGGTGACAGTTAATGATAGGCAGGCTGGTAAAGTCGTGACGTCGATCGCGTCCCTCAATCCAGCTTCGAGCTGGCTGTAGTTGTTTGCCACCCTTTGGATGCTCCTGACGACCTTTTCACGACCTTGACGACACTGAGAGCGAGTACAGAAGAGGGTGCAAAGCTTGGGTTCGGGATTAGGGCAAAAAATGGGTAAGCTATCGTTGATTGTCAATGAAAGGAGTCACTAACGCTTTCAAGATCCTCCAATCGTTCGAGGTTAGTCGCATCCCCATAAACTCACTGCAGCAGCTGATACCCTTAGGTCTCAATAATAAGCTGTATGCTATATCCGCAGATGCAGCTGAAAGGTACTGACTAGCAGATATGAACGCCGCAAAGCAGCAGCGCTCGAGCTCGAGAAGCAAGTCTTTTACCCACAACGACACTGACATTATAGGCTGGTGCTTTCCTCGGACCTACCAAGAATCACACAGATCATTGATCAGCTATGTGCAATGTTCTCATCGACCTCTTCGGCCCTGCACACGCGCAATGGGGGCTTGATTGGTTTAGCCGCGACGGCTATTGCGCTCGGCCAAGATGTTGCGCCTTTCCTCGGAACGATTGTTCCGCCTGTGTTAGCTTGCTTCTCGGACCCGGAGAGCAGAGTCAGGTACTACAGCTGCGAGAGCTTGTATAATATGTGAGTTGAGGGACGCAGGAAGAGAGCTTATGATAGTGCCAAAGTTAGCAAAGGCGAGATCCTTGTTTACTTTAATGAAGTCTTTGATGCCCTCAGCAAGGTGTGTTCATCTCTCGTCAAATCTGATGAAAGCTTGCAGCAGACTCGGAACTTTCAGTGAAGAACGGCGCCGAACTCCTGGATCGCCTACTGAAAGATATCGTCGCCGAAGCAGCACCGCACTACATCTCACAATACCCACATCAGCCAGCAACAGGCCATCAAGCAAACGACGATCAACTCGATCATCGAGCTTTCTCCCTCTCAAGATTCGTACCGCTGCTGAGTGAACGCATCTATGTCATCTCGCCGTTCACGAGGATGCACCTTGTCAGCTGGATCATGGTTCTGGACTCTGTACCGGATCTGGAACTCGTCAGTTATTTGCCCGAGTTTCTTGATGGCTTGCTGTGAGCTTTGGAGGACGGATGAGAGAAGCTAATAAGATCAGCAAATACCTGAGTGATCCAAACGTCGACGTCCGCACAGCAACCGAAAACGTCCTAGCCGAGTTCCTCCGCGAAATTCGCGATATCGCCAAAGTTCAACAACGACAACAACAACAACACACTCGCTCACACTCACATTCACAAGAACGCTCCGTGTCGCCAAGTCGTCATCGGCATGTCAAGAATGATATCGATGAGGAGGCTGTTGATGATGGCTTGTTGGATGATGCGGAGAGTTTGGATGATGAGGGTGTTTGGATTCCTGGACAGGGTGTCTTTGTTGATCATGCGGCTATTGTGGAGATTATGATTCATCATCTGTCGTATCCAGGTGAGTAGATTGGCTTTTGCTCGGTGAAGAGCCGGCTGACGATCTAGATGAGCAGATTCAGGCGATCGCCATGCACTGGATCACGACGTTCTTGACCTTTGCGCAAGACGTCGTAGTGCCTTTTACGCCACAGCTCGTACCTGCTATCCTGCCAAACCTAGCTCACCATGTGTACGTATACAAATATGGCGTTGCTGACAATAGTCCTGCCATCCAATCCGCTGCCAACGAGACTAATTCGGCGCTTTACCATGTCATCCAGGCTTTGCCACTGCCAATGTCTACGGCTCCTTCGACAGCGACGACTGCGCAGCCGCCGACCGCTGGAGTCCAGCCTCCAACGGCTTCCTCGTCGCTGCAGTCCCTGGCAAGCTCGCCGCCCATGACGTCTGGCTTTCACCGCCGGAACGAGCAGTCGATACCTGACGTCTCGGAAGTCAAAACTGTCATCTCAGACCCACTCGATATTGCTAGTGCCGGTACCGGCGCTCCGCCATCCCGTCAAACGTCGCTGAACATCACGACCTCCTTGTCCGCTTCCAACATGCAAAACATCAAGGCGAAGAACGTGACGCTGCCTGCACCGATCGCCTCTGAACCGGGAACACCAGCAACGTTCGAGTTTCCGACACACGCTGCGAATCGAAGAGAAAGCAGGCCGCATTCACCGACGGCCTCACTGCATCCTACGCTGCCGCAGCAGGTGCAAGCACAGCAGGTGGAAGAGGATCCGTTCGATATCAAGGAGACTGTCAATGTCCTTACGTTGCAGTTCTTGAGTGAGCATGAGGACACGAGGGTGGCTGCTTTGGAATGGCTTTTGATGCTGCATCAGAAGGCACCAAACAAGGTGAGTCGTCTGTTCTTGAATCAGCTGACGAAAGACACTCTCACGCGATGATGGGACGTTCCCGGCGCTACTCAAGACGCTTTCGGACCCATCAGAGGAGGTGGTGAAATACGATCTGCAGCTCCTGGCGCAGATCTCTTCATCTTCCGAAGACTCGTACTTTACAAGCTTCATGGTCAATGTCCTCGAGCTCTTCAGTACCGATCGACGGCTTTTGGAGACGCGCGGGAGCTTGATTATCAGGCAGCTGTGTATCAATCTGAACACGGAGCGCATCTATCGGACACTGGCGGAGATATTGGAGAAGGATGAGGTGAGTGCTAGGATTTGTGTCAGTGTGCTGATGGCTAGGATCTTGAATTTGCGAGTTTGATGGTCGTCAAGCTTAACATGATATTGATCACTTCGCCTGAGCTACTAGACTTTCGCAAACGGCTCAAGAACCTCGATTCCAAGGTGGGATAACGATGAAGTTGCGCTGATCAGCAGGATGGACAGATGCTCTTCTCTTCTCTCTACAAGTCTTGGTGCCACAATGCAGTGGCTGTCTTTGCGTTGTGTCTGCTCGCTCAGGCTTACGAGCATGCTTCGAACCTGCTACAGATCTTGTAAGTTTTGTTTCATAATGTGGCTGCTGATGATAGTGCCGAGTTGGAGCTTACGGTCTCGTTGCTCGTGCAGATCGATAAACTGGTCATGCTGATCGAGAGCCCAGTCTTCACAAGTGGGTGGCAAAATGAGAAGCATGCTCATGACAGCATTACGACTTCAACTCCTTGAGCCAGACAAGCACCCATATCTGCCAAAGTGCCTCTACGGGCTGCTCATGATCCTTCCACAAAGCAGTGCATTCGTCTCACTGCGCGCACGGCTTTCCATCGTCCACTCTTCTGGTTATGTGCCTACGCCTCCCAAGACGTGTGTTTATCGATGTTCGAGCTGATAACGCAGAAGCAATGCCTACCCGGCGTCCACACCTTCTAGTCGCTCCAAGATCAGCAACCGCGACGAGATCAAGTGGCAGGAGCTTCTGTCTCGTAAGTGATTACTCAAGAGCCATGCTGACAGCGTAGACTTTCGCAATGTTCAGCATCGTCATGAAAAGTCGCGTCGAGCGCAGATTGGCGACAATGGACAGAGTGGCTCGATCTCTAGCTTCCACGTACCCACAACATCAAATACCCTCGGCACCGCTCCTGGCTCTCGTGACGTCAGTGGCTCAGGCCCAAAGACGGGCACAGTACGGCGCAAGGGCACAGTATCTACTGGCAAGCAAGTCGACAGTATACGATCGTCACTTTCACCGCTGAATCCGAAGAGAGGGTCTGGGTCTGGGATGCTGTCAGCTGGCGTCTCGATTGGCGGCGCGGTAGCGAGCATGAACGGAGCTGCGGGTCTTGGGTCGCTTCGAGCGTCTAGTCCGCCGGGGAGGCGCAAGATCTTGCCGGGGATCAGGAGGTCCGGGCAATGAGCGTGATGCAATCAGTCTTCCTCAACATGTACACAGTACTACACACCTCACCTGCTGTCCCGGAAGGTGGCTTTTATGACGGCCGTGAATCACTTGGGTGCCGATAGTCCATCTTTCTGCCCCAGGATGCCAGCGCAAGTGGAGGGGAATGAGACTCCTTTGTGTGCGCGGAGTTTACTGAGCTTGCTGACTTTGAAACTGTTGATTCGGTCGGCAGCATTCTAAGTGAGCGACCTTGAGTCGTACGACCATCGGTATGAACTCACTTGTCAATGCTTTGTCACCATTCTTGAGCCGCCCTGCACTCCCGGGTCACAACTCTTTCACTCTACATCACCTTGGCGAGCGCACGGGCACCTCAAGACTCACTGTCGCTCACGGGGACAGCTGCACGGTCAATGGCAACACCATCTTTTGCTCTGATAATCGCATCGAGTGCTCAACTGACGCCCACACACGAATCACATTCGGACCTGTTACACTCAACGGCCGCATTGTCTATGGCAACTGTGACGCGTCCGATCATGGCGTCTGGGAATAAGTTTGCTTGATGATGTCCTCCGCTAGCTGAGGAATCGTCTATCGACACTGATGATACAATCTCAAACAGTACTTGGAACATCAGTGATCCAAAGTCGGGCATGTGGGCTATGAATGTGTACTATGCTGGGCGAGGAACAGAATGTTGGGTGGCAAAATCTACCCGCTACTCAAAGTCTAGTCTGAAAACCGGCACCATGCGCTGAAACCGGATTTTAAGTCTTGGGAAGCATTGACAACTATCAGTGTCATGGTGCAATGAGCTGTATATGCTCGAGCAATGCTAGTGGAACAGAGGAGATACTGTGATTCGCTCTGCGTGATCTTGACCCTTTTGTACTAGCTCTTGAAGCTCTTCAGAGGCCATGAGACGAATGGGCGGGTCTTAGTCGTAGCATGTAGCCTCGTAGCTCAGGGGTGCGACACTTGTATAATCACTGAAGTGGTTTGCGGCGACCAAGGCGGACTGAGCGGTTCGCCGCAGGCCATCTACTCGTATATCCTATGCTTTCCACGCCGCATCGGTACAACTTGATACTACGTCAACGATTCCAAGAGATTGACGCAAATAACCCACTCCATGATGTCGCAGGCGCAGTCCGTGCAAGCGGGTGGCACATTTGACAGGCGGCAACTGTGAAGATAGCGAGCGAAATCATATGACAGTCCGCGGCACCTGACGTTAGCTAATAATCACGCTAAAGACCGCCTTCCTTCTGCGGTATGACTATGCGTATGTGCACGACAAATCAAGACGATGAGGTTTCCGTGCTTGCACCTAGTGCGCCGAGGCTGGCGCAGCATTCGTCGGTAAGAACATCGTTCTTGATTGACTTCGTGCAGTCGGTGCAATGAGAGATATGCTCGGCATTGGACCACTCTTTGTGGGCGTGGCAGCCCTTCTCCAATTTCCAACCACTGACAAAGCTGCCCTCTTTGGAATGCGTGCCGTCTGGGTTCAGCTTCCGTGCCAGTGTCGCTCTATCATGATGGTAACAATCAGAGCAGGTCATGAGATGGGTGGGAATATCTTGGCGCTGCTGGTCCATGTCAAAAGAATGAAGCAGACGACCCGTGTGAAAAACATCTTATACCACACACATCGCCTTGTGCACTGTCGCCGTCTTCAAAGGGCTGAGATCCTTTGATTCAGCGCCTTCGTATCGACACTGGCGCTTTCATGACAAGCATACATGACGAAGCTATCAAAGGGACGCATCGTTTGCAAAGCTCTGTCAGTGAGGATGGAAGGCAAGGTCATCTCATCGTCACCATCGTCACCATCGTCAAAGGAATCAAGCAAAGGTGACGTTTTCAGAGAATGCTTGCCATGTCAGCCCAATGTTAGCTTTCCTGTCACCTCTGTCGCAAGTATCACCTTGAGCGTGTCTTATCGCGTGACGATAGTCCTTTCGTGAGCTGCTTCAAGTGAAGGCATGCATCTTTCTGAATCAGAAACAAAGCGGGTCCCGAACGCTACATCGGATTCGCCACACTTGACTCTGCAGATGCCAGCACTCCTTGGGCGGCGACTGCGGGCTCTGTGTACTCGTAGACGCTCATGTGAGGCTTAGGTCACCACCACACCATCTGGTAGTCTAGACTGAACCCCTGCTCGACTAAGCAGTCCCATTTGCTACGGTTATGAACATTTTCGGCGCCACCCTGGAAAGGAATTGTGCCACGTGTTGTTGTTGTTTGCGGGGAAGGAGAACCGTAATTGCCCCTCCCATCAAGCTGAGGGTGCTATCCCTCTTGTCTTCCTTGACATTCTTTCAACTAAAGCATCCACTTTATAAACTAATTTAAAGCTTTTTTATACTTGTAATCATGCCTCGTAAGTCGTGCAAAGCCTGCTCGATTCTATGAGACGATGCTGACGCGTCACAGCCAAGAGTAAGCGCGCCTCGAGGTTGGAAAAGAAGCAGGATTGATCGCCGTGATCTCCCTTAGCTGCCAAGAAGGCTACCGGAAAGTCATCTGCTTAGTGAGTACAACGTTCACTAGCGTCTTGGTGGATGCTGGTGAAGGATGGCGTGTTTGGCGGTGACTGATTCGTCTAGCCAGAAATACATGAAGGTCCAACTCGCAAAGCTCAAGGCCGAAGATGAGAAGTCTGATGGTCCCAAGATGCCCCACAAGGTATGTCTATTCCTCTTATTGCCCTCCTGTATCTCTTCGCTTTAGAATTGCTCTGGTAGATGCTGGTTAGGGGCTCTCACCTTGAAGACGCGCTCAGTCGCGTCCTGCTGTACCGCTGGGTCGTCGGCTGTCTCATATGTGAGCCTCTTGCGCTTGCGCTTGGAGTACTGGTGCATCTGGGTAGTGAAGAATGACTTGAATGCGAGATTGTTGCTGCTGCTGCTGTAGTCTTGCTTCTTGATCCGCTGTGTAGACGTTCCGAGCTGCTGGGAGGCTTGCGTTCTCCCACTGGAATCTTCTAGCTTGCTGTCGTGGTCGTCTGAGCTTGCCATGTAATATATGAATGAGCAGGGTCTGGGACGACGGCGCCGTGTGCGTAATCTCGCATGCTGGGCTGAGGGAAAGCTGTCATCACCGATCTCTGAGCTCGCAGACTGATTGGACTTGATGTGGCGCGTCGGTATCAAGACCCAGCGGAAAGTGCAGCTGTGACGCTGTAGGTGTGACGCTTCACTGAGTTTACCAGCTCAATGTGGCTTCTATAGCTGAAGCGACTTCGCTGCCTCATGCGTGACGCTTGCGGCCGTGATCTCAGGCGCTGAGCTTGTTCTCGTAGCAGCTCAGCCATCCGCCTTGGCCCAGCAAAGATGACCTCTCAGTCAACTGTGCAACCTTCCATCATGAGTGGAGGCTCTGTACGCACTGCGCCGTCTTCTCATCAGCTAAACAACCAGTGATTCCAGACGCCAGCAGCAGTTAAACAACTTTGCGCATGAGGGGTAGTGTTTCATGCTGTGAAGTCGAACATCTGGTGCCAAGTCATTGCCGCCGAACTGTCTACGGCACAGCAAGACGCATATGCCCTCTTGGCAAGTCAGTCCAGTCAAAATGGCACAGCTTTTTGGCTGCTGCTTCGACCTTGACGCTGCGGCTACAGTAGGTTAGCTACGATTGGGAGCTCTGAGAGCTCTGGCTTGGACGTTTGGTACTTCTCGGTGTGACTTTGAAGTGAGCCATGGTGTTTTGCTCCTGAAGCTATGCAGCTGCATTCGCTGCAACCTGTGCACACTCGAGACATCTCGCGGTCCCTTTGCAACTCTAGCTACAATATGGCGAAGGTCTCGGCCATTCATGGCTGCTGAATCTGTCGATTGCGTAGCGAGCTATTGGATTCTGCACTTAAGCTGCTCGATTTGTGACTGCCAGCTATTGCCAGCCGACTTGATTGCTGCTCTGGCTGAATAGGCATGCGAGAAAGCATCAAGCGTGGATCCGCGGAGTTCATCAAATGCGATTGCTGAAGCGCGTGTTCTGTTATCTACTGCCCATGACTCACGCGATCCGTGCGAGGAGGGTGCAACCCTGCTACCTTGTATGGACTGACTCGCGCTGGATATCTCGAGCGTCGTCATTCCCCTTGACAGCAGTGACGCACCTGAAGATACGTGATCGTTGCGCTCGGCCGAGATGGCTTTGGTGCTGTTGCAACCTTTGATTTGAAATAATGGAATGTGTTTGCTGTCTTGCCATCAGCGCGCCAGCCTTTCAGTGATCACAAACGTGGCAGCTAAGCTTTGATGACCACTTCATGCTTGATGAACAGTTTCGTTTCATGCTATGGGATCAAAAGGTGCTGGCCATTCTTGGCCGCTTCGTGCTTTGTCAACACAGCGAGACGTGAACCTCTTCAAGCCGCTCGAGTCAGTACTGCACAGCTGTAAAGCTACTGGCCTCGTCCGGAGCTCGCGGCTAGCTTTGTTTGTTGGCAAAAGTGGTCTCTGTCTTGCTCGGTCAATGCTGGCCTTGTCGCTCAGCTTTGCTCGTCCAATGGTTCCATGGGACTCTTGCATCGCACACTACTTCTAGTCCTGCCTCGACCTACATGATCGCTGTCTCGATCCTACACATGCGAGAACCTCTTGATCCGTCTTCTTCATCTGCGCTGCCACTATCGAGGTCTTGCTGCAGCCATCTATGGTCGCTGAGATGGACACTTGTGTAGCGCTTTGGACATTCGGACTTGCAGCTATTGCCTTTAAATGCGTAGTCGCGCAAAGCCGATGACAAGTCTAAGTCAAGTTCGCTGGAGGCGCGCGCAGCGCTCCACTTGTCGAACGTTGTGCATGTTTGGAGCAGCGATCTCTGTCTTTGAAATCAGCTTTTCCGGCTGTTTTGCAAGTGAGACACACAGCTGTTGCGAGGGACTAGTAGGCACTTTGAAGCTTCACAATCTCCACTACCTGTTCCTGCCTTTTTCTTCATTCTCCCCTCACTCGTGATCATCGCTGACTTTTATCCAGGAAAGGTTCAAGAAAGTTGCAGGCATGTGGGCTACTGCGTAAGCTACCCGCCACTTTTGATTCATTACGCGTCTAACTTTGACAGTCCCGAGAACCCAAAGGCTGCAGAGAATGCCAAAGCGAAAAAGTAGTTGTGATTTTGGACTCTAAAGGGGACAGTGTTCTTTTCTGTTACATTAGTTGAATACTCTAGTCTTTTGTAACCAATTGCAACTATTTTTAAAAACACGCCAAGATTATTGTGTGCCACCGGAAAGGGGAAAATCCACGTTTTGGACCTGAATGCGTCTTTGGTGCACTGACCTGGGACGGTTGCGGGTGGATTCGATTAGGATTAGGATTAGAATAGTATAGTATTGGTAGTACAAAGGTCCTTCTCTCCTTCCCTTCCTTCTTTCCACAAGTTCATACTCGAACGACACCACGCTCTTTATTACCACCCACAACGACAATCAACGAAACCCACACCACGTCAAGCTACCTGGCGTAGACGACTGGATCACGAACATCACTTTGATCTCTTTACACTTTGTAAGTCTAAGTAGGACAAGCAAAGGACGCGCATAGGGGCTGGTTCGTAATTGCAGATCCCCCCTTGGTGGCTTGATAGTGCACCTCGCGGTCTATGCCCCTGTTCCAACTTCTACCACTTCAAAGCAAAGTGCTGACATCAGCCTCTGCTCCTTTCTTCTTCCCTCTCATTCCTTTCAATCAGCTTTCCAATCTTCCTTCACATCGTCATCCAAAGGAACGCACTCCAAACAGCGTTTCCAAGTCTTGACGACTCTTCTTTCCCCTTTTCTCCGTGTAACGCTGCTGGCAGCCACCCTTTTTCTCACAACAGTAAACGTCTTTGATAGACGGAAGAAAGATGACAATGGTCATGATGCTGTCTTCACCTTCACTTGAATCTCACCCTTTGAGAATGCTGGCGCATTCAGTTGCGGAAGCTGCACTCAAGTCGGACCCTTCCAGTCCGAGCTTGCCGCCCAGTCCTGCCATGCTTCAAGGTTGGGATCGCTTTGGTACGTCCACTTCTTTCACCCAAGTCACTGACATGACAGCCACGCTCGATGCGCCTAAAGCAAAAGTCCCATTACCACGAAGGACCCTCCGAGCAGACGCAACCCCTTTTAAATCCCACACCCGTACCCGATCCAACGACGTCCCGCCAACAGTTGTAACCAAGCCTAGTCAGCTACTGCGCGCTCAAGCATGCAGGTCGGCAAATTCATCACCTACGAAAAAGACGTTTGACGCGCACACGCACGCGCAGAGGTTGCCTCTGCCTTCGTTGAAGCAGATTCAAGCTAGGGTCGGCCATCGACGCGCGAGCAGTATCGATGCCCTTGAAGGTCTTCAGAGGCTTGCTACACCTTCGAGTCCTGTACGCGAAAGTCGTCTGCCGACGTTTCTTCGTCAGAGGGTTGGCGCACCGAAACCGCGTCCAATCTCCATGCCATCCTTTCCCTCAACCCAACAAGTCTCCGTTTCCGTGTCCGTCTCTGTCAATATTATCCCACCCACACTCGACTCTCCTTCCTCTCCCACTGAATCAATGGGTTCCATGACTTCCTCTTCTACCGCCTCTTCCTCCACTTCGGCTTCGCCTTCGCGCAGAGTACCGATGATTACGCGCACACGCGCGGATTCAGAGTCGGACGAGGATGAAGTGCTTGTGGTGCCCATGTTGGAGTATGCTCAGGAGGCGCACGAGAGGGAGGGAGAGGGATATTTTGGAAGAGAGACGAGGAGAGAGGAAAAGGCTAGGGAAATGAAGATTCGTCTGGGATTGCGCTCCAGGCGCTTGAGGATGTAGAGAAGGAAAGAGATGTTAGTTGATGATTAACGAGCTATTTTCTTGCTTGGTTTCGAGTTGTGATAAAGGCTTTTGACACTGTCATCTGGAAAGCTCCTGGCTAGGTGAGATCAAGAGCACTGATAGCTGCGATTGATCTGGAAAGGGTTCAAACACTGGAGGAAGCTCGCCTCGAAGCAGCTCGTTGTTCCGGCTGATTTGAGGACTGACATGCTAGTCACAAAAGGTCACCAACAGTCTTTCGCCGCTTTGTTTCCATTCTGCACAGCTCAATTATGCAGTCACACAGTCATCCAAATCTGCCCGAGTCTCACAACGAACAACATATTCGCTGTCTTCCTTACGTGGAGATTGTAGAGACAAAGGCAGAACCGACACGCCTCGGCTGAAGAGCACACAGACAAGCAGACTAAGGATACAGTGTACATCCCTAGCATCATCTACGCCGCCCGAATGCACGAACGACGACACAAAAGTACTATAAATTCTTAGGTTGCTCTTAAAGTGTTCAAGGAGGATTAGAGAGTTTGTTGATTGTTGGCGAGGTAGAGGGGTGATGACGAAAAGGTGACGAATGATTTAGTACTGCGAATGTCAATGTTGCAATGGAGAAGAGGGAAAGACTCACCTTTTCGCCTGCGAATCTGCCTGAAGAGAAACGGCCGAAAGCGCCACAGAAAGAAGTGCAGAACGCAAGCCAGAGCGCAACGACAGCACCCACGACCAGCCAGTTGGCGTTACCCAACTCGGCCATGAAGCCAGCATCTCTAATCCTGTTCCGGACGATTGTGAACAGGACAATTTCAATGACGAAAATGACGAGTGCGACGAATGCACCGAGCGCGGCGGCCATTGCCATGAGGATGGTCATTGCGCGGGAAGCAAGAGTCGTAGCGAGGAGACCAAAGATGAGGGAAAAGAGTGCGAGTGCGCCTGCGATGGGGATGAGAATGAGGCAGATGGAGAGGTTGTGGAGGATGGTAGTGTTGATGTTTGCGCTTTGTTGTTAAATTTTGCACAAACCTTTGAAAATAGGAGAGACTTACTTTACACCTGGCAAAGACAGATCATAACCTAGCGAAGCGGCTGAACACGCTCCGTTGAGGATACAGCGCCCGAAAACACCCCAACGAACTTCATCGGTTCCAGCCATGGCTTTCAAGAAATAAATCTTGTCCCAAACTGGACTGCTGACGGAGGCGAACAGCAGTAGCGTCATGGCTGCGAACGCAAAGAAGAGACCTGGGAATGCTGGAGAGACCATTGTGTTGGTGTTGTGGTACAGTGGCTAAGGTGTTTGAGAGTTGTTTTGTGGCAAAAAAAAGAGATGGGAACGAAACAGGTGGGAGATTAGGGGGAGAGGCCGCAACGGGAGTTTTTCGCGTAACCGGCCAATGACGATCGTTGGAATCGGGATCCCGGTGATTACCGTAGACGTCATTCAACAATGCTCTGAACGAGATTTCTGCTACAATGGGAAACACGAGATTGACGTCAGTATGCGATCGAAGCAGGCGAGCAGAGACTGAGAGGGGTAACTTGCCCGAGCTCTAAAACTCGGAAGATCTCGAGATGGATGTAAATCACAACGAGCTCAAGGCTTTGCGAGACTGGTCTCAGAGTTCGAATCAGAATTACATGGAGCGGACCCCTTCACATCTCGTCGTGAGTCTTCAGTGGCTTTGCAGACTGACAACTCGGGCGGAAGCACTCGAATCTTACCTCTTGACGCGTGTTTTCCACTCGTCGCTTCAAGGATTCGAGGTGCATTCCCTTTCAACGACCTCGACACGTATGAGCACATTCAAACTTTGCTAGCATTTGACCTTGACGCTTGCACCTGTGATACCTAGACCCGCGAATCTAAGCTTGGACTTCTAGCATGGACTGGATGCAACCTCACATCATCGCTACCAAAAGCCTCTACGTGCAAAGTACACTCTGAGATGCAGAGTGTTTTCGTGCTTCTTTGAAAGCGATGCTGGGCGCACAGTATGCAGCAATCCTTTCCGCTTGAGCTCTGACACAACCTCACCGGCGAGCTAAAGGGATAGCTGAAGACCGTCGTTGACTAGACTCTCGTGCGGTGCGTGTGCTGCGGCTTCGCAATGCGCTGGCTCGGTAGTCAACCGTTTGCGGCTCCCACCTGCGGTTCCCACCTGCGACTCCATCTGAGATCTGCAACCGTCGGCGGCGTCAGCTGAGTTTGTTATGATACCGGTGAAGGCAACACTCGGAATCAAGTCAGGTCAGCTGGCTTGGCAAGGGCGGTTAGATCATGTATAAGAAGCTCGCCACGATGGATCCTCTCTTCATCCTTTCAACTACAATGTTATTCACTGCCGCTCTCGCTCTACTTCCTCTCCTCGCTACAGCCGCACCGGCTCTAGCCCCTGCAACTACGTACGCTATACAGCGCCGCGCGACGGGCGCATTCATCGCACGCCAGCGTGATCCTTCGCAGTGTCTTACTGTTATCCAACAGCAGGATGGCGTCTTTTCAAACGGCTTGATTGTCACCACTCGTCCTTGCACTAGTGGTCCTCCCGGAACCCAACAGTGGGATATTTCCCCAGGGGACGGACTCGTCAAAGTTACGGGTACCGACTATTGCTTGGACGCTGGTGTCAATCCTTCCAACAATGGTATTGTCAAGGTGAGTGCTCTCCGCGATCGCTTTATACGATCTGCAGAGCTGACGAGCAGATCTGGCAATGCTACCCCGGTCTCTTTCAGCAACAGTGGTACCTCACTGATGATGACCGTATCGCCATCACCGGCGGCAACCAGTGCCTCGACCAAGGACCCGCCAACACACAGACTTATCAATGTACAACCGGCAACACCAACCAAGCGTGGCTCGTCATCGGCGGCGACCCTCCTGCCGAAACTGGCGTCAGGATCCACCGTACGTTTGCGCTCGATTCGCAGAGTGAAACTGATGAGCAGCCAATGGTGACACCACTCAATGCCTCTCTCTCACTTCGAATTTCCCAGCTGCAGGTTCCGGTACTCTTGTCGGCATGTACGTCTTTTTTTCTAGCTGGTATTGCAAAAGCTGATAATTTACAGCGCCAATTGCGTTGCCATCTCCGATGAAGGCCTGATTCGCTGGCTGATCAATCGTGGAGATGGCAAAGTCCGTCTTGCGAACACCCGATACTGTCTCGACGCCGGTCTACCTCCTCAGGTGAGCAGCTTGATTCCTTGCATCAGTTGCTGATGAAGCAGAACGGGGCTTTGGCAAAGATTTGGGAATGCTACCCTAACCACCCAGCTCAGCAGTGGTACTACACCGGTACGTCTTTGTGTTAAGAGATAAAGAACGCTGATGACAAGATGATGACCGCATTGCGATTACGGGCGGCAATCAGTGCCTTGACAGGAGGGCCGAGAACCCTATTCAGGTGCAGACTTGGCAGTGTTCGATCGGTAACTCCAACCAGGTCTGGACGACGACTGCTTAGTTGAAGCAGAGCGGGATGGACACTGCATCTGAAATGGACATGGGACCGTTATAGTTTATGATAAGCGATGTGATCAGCCATTTTCATCATCTGTTTGTTTGTTGAAAGCCCAATCCGAGGACGTTGCTCCGTATCTCTTTGATACTTTTTGCCACCCGGCAATAACGATTGCATGCATTTGCGATTCCAGGCCGCTTAAAATCACTCGAGATGGCGGTACTTGTCAGCCAGCGTTCGGAAGGTCGCTCCGCGTGAGGATAGCTAGATAGCTGCTTGGAAAGAGCTCTTGATTTGCGCTTGCGAGAAACTTATGGCTTAGCCAGCGGACAGAGTGCATGTTCGTTACCATAACCCCATGCCACATACGACGCTACGTAGCCGCTCACACTTGCACATGACATCGTATGATGAGCGAACAGCTGATGTAGCTTGATACGATTCTAAAATCGCATTCAACAGACCATGCGTCGAACCCTGAAAAGTTCAGGATGATGTTCGCTATGCACCTGGCCCTGACAGTTACAATTAGGTAGATATCCATTGCGAAAACTCTCTTGAAGACTTGAGCGTACAGACGTCTCAGACGCTGATTACGGGATGCCTGGATAAACCTTAAGCCTGGAGCATCGTTGGCCCCACGTCCAATGGGATCCAGTATGATTTAGACAGCGGACGCACTGCGCTCATGATCTTACTCGGAACAAACTAACCGAGGTCGCTCGTTAAAGCGATAACATTTTCGAAATCACTGACCGATGGTCTCCTCGAGGCCTTCTCCGAAGTGTAGCTCTGTCCCATCTCGGCCTATCCCTCAGGTTACTTTGGCAGATCACGACTTCCCTCCTGTGTCCCGGACAACATGCTTATGTACGCTTGTTGCAAGCTTGTCGCAGTCGCTAGCGTCTCTAGCATGCAAATGAGATTGCTCCCGGCTCAGATTTCTGGCAGCTCAGACGACCAATTGAACGCGTATCACAGAGGCAGGACGACCACTTTGTGATTATCAAAGCTGTTGTAACTGTCCGCCAAAGCGAAAGAGCCTACTCCCATCGTACGCGGCGAGAGCGCACGCAGATGCCGATCCCGATTTCGCTTCTGCCGCCGAAGATGACTAGTCGGACGCCGAGCAAGACGATGGCGCCTGTTTCAGCTGCCAAGGCGCTCGCAGGCAGTCGATCAACCAGCCTTGCAGGCCATAAGAGGCAGAGAGAATCGGACGAAAGTCCAGCGAGAGCAGCGGCGCGGAGAACTAAAAGTACTTCGGATGCTTTAGCCGGAGCTAGAAGAGATGACGAGGCTTACAAGCGTGGGATGATACGTGTGTTTGTCGCTAGTGCGTTGACGGAAGTTGCAAAGGTGAGTGCGACGTGTTGATGGAGGCTGATGAAAGGGCCAAACGGAGCATTACACCGAGCTTGTTTCGCAGTTCTCACCGACTCCCACGACGCCCATTCCAGATTTTCAACCTCTTGTTGCCCTCCTTCGAGCACTTGCATCCAACGCCTCTAATATCTCACTTCAACTACATCGATCTCTTATCACTGCTATTCTTGGGCTCCCTTGGGCAATCGGAGATGACCGATTCGTCAAGAGCTATATTGGTTGGACCGGGGTGCTCGTCAGCGCTCATCCCGAATGCGCGGCCGAGGTCTTGACCAAGCTTGTCAAGGGTTTGACGTGGCGTAAGTCACAGTGTTGCTTGTCAAGCTGACAGCAGAACACGCCATTCGCTCATCGATGCACAGCCCTCTTCCACGCCGACTCGTCTACGCAAGACATCATCTTCTTCTTTCGCATCTCCTCACTCTGATTCCAACCCTTCCAACAAGCCTTCAACCTCTGCTCGTCAAGTTTGCCCCACACAAGAGAGAGTCCGAGGTTGCACAGACCACATGGCTTCGCAATGTGTGCGAAATGATTCGGTACTGCCCCGAGCTTAGCGAGAGGATATGGATGGGTTTGGTGGATCGCATGCTTCGTATTGATGTGAGTTAGCTTGCGAGCATAAGGCTGACGGTAGCTTGAGATCACTTCGGTGCTAGACAACGTTTCAGATGCTGGCGAGTCAGGCGATGAGGAAGAGGATGAAGAGGACAGGGCTTTCCACGTCCGCATTGACCCCATCACTGGCTTGTCGCACGTCACTGGTCCACCTCCCAAATCTTCGGCACCAGATCCATTCGACCTCCTCTTTTCAGAAGACTTGCCGAAAACACAGCAAGACAACGATAGCGATTCCGACATGGACGATGTCGATCTCGATGATATCGAGTCTGATCAAGAGTCGCTTTCCGACGAGGAAGCGCGGGTCGATGTGGCGCAAGCTCGACGACAGCTTGAAAAGCGGCGTGCAGCGATCAAGGAGATGCGCATCAAGCTTGACGGGATGCTTGTGCATTTCTTTGAGCATTTGAGGAATGTCATGGGTGCTAACTCTGAACTGCCGGCGACGGCGATCGCTGGTGATGCTAGCTTGACCCCAGCTTCGACACCTTCGAGCTCGTCATTCCCTTCGACGTTTTACTCTTGCGAGATCCAGGCGCCCTCGGATCTTACGCCTTCTTTGATCCACTTCCAGACGCTCCTCACCATCTTCTCGCGGTTTATCTTGCCGACAGCCGCGACGCAGCATTTACCATTTGTGCTGTTCTTGACAGCCTCCATCTCCCCTCGCCATACCGACCTCTTTCTTGGCTTGCTCGTCTCGAAGGCGCTGTATCCTGGTTCGACATCAGCTGTACCGACACCAATGGTCCATCGCGTCGCTTCGGCAGTCTACATTGGCAGTGCCGTCTGCAGGGCCAGATTCGTCGATGATGTTCAAGCCAAAACAGTCATGGGTTACCTACTCGCCTACATCGATGGCAAGCTCATTGAAGCTGGTTCGGGCGTATCACTAGGCGAAGAGCTCCCGCTGTTCTACGCAGTCTGCCAAGCTGCCATGCTCATCTTTTGTTTCCGATGGAAGGCTTTCCAAGTTGACGAGGTCGAGACGGAGAGTGAGAGTGGATTGGAGATGGAGGGCATTGCGGAGCCTTTCGAGCCGACGTCTAGGTGGATGACGGATATGGATGTCTTGCAGAAGGCTGTGACGAGCTCGCTGAATCCATTGATGGTGAGTTGGCGGTTGATTGTGATCGTGCTGACGACAGGGATGTAATCCTGTCGTTGTCGACACTTTTGCCAAAGTCGCTCATCACACCCACTTTGCCTATTGCTTTTCCATCATTCAAGCGAATCAAACCCCTTCGCTGTCGGCTTCCGCTTCATCGACGTCTCTTACACTTCAACGATCAGCCACACGTTCTGCTACGCAGCACGACTTGGCGCCGGCCACAGCTCGGCAGATCAACATCGACAGCGGTCTCGACAGCTATTTTCCATTTGATCCATATGACTTGCGCAGAAGCAAGCGCTGGGTTCAGAAACACTATCGCAGTTGGGGTGAAGTTGGCATCAATCTGGGTGGAGAAGAGTCTTCGGATGAGGATGAAGAAGAGGCGAGCGATGCGGCGGGGAGTGATAGTGAAGATGAGGTTGATCGGGGCATGCCGAGGGCTAAGCCTGTTAAAATTGGCTCGTTTGGTAAGAACAAGCATTTGTTCGATAACGGCCTCAGCACTAGCTTGGAGGGCATGAGTATCTCTCCGTTGAGGACCATGGACGCGAGGTTTTAGAGGGCGAGGACGGAGGAGTGGTTGTACCCATCGTACCCATACGAGTAGTTGTCATGCAGCGAACCAAATAAACAAACATTTTCGCGGAACAGACAATGAACCAAGGTTAACGCTTTCACAGCTTGATTATTCTTCACCATAGCTGGTTTTTCACGAGGATGGCGCCCGTGAGGGGTGTGGGCAATATGCTCATGGAGGTGGGTGTGGACTGTAATTGCGCTGACGGCAGCTACGCAAAATCTGTCAGCATCCATATGCTTCGCAGCCGGAGCTCGAAGACCTCACGCAGGATCATACAACGCAGAGCGAGAGGTTGAGGGATGCTAGCGGCAAACTATCGTTCCTGAATCTACTACTGCCTAGCTTGAAGCAGAGAGGGCACAGAGTGCTGCTGTTCAGCCAGGTGAGCTCGACAACGGACATCGCTGACAACCAGTTCAAGATTGCTCTCGATAGAAGTACCTACTTCGCATTGCCAAGCTAACGGCAGTCGAGGACTTTTTGAGCTTTGAAAACTACAACTTTCGTCGGATTGATGGAGATACACCTCAGGCCAAGAGGCAAAAGGACATTGACGCGTACAATGCTCCGGGCTCGGAGATTTTCATCTTCCTGCTGACGACGAGGGCGGGTGGTGTAGGAATCAATCTGGCGACTGCAGATACAGGTGAGCTTTGGATTGTAAGCTGCTGACATCAGTCATCATCCATGATCCCGACTACAACCCGCATATGGACCTTCAAGTGAGTTGCTGATCGAGCTCGGCTGACTTTAGGCTATTGCACGGGCACATCGTTATGGGCAGCAGAAGAAGGTTCTCGTATTCAAGCTCATGATGAAGCAGTCGATTGAAGGTACGTCTGGAGCGAAGCGTGGCTGATGGTAGAGAAAATTCTGCAAGCGGGCAAGAAGAAGATGGTTCTGGATCACCTCGTCGTACGTTCTTGGATCTTCCAAGCTTACTCTAGGTGCAAAATATGGACAAACAGGATGAGATCGATGTCGACTCGGTTCTCTTGCACGGTGCCAGAGCGATTCTGGAAGACGACGGCCAGCACGACGTTCAATACACGCGCAAAGACGTCGACGACCTCATCGATCGTGTCGAGGCAGATGCAGAGGCTCAAGTGGGTCTTGATGGCGAGGGATCGAAAGAAAGAGCCATGGCATTCGACTTTGCAAAGGTTTGGGAAGTGGGGAGAGGCGCTGAAGAGTTAGTGGAGGATGCGTCTGAGCAGGAAGAGAGTGTCGACTTTTGGGCGACAATTACGCAAAAAGCTGAAGAAGCTCGTCAGGCGCAAGAGGCAGATCGCGCTTCGCGCAGAGCAAGACACAAGGCGCCAGTCGTGAGTGTAAGGTATGAGCTCGCTGACTTCAGTATCACGACGATCAAGCTGTCGACATCGAGTCGTCGCCAGTCCGAAAACCAAAGAAATCAGAGGCAGAAGACGCCGAGTTTACGCCTGGTGATGTGATTGAGCACATCGAGAGTGACGAGGAGCTTGCGCAAGTGGCACCCGCCGAAGTCACTGCTCTGCGTGAGGAGCCCTCGGATCCGCTGTTGCCATTGACAAAGAAGCGTCGCAAGATGAATCCCAAGCCGGTCTTCACCAAAGGCTCTCTGAACCCCATGTTTGATGATCCCGTGAAACTTGGCGTGCTTACCGACCTCACACTCGCCATGACGAATCATCCGAGTCCGTCATCTTCATCGGCGCCGACGCCCTCTGTGAACCATTCTCGCCGTCCAGGCTCCCCTTCTACGTTGACCGACGGCATCTCGATGGGCAATGCTGTTGCCGGTTCCTCCAAGATCACCGATGCGCCCAAACTCCCAGCCGAAGCACCAGAAAATGGCGCGTCACCATCGAGTACCACCTCTCCCGAGACCTCCTTTGACTCTTCAAAGACCGATCATATCAAGCTGCACCTCTACTGCTGTCAATACATACACCAGCTCCGCAATATCATCGAGAAACTCAACAGACACGATCTGCATCAGCTCTATATAATTGCCAGTCAAGTCAGTCAGGAGAAATCTCATCGGCAATTCGCGATCAACAAGCTGCTCCAAAGTTTGGCCGACTCTCAAGGTGTCGCGCAGCATCTCGACAAAGCGCTCGTCCGGCGATGGCAGCTCGCTTTCGACTTTATCATCGAACGCGGTCTCAGCTGCAATCCTTTGCCTTATGGCTCTCCCGACTGGCTCTCGTGGTTCACTCCCGAAGCCATGGCGTTAACATTTGCGTCTACGCTCAAGCTGGAACAGATGCTTGCGAACCCATCGCTTTGTCAAATCACTCGGTTCATCCCCTCACGACAAGCAGCTCAGCCTACTTTGCATATTGCGCCTGCTTCATCGCACATTTGTTTCGCTTGCAATCAAGCGCATTCGACCGAAGCTTGCTCGACAGATGAGGTTGGCCTTGTTGATAGCCGAGCTGACGCTAGGTCTTGCAGCGCTTGTATGAGATTCGGCGGATTGTGATAGACTCGGACGATTCGGTGGAAGACAAGGTGTGATCTGATCTGACTTTGCTGACGGCAGGCTCGTGCTCTAGAGCAGGTTGCAGGCATGCTAAAGGATCGCGGTGTGGTGGTACCTCCTCGCCCTCTATCGTCTTTACCACAACAAGCTACGAGCCTCCTCTCAGCCGCGACGGCCGGCGCTATTGTATCGAGCCCACTCCCAAAACCCCCTTTGTGCACCTTGTGCTTGAATGCGTGTCCCATGCCTGAACAATGTCCATTTGTCGTTGCTGGGTCCAAGGTGATCGAACAGTAAGTGAAATCGTAGTCTGAACTAACGCACAGGCGCTTGGATTCTGGTATGATACCGCCAAATGCAGCGATGGGATGGCGCCGGACTCTGCTCAGAGTGCAAGAGTACGAGCGTTTCAAGGCGGCGACTGCGGGCCGAAGGCGGCGTCAATCTCTGGAGCCAATAGCTTCGGCACCGATCTCGACTTGGCAAGACACTGTCAGGCCTGCCTCGGCTGCTGCCGTTTCAGCTGCGCCAAGGCTGCCACAGGCTCTAGCACGAAAGATGAGTTCTAACGAGGTGATCGATCTTACGTCGCCCGAATTGGAGACAACTCAGGTGGACACCAGAACAGGCGCCGATCTCGACCTCGACATGGTTTCAGCACCAAAACAAGGCAACGCAGACCCGGGCAGCTCGATCACAGGCGCTGCAGCCGCCACAACAGCAACAGCTGGAGAGCAGCTGCAATCAATCCAACCTGCGCCATCCAATTCGCCAATAACAAGTCTGAGAGCTGGGGGTGCTGTGCAGAAGGCTGAGCCGCGATGCGACGCGGATGGCAGGTGCTGGTACTGTCACCTCCCCCAGTGCCGACAAACATCCGTGCGTGCGTGTGTTGAAGCTCACGGCGGCCGGCATCTACTCAAGCAGCGCATTCGAGATCTCAACATCTATGTCGCGCCGAGTGAAGAGGCTCGGTTCAACACAGTGCGCATGCGAGATGCACTGATGCACGTCTATCGAACGGTGAGTTTAGCTTTGATCCAGCTGACCGCAGTGGCCTCGCAGTTGATGCATCACCAGTGCTTTTCAGCATATCGTCCCCATACTGTACTGGCGTCGAGGCCATCCGCATACACTTGGGCATCGGCCGTAGAGATGGAGGAAGAGGGATCGAGGGCGTGTACGGCTCGAACTGTTGTTAACGATGCAATGAAACTTTACGAACTGAAGTCACCGATGAAAAAGTTCATAAAGATGACGTCGATCTCGCCAGAGTCCACGTCTGGGAGATCCGAGCTGATGAATTCGCTTCTGTCAGCATAGCAATGAAAGTGACGCACGGAATGTTCCAAGTGTGAGAAATGGCAATGTGCTCGACGTCGTCACCAGGTCCAGGGCAAGCGTCTTTTGTGACGTAGCCAAGTGTACGCCCACGGCGAGGTAAGAAAGGCGCCTGCGCTCTCTGTGAGGTATGGGACATCTCTTCGACCCATTGCGCATGCTGCCACTCCCCAAATGTTCTCTCGACATTATTGCGCCGAAATTGGGAGCTGCCTTGACGGTTCAGCTGATCGGTGACGTTGCGCGCGATCCACAGAGGCAGCGAGACAACAAAAAAGGTGCTCTTGCTGCCATCAGCTCGATCGCCTTGATGACATACAAAGGCGAGACGGTAAGCTCGTCGTTGCGATTGAAAGTGCCTTTGAACTGCCATCAGCGCACGCCGAGCCGTCAACTCACGAGATCAAAGCGCTGGCTACCAGAGTTGGCAACAATGATGCGGGGCCCTTGGCGCTTGACATCGACAACGACTGATGGCAAGACGTCTTTCGCAAAGACTGTCAAGATGCTGCTGGAATGTCCGAACTCGTGTCTGCTGAGGAAGAGATCTTTCGGGCTTGTGCCAATGGGTGTTGAGACGTTCAGAGACGCCGCAAGCTCGTCTAGACGGCCGCTGATCTTCAAGCCCAGAGGCTGTTGTCAGTAATAACAGTATCAGAAGCTTACGGTGTCAAAAGAGGCGCCTGTCATTGTGTGGTACTTGTAGCTTGGTCGATTGGCGTTGATGTACCGGCGCGACATGTTGAGCTTGACGTCGCTATCACTTGGAAGGTCGGAGGACATCCAGCCAACAGTCTCCATGTAGCGTCCCGGTTCAATCCTGTCGTTAGCTTCTTCCACCGGCGCACGTACGACATGGAGTATTCATCCAGCTGCACGCAATCTCTGATATGAGAGTGACCCCCAAAGATAAATACCGGCGTGGAGGGATGCCTGGCTCGGATGGAATCGAGCAGAAGCTGCCAATCGGCATCTTGACCTCGTACTGGCATATGTCCGGAAATGATACTGATGAGTTAGTGACGCACCGTGAACTTTTGAAGAACGAACAAGAAGGAAGGCCGATCGGTGATTGCATCTTGGAACCACTGTTCTTCGACGAGCAACGCCGGCGGTTGGACGGTTATGCCCCTGCTGTCAGGTCAATAAGAGGCAGACATACTTGTCTGTCGCTGCGACTGCTTGTGAGCGTACTCGGGAGCGACTACTCACAGTCAAAAAGCACACCGAAAGCCGTGACATGACGACCTCTGAGACTCGTCAGCAGTCACCACCGGTCCAAAAAACGTACTGCTTAGTCTGAAACTTGATAAACTGCTTGCCGATGGGAAGGGTTTCCTTGCCGACAGTAATGTTGGTATTGCTGGTCAAATATCGACCGTTCCTGCCATCAGCGTCTGCCTCCTTTGCACATACCATTGATCCACTTGGTCATACACCTCTTTGGCGGTCTCGTACTTGTACAGCTCGTGATTGCCGATTGCTAGAACGTCGTAGTTTATCATGGCAATGATGTTATCCGTCAGAGCAGCTCCGGACGGCGAGGATGAGACCAGGCCTGAGCCATCGTGGTGATCCCCTTGATCACTACCATCAGCTTGAAGGCTGGTGGACTTACATCATTAGTAGATCTACGCCTCGTTCATCTGCCTCTGTCCGGAGATGGGTCACGAAGGACGCAAAGTCACCAAAGTCGCCAGAGTAATTCGGTTCCGGCCAAGTCGCCTTTCATCAGCTAAATCAGACAGATCACTCACATGCTGATGTCCAAGGAGCCAGCTTGTTGTTAGCAGGACCTGGGAAAGACTCACCATGGATATCTGAAGTCGAGATAAAGTTGACGTCCTTCCACTCTAGGGGGCGTCTTGGAATGGGAATAGCTCGAGGAGATATACCGTTCGCGGGCGCTGCTGCTGTCTGAGTGATCAGGAGCGTTACAAGGGCCGAGTGAAAGGCGATCATGGTGCTCTGACTAGGATAAGACGCTGCAGCTGCAGCTGCAGGTTGCTAGCTAGCCAGCCTTGTTCAGCTGTTTGGTTCCAATCGAAGCACATGTCACTTGGGACCTCGCGGGCCGCGGGCCGCGCCGATATGAGCTCGAGTGCTATCGCATCTACTTCTGCTTATCCAAAGCTACAGAAACATCATCATCATGGAGGACACAGGACTCGCATACGGACAGAATCTCGCTCATCTCTTGCCTCCATCATGGAAAGCAGACGTGTCACGCTGGTTCGCAGAAGACACGCCGTCGTTTGACTGGGCCGGTTTCGTCGTTGGTGAAGAAAAGCAAGAAGCTTTTCTCTGGGGCAAGAGCGAGGTAGGCGCAATCTATATATCAAGCCTGATATCAGGGTGTACTTGCAGGTGTACCTTTCTTCGACGAAGTCTTCAAACAAGTTGACTGCACGTAAGAACCGGGATTGACATCAGCTGACACCAGCGTTGAATGGTTGTTGCCGGAAGGCACTGCGATCCCAGCTGGTACCAAGACCAAAGTCGCCATCGTGCGAGGTAAAGCTAGGCAGCTGCTCCTTGGTGAACGTGTTGCGCTCAACACGATTGCCAGATGCTCGGGCATCGCGACTGTGTAAGCTTGCGAATGTGATGGTGTTGCTGATGATAGATCTCGTCGTTTTAGAGATGCAGCGAGGGCTGAAGGATGGAAGGGTGTGATTGCTGGAACCCGCAAGACTACGCCTGGTAAGTGGGGTCGATGACCGAACTGATGAAAGGTTTCCGTTTGGTTGAAAAGTATGGCATGATGGTTGGCGGTATCGATCCCCATCGACATGATTTGAGCTCCATGGTCATGCTCAAAGATAACCACATTTGGGCACACGGTGAGTCTTTCTTTCAAACAGACTGACAACAGGCTCCATCACAGAAGCTATCCAGACACTTCGTCGCGCAGCAGGTTTCTCCCTCCTCGTCACTATCGAATGCCAAGACGAAGCAGAAGCCAATGAAGCTATCGCAGCAGGCGCCAACATCGTCATGCTTGATAACCTGACGGGCGAGGCGCTGCATGGTGCAGCCCGCAACTTGAAGCAGAAATGGAAGGCTCAAGGAAGGGAGTTTAAAATTGAGACGAGTGGTGGAATCGTGGAGGGTCAGGGAATGAAGGAGAGATTGGGTCCTGATATTGATATCTTGAGCACTTCGGCTGTGCACCAGGTTAGTGTGAGATAGGCTTTATTGATGCTGATGAGTAGAGCTGCCAGCATGTCGATTTCTCACTCAAGATTCAGCCGAAAGAAAAATAGCTTTGAAATTTGACTCGGCACAGCCGATTCAATCGATATCACAATACGTTCTTCCCTTTACGTCTCTTCCCCCTGCACTGTCATTTCCTTCCTTGTCAATCTCCACCTCTCATCCATCTCTTACCGTCCTTCTCGCCTCTCAGCCTGACGTGTACGACTGCTGCTGTCTGGGCGTAGGTGACAGCGGCTGGATATCTGGATGTGGGTATACGATATCTCCTGGTCGAAGGCCCATTGTGCTACTGATTGAGTGTGTTTGATCTTGTTCAGGTGTGCAAGTGGTCGTTGGAACGGTGTGAACGGTGGAATCTATCGTGACGCCGGTTGCTCACACGGTCTCTTCATACGCCGCAGGCTCCGCTTCGGGTTGGAGTCCGAGAGAAGCTAGAAGCATCGATGTGCTGTGGTGACGACCGCTGATCTTTGACGATCTTTAGCTGGACCAAGGTCCGAGCGCGTACGCGGTTTGAGGCTGGCCGATAGATCCGAAACATGTTTGAGCTTTGCCATCAACTGGTGGAACGATCGGGACACTTGCTGATGATCGTGAAGGTGGCAGAGTATACAAACTGACTACTGCAGACGTTGTATTACCCATATCTTTCCCGTAAGGAGCCATGTCTAATCAAAAAGAAAGATGCCACTAACCACTTTTCACCTTGTTTACTCCCCTACGCTAAGACTTTGCCAAAGATTAGATAGCCGCTATCAACTTGATAATCGACCCACCTCGTCTTGACAGGGTATAAGCAGCAGACGATAACAATTCTGCAATACACAATTGACTGCTGAGAAGCACACGATAATATCGATAGCAAAATGAACATCAAACAGCTTCCAAAGGATACGTCATCGTCGTCTGGCACGTTGTTTGCAAAGCCGACCAAAGAATGGGTGCTTCCTGAACGTGCCAAGCCCGGAAGAAAGGTTTCGAAAGAGCAACCAGACTCTGTGAGTGTGCTGCTGGATCTAGAGCTGACGTCCAGCACCGTCAATCGCAAAATCGTCAGTCTCAGCGAGCGTTTCGTGAGCGCAAGTCGAGCTATCTCACGACACTCGAGGATCGACTGCGGCAATATGAGCAAAACGAGATCAGCTCGAACGTGCAGCTCCAGCATGTCGCTAGGGCGCTGAAAGAGGATAATGAGAGGCTGAAGAAAGAGCTGCAAGAGGCTAGAGCGGAGATTGCTCAGCTTACGGGTGGTAGAGAGATCAAGGTCAAGATGGAGATTGAAGAGGGTATGCCAGCTATCAACAAAGGCAAAGGACGTGCACAGGCGCAGACGGCAAGAGGGAGACCGATTGCTCGACCACCATCACATAAAGCTCATCCTGCGCCACTCCCTTCTCCGACTGACTCGGCGAGGTCGACGTCGTCTTCGAGAGCAAGTCCTCCAAGAGACTATGTGCATCCCATCTATCAGCGCTTCGACAATCGATCCATCGCCAACATGACGTGCCCAATCTGTCCTGATCCTGATCCAAACTGCGCCTGCCGACACGTCACCCGTCCTCTCATGTGCATGACCTGCGCTTCGCCAGTTGCGGAATGTATCTGCAAGCCTGAGGTCTCTTACATGAACTTTCCACCACCAGGTGGGGAGCATCCACCGGTTGGCAAGGCAATCATCAAACCTTGTGGCTTTTGCGAGGATCCTTCTGCAATCTGCGTTTGCAGGATCGCCCAAGAAGAAGCTGGTTTTCTTCCGAGTCCTCCACCCGCCATCTCCGTCTCGAGTCTTCTTACCAACTGCCCGCCGGCAGAAGCACCCGTCATGATCCGGTTGAGGCCAAAGCGAGATGGCGTCAAGGTGCCACTCTTTAAGATTACACCTGCGACGTGTAGTGGTGATCCGGGGAATTGTGATGCTTGCCGAGATGATGACTTTGGTGGGTGATAAATGTGGTCAGGCTGATGATAGGTCGCGAGTTTTGTGAACGCTTGGCAGACTCGGTCTGTACGGGTGATCCTTCCAATCGATGCTCTACGTGTCCTGTTCCACACGATATGGCGTCGAGGGAGCCTCCGAGGCCTAAGTCGCCTCTTTCGCTAGCTCCGCTGCAGCTGTCGTGCTGTGGTACACCCGAGTTGTGTGGCAGTACTGCTGGTCGGTGCTCTGGCGAGACTCTGACGGCTGTTGAACCGGTTCAAGGGTCTGGAGAGACGATGCGGTGCGATGAAGCTTGGAGAGCCTTGAAGGTGAGTCTTGGATGAGACGACGCTGACAGCAGGCGCATCCCAATGTGAATCACACGTCGCTGTCATTGCTTGCAGACGTTGTGGCGCGTCGGACAAAGTGTACCGGTTCTCGAGTCGAGATCTCGCCTGAACGACTGCTTGCGCCACCGCATGGCGTCAAAAGGAGGCTGGAGGTCGAGACTTCTGCTGTGCGGAGTGCTTTGGCGCTACTTGACGCTAGTCCGAGTGGAAGTCCAGCCCCGGACAAGAAGAGGCGAGTTGATGGGTAGATTATGGGATGCTATTCATGTGAGAGACCATAGTGTTCGCAGACTGAGAGTTGAACCAATGTACAGATGCGGAGGACTGAGTAGCGCGATGCTCACAAAGCTTCCGGGCATGAATTCGGGTCGAAAGATTAAGAAGAAGTCGATCCGTGAGCTGTGACTTGTACGCGAGATAGCCACAGCAGAGTCCAAGCTCGCGTGGATTTCATCCTCTAGCACAATCACGACAAACTCATGCAGGATATACATCTCAAGCAAGCTGGAATCAATTGCGGAACAGTGCCAACAGATCTCGACTTTCGTTTGTTCATGATATACATTGATCCTGAGCTAAACACGACTCTACAGTATTGACATTCATCATGGCCACCTGGTCTCTGACACAACAGTGTTACGGAGCTCACCTGAGACCCGAGTGTCAAGCCTTGGAGGGACTTACGTTCTGCGAGCGGCTCTCAAGTGAAACTCTTGATGTCGCTCTCTTCTGCAGGTGTATGAGTTTAGCGGCAGCCTTTGTACTCGGACTGGTGGTAAGTGATGAATTAAATCAGACGCTTTGAATGATATCCAGCTGGAGGAGAATAGGGCAACGAATGGGCTGCTTGGTGGTATCGTGGTGAATCGTGGGTGCCTCTGCAGACGTCTTGCCAACGAACATTTCGTCAAACGGCTGCACGGATCAGCGCCTGGACTGGCTAGACGACACTCACCTCCCGCTCGTACAACACGGTTTCGCCACCCAGGCCCGTCGCAGAGGGCTCGGCGCAATCGAAATTCATGCTAGTGCACGCAGAATCGGCAGGTGCGTAGTGATAGCAACTTAGGGGTTACTTAGGGTTGTAGAGATGCATGTACAATCGCAAACACGTCCACGATCGCTAACTAATCGGTGGGATCACTCATCCCACGCTTCCAACTTTTCCTCC